>JAZHYW010011582.1:0-443514 GCA_037355805.1 Ixodes ricinus | reverse complement strand
GCAAACTCATCTCTGCGAGAATGTCCGGCTGATATAGGGACATGCGGTTCGGCGGTTGCGACGGGCTTTCGCAATAAATCTTACCAAGGAATCAATTGTTGATTGACGTGTCAATATTCTGTCAATGAAAAATTCTTCTGCAGGAATGCACCCCCAGTAGACTCAATCTTCCAAGACACCAGTGGAAGCGGACGTCTAGTAAACTGCTTCGCGATTTACGGTATTTACGGTTTACCTCGCCATTATAACGACGACTGAAAAGTGACGTAACGAAATATTGTGTTTCACGGGATCCGGAAGATGTTGTAAAGGTTGTTACATTATAGTTCCCGGAAAGCAAACGGCCGTTGCAATACTTTCGGAAGTACCGACACACATTATGTTGTGAGTGCAGCTCAGAAGGAATATGATGAAATGCATCAGTATAAATAGGAAGATGTTTATTAGCCATGAAGACACTATGATTGAGCGGCGTTTAGTGATGGCAAGTGATGAGCGTTCGGGAATTTATTAGTTCACATGATTGCTAACTATAGACATGCGGACAATAAAGACCTGTTTTGTCGGGAGATGGAGTTGCGGTGATGACCTGATATCGGACGACTCGTGGCAGACGTACAAGCAAGTTTCGTCGCAGCGAATGGTAAGCGTCAAGTGTCAAGCACAGCACGTCGCTACCGACGTTGTTGACGTTTCGAGCACTTACCGCTTTCGACAAAAGTGTTGGCACCTGGGCTAACTTTGCGGAAAGACTCGAAGTTTTCCTCGAGTCCAGCGCCATTATGAACAGTAACTGAAAACGATCCACTATTCAGTCGGTGGGTGCATGGCTAAACGTATCCGCATCTGTGGAGTCATGGTCGATGCGTACTGTAAGTGGTTGGATATTTACACGATGCATGCCACGACGTACAAACGCGTCATTGACGTTCTACTCACTCGTTTCGCTACTTTTGCCCTACCGAAAATACTTTTCTCTGATAACGCACCGAATCTCGTTTAAAAAAATAAATAAACAAGTTTCTAAAAAACTAAACAAAAAAACGGCATCAGGCATTACATTAGTTTACCATACCATCCTGCAACTAACGGGCAAGCAGAACAGATGGTGTGCGAAACGAAGAAAGCCCTCTTGAAGCTTACGGAAGAAGCAGTTCAGTGAAGAATCGCCAAGTTCTTGTTCCGCCACCCACATTACGGTCTCATCTTCCACAAGAAAAACACCAACCGAAGCAACGTTCGGCGGACGAAGAGCCACACCCCTCGATCTCATGACACTACGGCCTACGAACGAAGATCGAGAGATTCCTAGATCGGGAGTAATGGCAGTTTATTCGATCGGACAACTCGTCTACGTGAGGAATTTCAGCGGAAGTCCGGCCTTTCATGTAAAACTTGAGTAGAAAAGGCTCTATGTTGTTTGGCCAGATGGTGTCATCCCTCTGAAGACGTTGGATATCAATGCCGTTGAGTGTAATTATAACGAAATCACAAAAATCTTTTTGTGTATTGTGTAACTGCCCTTGTATTTGGTAGTAGAATCTATGGTGGTGATTTGGACCTTTCACACCAGGCTCTTTTTGTATTTTTCGCCTCATACTCTTTTGCGGTTTCAGTAGGCTTCAAGAATCTTTTGGAACGGGGACGCTTCACTTCAACAAGGCCATTTGTTCCAAGCCGTCCATCAGGGGATGCTGCTAGAAATCCGTCCTTTATATTATTGAATAAGCCGCACTTTTGCACAGTGCAGTTTTTCTGTTCCACGTACAGTTGTAAAGCATCATCCTCATTGATTCTACCATATTTTGTTGCGGGTGAAGAAAAGTCTTTGGGTAGATGATACTTGAAACAAGTCTGGCACTGTACGTTGTGGTTTGACACCCACTAATGTCGTCATCCTTTAGAGCCTCATCAATTAATCATTACCTCGTCACCTCATACTGCTCTTCGTCAACAGAAAGTACAATAGGTTACCGCCATATTACAATCCAAGAATTGAAAAAATTAAGTCGTTCAGTCCTTCATTATGTTTATTTTTTATATAATGTTACTACGTTACATTACCTCAAGACAATCGACGTCCATCGTCGATCTTTAAATATACCTGTATATAAATTAGACGCACAATCACAAAAAACACAGCGTGCCGCCTCTTTTCTTTGGATCGTCTTTTTGAAATCAGCGCAAGCTCGCGTGTTCTCTCTTCTGAGACGCTTAGAACGGTCGCACATAAAACCCGCGTTTCTCCTACCCGACCGCTTCCTTCTCTCATTATGTGTAGTTGGTTATAAATAAATAAGCTATAATAATGGTGTATTATTCATATTTAGTTTCAGTTTCAGTCATGGGAAAGGAGGTTCGCGGGCACTAGTGCCACTAACGGGAACAATGAGGAAGAGGCAGGTGTCAAAATGTAGTGGCTTGTGGAACCCACGGGGCTTACGTCATGGCCCCTTCAGGTATTACAAGATCCTTGAACAAGGGCATGAATAGTGTCATTAAATAAGCTACGCTTCAGAATGACGACACTTGGCCATATCGTGGCGTAAAATCATGGTTGCCAGTGATCTGAAGCTTTATCTAAAATCACAGGAAACTCTTTTCTGTCCTCCACAAATGTTTAAACAGTCCGCGACAGAGCAAAGCAATATTGCATCAGCTTCCTAACACCGGATAAAATGCTAAGGAAGTCGCACTTTTGAATCACGACGATCGGCAGTTGCGTTTGCTCTGCACTACACCCGAAATGGCGGCTCCCACAACAATGTTGGGGAACGGAGTGCCGATACTCCAAGCGCAGCTCACTTAGTGGCTCTAGGCATGAAGTGAACTCGGGTGTATTCTTTTCCTTTTCGTCTTTATTGTTTATTGATTTCAATCATATCGAATAATCAACACAATATATCACACTACGCTTGTGTAATTATTTATCTTAGATTTATTAACCTGACCCAGTACTTAAACCATTTATTTGTCGATAGTAAATCTTCCAATATATTTTCTAAATGTGAAGGCAAAAATACACGGACACTGATGATGATACAAACGCCAACGCCGCCCTCGAAAATTTCTTGAACTTTAGAAATCAGCAGTTTGTCTGCCATCCGGCAGGTAGCGCAATAAAACACCCAAACAGTTTTTAATTGTTTTTAAAACTAACTAAGCTCTACACCTATCAAGAAACCAAAGCAAGATCATTGTGAAAGTATAATACATCGCAATGTTTATCTATTCCACACAATAAATATTATTAGATGCCAATAAATCTGTTTCATGTCCATAAAAGCACATCTAAAGAACCGGCAATCATGTTTGTGTCCATCCTCAAACAAAAATTAGAGATGTTTACTGACAACAAAAGCTGCTATTTTGTATATCAGATATTAACTCTTCTTTATGACAACATGATTACCCATCGAATAGTATAAATATAGACAAATATGATTTTTTTGTGTCTAAGAAGGATGCAATTTTGCCTGAACTTTATGAATTTTTTTAGAGAAACCAAATGCGAAATTGCGAAAAAGGGCTTCGCTATGCAAAATAGCACATATTTAATTGTCTCTTCATAAGAGGTAGATCAATTGTGTTGACAACCCATACCGGTGCATTCGTACTACCAAACGATGTTAGTCTGATTTTACCATTTTCATTGGTTTTTACGCGAGTCTTACAGCAAAAGTTATACGTCAATCCTAATTAAATTTAACACACGTTTGTAGGTTTTATGCATCAATAGCTATAAGAAGTTTCAAAAACAAATATGCCACAGTTGTCCAGAAAATAGCTCGTGAATATGCTTCCGTAAAGCCAATTTTGCAAGAGGTCAATTTCCGAAACTAAAAAGAAAATGAAAAAAAGGGCCACGCTGTGCAAAGAAAACACTCTTTATCTACAAACCATGAAAGTTTGGAGCAAATTTCTCTAACGGTAAACTCTCCCCATTTGTACTACCAAACCATGTATGACCAAAAACACCAATATTCGCAGATCCTCCCCGATCTCGCTTTTTGCTTCAGAAATACATATTATATATCAAAATGAGGCCCATTGCCTATTCTATAAGGTGACATAAGTTAAATATTTTTAGGTAGTGACTAAGCGTCAGAATCGCGCTACAAACAAGGGCACATATTGTCATTTTTCATGGCCGCCGTGGGACCGCAGCCTTAAAGGGGCGATGCAACAATTTTTTGTACTTTGCGCAAATACCGCTTAGAACGGATCCCTGACGTTGATGACCTATGAAACACGCGTTCGTTTTTCACCCCACGCAATAGAAGTCCCAGAAACAAATTAAAGAAAAACGAGCAGCGTTCACCCCCTCAACTCGCAGCCAGAACAAGCGGCCACGTGACCTGGAATGGATTATATGCCGCCAATGTTGATCATAGCCACGCGCTGGGGTTGGCAAAGCACAGGACACGCGCTGAGTTCCAGACATTGTTATGGCTCGGCTATTGTCGTCGTTGAAGCGATTGGACACGGGCCACTACCCGAATGCTTCTCGAGCTAGTAATTATCACGAGCCCAAATCGAGCGCCCACGCAATGCTCGGGTCCAATCTATGAACCGCATTCAAATATCGTCACTATGGGTGTACTGCGATCCCCACGTTACGTCATCAAATTTTGCAAAAGAGAGATTGAATGAAAATGATCGCTTTTGTCCTTGAAATTACACCGCAACAAAGGAGTTTCTTGGCCAGTGGCGTTGCGTGCGAGTATCCTTGAGTCACACTAGGGCCAGTAAGCTCGTGTAAAGTGAAAAACATTCCAACTGAATATCCTGGCCGGGCCTTGCCGGGACTCCCGTCTACGAGAAGCGGGGGCCGAAGTGGTGTATTGCCTCACCCGGGGGGCCCCGAAGGGTCTAAACCTACCCCGGGCTCGGCTCAACCACCAGGATGCCCTTTTCCCCGGACACGGGAAAGCCACGCACAGCCAGACGTGGGCGGGCGAACCCGCATGGCTCGGGGTCCGTGGAGACGTAAAAGGTTCTTGGATGAATGGATGGATGAATGGATGGTAATGGCTATACCCTTGCAACGGGCGGCAGCTTGCGCCACCTAGCCCAACATATCGTCATCCCTTCTTTTATAAATTATGTATAAATTTTGTTCAAACAGAACCCCCCCCCCACACACACACACTTAAAGTGTTTCCATTGCTTATTTTTATCTGTATTTTTATCCCTCCCTAGTTCTTTTCCACCAATCTTCCAATCTCCCCTTAGTTACCGCAATTCTTTCCCTATCCATTCGTCCATCCATGTCTGCAAGTCCCAGGGCCCATCCAAATCCGTAGTCATCCCCCCAAGAGGGTTTCACGAAGCCCCGTGCACCTTAAAATTGCATGTTCTATAGTTTCTTTTTTGCTGTTGCATATGCCGCATGAAGTGTCTATATCCTGGAATTTAGCCTATAAGTTTTCGTTGTTAGCACCCCCGTTCTAGCTTAGAATAACAATGAGCTCCCCAATGAATTATCATACAACTGTTCCTTCTTCATTTCTTGTTTCCGTGCCCTGTATATTGTTAAAGCTAATTTCCCCTGCATTCTCTCTTCCCACCATTTTCCCTCTGTTTCGTTTACTCCCTTTTCTACTGATATGCTCTGATCGGCCCCATCTTGTTGAATGCATTTAGATCTCAGCGTGTGGGTTCGATTCGTCCACTTAGTTTTAGACTTTTCATATATAGATACTTGTATACCTTCGCTGCCCACCGCGTATCCTCAATGTCAGACAGTCTTTGTTCAAATTTTACTTTACTGATCGCTTCTCTACTCTTGAAAGATACCCAACCCATATCCCCATGTACACCCTCATTTGGTGTATTCCCATGTTCCCCCAATGCCAACCTACACACACTCCTTTGCTGTATCTCTAAACTTGCCTGGATTTCTGACCTCATATACACAATACCGCATTCCCAATTGACAGTCCCGGTACCATGACTCCATTCCAGACACCCCTAACGACTTCATATCTATTATTGTTCCAGAGTTCCCTGTATTTCATAACAGCTGAATCTCGTTTCCCCTTTTTATTACAATATCTTAATGTCCTTTTATAATGAAGATATTGTACGTTTCTACGTGTTCTCTCACTGTGTACTGTATCTCCAAGGGTTCCCCTTTCCCGTCATTGAAAACTATTATACCCGACTTATCCCTACTGAATTTTAGGCCTAAGCTGTCCCCTTCCCTGCTGCAAATCCTAATCAGTTCCTGTATTGTCTCACGACTTTCTGATACGAATACAATGTCGCCTTCTTTCACTAACCCTGGAAATACTTTATTTTCTTTAAGTCCTTCCTCCATGTGAGTCAGGTCAAAACCTAGGTTGCACTGCTCTAATCTTTTTCCGCCTCACTGAGGTATATATATTATAAAGAGCAGTGGAGACAATGGGAAACCCTGTATAAGTCCTCTTTTTATTGCTGCTGGTCTTGTAGTTTCGGCTTCCCATGTTATAACCACCCTATTCTCCGTATAATCCGTTCTAGAAATGTAACCATGGTTCCCCCTAGCACAGATCCCTTCAGTTGGTCCCAGAGTTTTTCTTGATTCACATTGTCATATGCCCCTTTGATGTCAAAAAATGCTACCCATAATCGCCTTTGATTTGTCATTGTTATATCTATGCACTTAGTGATTGCGAATAAATTATCATTGAGTTGTCTATCCCTTTTGAAACCGTTTTGAAGATCCCCCAGAATTTGCTTTCTCTCTGCCCATTCTTCGTTTTACAATTTACATAGCTAGTCTGTAGATTACTGAACTTACTGTAATTGGTCGGTATGATTTGAAACTGTCTTTGCCTCCCTTGCCCCTATATAATAATCTCATCCTGCTCAATTTCCAGCCACTGGGTACCTCCCTTCCCATAAGTATCTGGTCAATCACCTGCCTTAGTTACAATTCGCTTGTTTTGCCTAGAACTTTGATAAGACTCATTGGTACGCCGTCTGGACCTGTCGCAGTTCCAGCCAGAACCTTTCTTTCTTCTTTTTTCCCATTCCCTTGTGGTCATTTCCTCTTCTTCAGTATGATCCTCCTCTTGTGTTGTGCATATGCTTCCATTCCCTACGGCCTGATATGGTTTTAACTCCGAAAATGCTTCTTCAATTGTATGTCTAATGTATTCTCTTGCCTCTCCCTCCTCTACCTTTGTCCCTTCCTGTGTGGTTAGTGTCTGCTGGTAGCCCAAAGTCTTTTTTTTCTTGTGCACTGATGTGTTCTCAGAACCTTTTTGCCGCATTACTATCCTTCTGGTTTATCTCTGTCATCCACTGGGCCCCTGCCCTTCCAATTTTGGTCAGTAATAATGCTGATGCCTCCCGCTTTTTTAATGCGAATATTAATGCGAATAGCATTCTTTGGATACTTCACGCACTTTTCGTCTATGTATCTATCTATCTAGATATCTATCTATCTATCTGGCTATCTAACCTCTTACGCCGCGGGTCGATAAATAAATAAAAAAGACCGGCGCCGGCGGGATTCGAACCGTTGACCCTTTGATCAGCAGGCAGACGCGCTAACTACAGAGCTATGAAGGCAGTCATTCAACGCATTCTAAACACCTGTTTATATCTTTACCATCGCGCGCGTTCCATGCACGAGGGCTCATTCCGCTCTCGTGAGGCTTAGCACGGCCCCTAGCTCACCCTCTCCCGCGCTCGGGAGAGGGTGATGTAGCGGCCGTGCTCACCCTCACGAGAGCGGAATGAGCCCTCGTGCATGGAACGCGCGCGCACCGGTAGCTGTGACAGCGCTGTAAAGCGCGTCCTATAGTAAAGATATAAACAACCGTTTAGAGTACCGTTGGTTGAGACTAGCTGAGACGCCAGAAAGTCTGGTCGGTACCATTTTGAGTGTTTGTGCGTATGGCGCGTGCTTTGCTCGCCTTCCTAAGTGACACAAACGCACGTGCTGGGCTGCGGAGATCGTGCGCAGGGCTGTGAAAGTGTCAACAAATTTAGAATCGCCTCAAGAGTGGGCTGGCGTATCTAGAGTGTACCGGCCACCTGACGAACGCGCATAACTCCGCACCGTTTGATGCTATTCGCATTAACGTAGATAATCATTCCCAAAGGATGGGTTCTGCTGATTTTTTTCCTGAGAGTCCTCCCATTTTGATGCTACTTCAACTAATGTGGCCTCCTTTTTTTCCCATTTGTGTTTTTTTATGCCGCGTGGCGTATCGATATTGCTGCCTTAACTTCTTTATCCCACCAGCTTTTGAGTTTGCGTTTTAGTATTCTTCCTCCTTGCTTGATTCGACATTTCTCTAACTCTCTTTTGAAAACACTAGGTCTTCATATGTCCATTCTCTTTCCGGTTGCTTGGATACTATGTTCTCGATTCGCGTAGATACCTGCAGTAATTGTTTATCACTTAAGTTATTTCTACCCTCTTGTTTCTTATTTTGCATTTCTGGTGTCACTGTGCCAATTCTTTCTATTGTTTTCGTTCCCCAAACTATTTGTGCCTTCCTCATTTATTTCCATACCTCCTAAAGTGCTGCATAGCTTCCGCGACATTAAACAGTTGTCAATAGCCGAGTGCGAGTTCTTTCTTTCCCACGATATTTTTCCATCACATTTTACCTGAGCGTTAACCGATACCAGATCAAGAGCTTCGCGGAACTCCTCTAACATCCTCCCTGTTGTATCCGTATGTCCATCGAAGTCATCCAAATGCGCATTCATGTCCCCCAAGATAACTATTTCCCTGTTAGTGCCGATTTCCCTAACGTCTCCTGATATGCATGTTAAGTGTTCTGCGTTTTCCTCCCCTGCATCACTCCTTGTTTTTAGACACACAAACACAGGATTGTGTCCAAACCCCCAATATTGCCTTTGATCCACATGTGTTCCCTGCAACCGTCTCGTTCCCTTTTCTATTCCTGACCATTCACTTAAACCCCTCATCCCCCTCCCTGGCGCTCCCCATTGGCCCGGTTGCATCCCATCCAATGATATCCCGGTATGCATAGTGATTCTTCCATGTCCCTCAGATGTGTTTCTGCTAATCCATACACTGAAACGTTTTCGCTTTCTAATTGCTCCTCGATCTCCTCCCATTTTATTCTGTTCTTGCCCCCCCCCCCCATGTTTATGAACCCCATGTTAAGATGTTTCTTTTTCCTATTTCTGCGAGGCTTCCTCCCACCCTCCCAAATTCTTTCCCCTGGACCTATGTTTCGGCCCTCATTTACACCGGCGCCTCGGGGACCCTCCAAAAATGTGCGATGCGACGTCCAATATTATCGCCTACGTGCTACCAGTGGTTCCACTGTAGTGAATGCCCCATGTAAAAGGGAGGGAGTGAGCCTCGTATACCACCATGTTAACTTTCATTACTCCGTGCTCAAATCGTCGGCTCATCCCCCTTATCACCCGGTTAGCTTCCACCACCCGCTTCTCTATCTTCGAAGACTGTCGCCAGACCTCTGGGATGGTGCATAATTGCACATGCACCGCCTCAGAAACCTCCCTCAGCTTACGTAACCCCAACTCAATCTGCCTGCCGAGGTTCTGGCTCCGTCCCTTTAATACATCATTTAGTCCTGCATGCACTATTACTATGTTCTCTCCCTCCCTGTTTTTCCACACCTCCTCCTTCGCTATGGCCACTGCGTCTACCATGCATTTTCCTAACTGGGCCACTATGTTTACCCTTCCATCACCTTTTAGCCTGTCCAGTAGCCCTTCCTTAACCCTTGTTATGTTTGAGTTTCCTACCACTAGCATCCTCTTAACCCCCGACTGTCTGCCTTCACCCCCTCCACCTATCTGTGCTTTCTCTGCCTCAACCTCTGCTGCCTTTCTTGAACCCAGCTGTACCGCAGCACTATACAGCTGTGCAGACTCCTTTCTTACATTGCCAACCACCTCGTCACTAGTTAACTTTCCCCCTGGGTCTGCCGCCTCTACCACCGTATTCTCTGCTTTCTCGTTTTCCTTATTAACTACTCCTGTCAGTTGCTGCACCATATCCTCACACTTCTACTTATGCTCCTCCAACTCCGCCTTCCAGTCTTCCCCCTGTCCGCGGTGGAACTGTCTAAGCTCCTCCAGTTGTCGCTCAGGCTCGGCTCACTGCTCCCGTCCTTGCCTCAGCTCTCCCGCCATGCTCTCTACCTTGCATTCCCATTTCCTGGCCATCTCTTCCACATCCGCTTCGGCCCTCTTAATCAAATCTCCGACTTGCGCCTCGAGCTGAACCCGCTTCTCCTGCCCTACCCGTATTTCCCGAGTCAACTCCTGAACCGTAGCCGCCGATTCCCCTCCTATTCTCCTAAAACCATCTTCTACCTTCTCGCAACTCCAGCATGTAAAGCTGCTCCCCTCGGCTTCTGCTACACTTTCGAACTCCGTCTCCATCATGCTGCCTCTAACGGCAACGCTTCTCATGTTCTATGTCGGGTCCTTCTTTTACTTTAGGCTTCTCAGCCTTCTGCCGTTGCGTATTCACCATCGCCTACCGACACCCCGCGCGACCCCACGACGAATATCCCCCCAAAACTCAAACCAAGAAAGCCTGGGTACGCCTCTGCCTACACATCCAACTAGCCCGCCAAAAGCTTAAAACGTGCACGTGTTTCGGTCTCGTGACCCTACCTAAACAGTCTACTTTACCCCAACTATCCTATCGCTACTTCAAAAACTTCTTCCTACTACCACATAAACACCAAACGCAACTAAACTAAATATTCCAAAAATCACTTAGCTTCGCAGGAGCTCTGGAAAACACGTCCTCTTTGTCAGCTTGCCAGGATTGTGGTGTTATGTCGATTGCGGAGTTGTCCCAAAACCTCAGCTCGGATGGAGAGGCGCTCAGCGCCGTTCGAGCCTGAGTAGGCTGCCTCTTGGGGAAGTCGTGCAGAAGTAAAGCTCAGCCCTTTTAATACTGTGTATGCTTCGCGGCGGTGGTAGCGGCCGCTCAAGCATAGTAGAGAGTTATAGAATAGGGGGCCCCAAAGAAATAGGGGCTCACCACTGCGCGTGCGCAGAATCCAAACTCTGGCTATGTTCCAAATCTTACCCGAGTAACCTGCCTCCTACGTCAGCGGGTAATACCACGTGACATCGCGAGTAAACGATCCGCGACTCGATTTTGGAACGGCCGGGATAATCACCTGGATTCTACGCGGATTGGCTTCGTCTTGGACTACGGCAAAAAGAAAACACAGCAGTGATGGGAGAAAATAGCAGACGATTCTTTTGATCATGAAGAAAGCGCTCGAAGAGACAATAATATCAATGACGACGCGGTGTTTTTTGAGGTGGATCCACCAGCTCCTTTTACTCACCTTCCTTATGAGTTGCTGATACTGTGCAAGTGCATATTCACCTGTGAGCTTGTATTTCTGCTTATCTGTACATTGTGTATTCTAACCATGTCATCTTATACGCAAATGTGCTATCCCCCCCCCCTGCTATAATGCCTCTGGCGCTGCGGGGTAAACTGAAATAAATAAATAAATAAATAAATAAATAAATAAATAAATAAATGAGCTGTATATTGAGATGAAAATTACTTACTCCTTACAGTTAGACATCAAAAATGTGTTTTTATTAATCAGCGCGAGCGCCCTAAACATACGTATTCAACGCATTGTAATTTGTACCGATTATGTCTTGCAGAAATCGATTCCACACGGTGCAGTGGTACAGCGCGAGGGTGCTTTCTCAAGTATTACATGAAACTTACCCATGTTGAATTAACCTGAAACTGCTCGCCTGCACCCTTACGATTTTTTCTATGAAACTTACGTTCGCTTTGACGTGAATATGATTACAATAAAATGTTTGAAGCCTTCACTGCTTTACAAGCGTTATCCTCTCATTACGAACACTCTGGAGGAAACAAAAAATACTACCTTATCATTTACTGCGTTTAAACATTTTCAGCCTTGAACATCAGAATATGGCATTCCCTCCAATGCCGAGGACGAGGAGAAGCTCCCGTTTACGCTCGCACACTCATAATAACATGTATACCTTCCCGGGGAAGGTGCACGGTCTGGATGTAACGCAGTTAATCTGTGCGTTGAAAACAGCGAATCGCAATAACCACACATGCTGCACCTCATTCTTTCTCATTTCGAACGTCCGCCACCAAAACCAACGGAGCAAGCGAGCTTTGACCGCTGTCGGCGCAGAAAGCAGACGATGAACAGGTCACGTGACGTATTTACTCGACTTGATCCGAGGTTACCCACCAATCGAGGAGGGTAAAGTGAGTAATTACTCCGGAGTAAACAACCCGCTTCTGGAACGCGAGTTCTGATGTCATCGAGTAAGTTTTGGAACGCCCCGGTGAAACCTTTACTCCGGAGTCGGATCGAGTAAATTTTGGAACACATCCTCTGTTTGGAGTTTAGGGTTGGCGCTCGCTCCAAACGCAGAATTCGAGAAATAGCGTGGGGCGCCTATTTGCTTAAGGCCGGGTTGCGTCGGCAAACATGGCGGCGCCCTTTCCGCTCGCTTCGGGGCAAATTCGTCATGGTCGCTGCAGTATTAGCCAATTTCATTGCCAATGAATGGTGCAACCGGCTTTCGCTTTGCTTTAGCTCGCTCAAGTCATAAAGAATGAGTGGTGGGCTCGCCCCATTTTAAAGATCGTCCCTGATTCTGGCCGTTCCTAAGCCTAAAGAAGCACAGTAATCGTTGACATGGCAACGTATTGCTACTCCGTGGCTCCGTGTGGATTTCGTTCGTGGCACGATCCCTTAAAGGGTAACTGCAAAGAAAAAAATGTTTTTTTAAACAGCCTAATTGGGACAAGCATGTCACGAAACAAATCTTCCGTGAAAAAAGAAATTTTTCTAGCAATATTTACGCCACAGGACGTAATTTAGTCGGAGTCCCAACCTCTCCGCATTTGAAACTCCCGCTCTTTCAACGCCCGCGGAATGGCTGGAATACGTCACTCCGTGACGTATAGCAGCAACTCTGTGACGTATAATAGCAACTTTGTGGCGCGCGATTCAAAACGCGTGAAATAGCCGCAAACTAAAATCAGTCCTGCGCAATAAATATTGCTGTAAAAAATTTTGTTTTTGGTGGAAAAATAGTTTTGTGACATGATTGTCCTAATGAGGCTGTTTAAAAATACACTTTTTTCTTTGCAGTTACCCTTTAAGCTTGAAAACAAGTATTTCAAGACTTCAAAGTCACTCCAGCTCAGATCTAAATAGCGCAGCTGCTCGCAGAGTATGCTCGATCGCGTTCGTCTCAGTTTCGGCATAGTTGAAAGGCCTAAATCTTCGACGACAGACGGTCAAAGCGCACACGAACAAGTATGAGAACGAGCGCCAAATTAGAACGCGCTACGGATTGGGTTGTTTCGGCTGAATAGAGTCAACAACATTCATACTGATTTTAGATTGTCTCTTGTTTTAGCCGGCTTGATTCGGATTAACCTTAACTAATAGTTATAAACCAAAAGCACTTGGCCCGACGCATATGTCCCCTCTCCCTCGTCCCCCTCCCTCTCCTCCTTCCTTCTCCTTCTCCCGCGTGGTGCATCATGGGATATTTCCCATAATGCACCACGCGGTTACGCCGAAGGCGGCCGTTTTCGGCTTGAGCGGCGACGACGACGGCGATGGCGACGCCGCTCGAGCCGGAAACGGGCGCCTAAGAGCTGCGCTCTAAAAAATGAAAGTCGCTTACAACCCTCTGTAACACCGAATTAAAGCGCAGCTCTTGAGGAGGAGGATGGAAGGGTACTGAGGGGAGCGTATACCCCTCTTCCCTCCTCCTCAGCTTCTCATCCTGCCTGCTCCTCCTCCTCCGAGCGGCGTCGCCGTCAGCGTAACCGTGACCTCACGGGGGTCACGTGACGTCACCGGGGTCACGTGACCTCACGGGGGTCACGTGATCTCATGGGGGTGACGTTATCTCACGGGGGTCATGTGACATCACCGAGGTCACGTGACCTCACAATTACGCCGACGCCGATGGCGACGGCGACGCCGCTTAAGCCGGAAACGGGCGCCTAAGGCCCGCTTCAGAGGGGGCAATAGACCGATTTCACCAAGCGTTCGGCGCATGTGTGACGCCGCCATAACTTTAGTTCGCAGGAGGCAGGCAGCAGTGCACAAGATGGCTCGATCCGCCTCATGCTGCACGCGCGCAGAGCTCCAGCGAGGTTGTCGCACGTGCAGAAAGACTAAAGTTCCCTCGATGCATTGCGGAAGCGGTGGCGTAGTTAAACTGGCTGGTGAGATTGGTCTATTTCATCCAGCAACTTGACGTGGCAACACCAGCAACACGGGCCGCCTGTGTTCACACGCAGCAACCGAATTGCTACGACTTGCCATCATCATCATTAAATTATACTTTTCTTGTACTATTTAGACGCACAGCTACGCGCTAAAAATGTGTTTTCATACCTTTGAATGGCGTTGAGAATATTAACTTGTCTTTCTGAAAAGTTTGATTTAAAAAAACTATCCATTTCAAACTAGAACCAAGTCTTTAGCTGTCATCATCACCACCACAGGGGTGAGACGTGAAAACATCGCGTCCCTGATTCGCTGCTGCCACTTCAAACGTCTCCGAGTTGTTCGAGTTGCTCGTCCGCTTTGAGCCGGACCCGATCTCAGCAATTCGTGACGATCTATATGAAAGCTAGGGAACAACCTGCCAGCAACGTCAAATTACGAGGGTCGTTCATAAAGTTCGTATTATCGGCACAAAGAATTGAAAAAGACGGAACAAAAAACGCATCAACATGAGCGCGCGTCCCTCTAGTTTCTGCACAATATAAACATCGCATGCTATAGTCGCTCGGAACGCCGCTAGGGAGTCGAAACAAAAATGGCACCACCCGTCGGTGCCAAGCACACGCAGTGATCCGTTGTTTTCATTTGAAGGGAAGCAATGAAAAGGATATTCATTCCAATCTGGGAGCGTTGTTCGGGGACAACACCCGAGTTTATGACACTTTGGTTAAATGGCACAGACGTTTCCAGTGTGGCCAATTAAGAGGAAAGCATTTCAAGGACGGCGACCAAGTGATTGCTCAATGGAGCGATTCCTGAACACTCAAAACGAGGAGTTCTATAACAATGGCCTCCGGCATGTAGTGAATCGCTGGAAAAAGTGGGTAACTTTTGGTGGCGAACATGTAGACAAAGTTTCAACTCCTACTCGAGTTTGATTCCTGAATCTCTATAGCTTCGTGACAATAATAACTTTATGAACGCCCCTCGTAGCTGGAAAAGTTGCCCCGTCTGAAGCGGGCCTAAGAGCTGCGCTCTAAAACGAAAGACGTTTACAACTCCCTGTAACGCCGAATTAGAGCGCAGCTCTTGAGAAGGAGGAGGGAAGGATACTGACGGGAGGGTATACTCCTCATCCTCCCTGCTACTTTTTCTCCTCTTCCTCCTTCTCCCCCTCCCCCTCTCCTCCTCCCTTCTCCTCCTGCCTCCTCCTCCCTCCCCTCCTGCTCCCTCTCCCTCGTCCTGCTTTCCCTCCTCCACCCTCCTTCTCCACCCCGCGCGTTGCATCATGGGAAATGTCCCATAGTGCACCGCGCGGCTGCGGCGCCGGCGACGCCAACGCCGCCCAAGCCGGAAATGGGCGCCTGAGAGCTGCGCTCTGAAAGCCATGATCAGAGACAATTAATGTAAAGATTTTTTAAGGAAAAGTGATACATGTATCACTTTTTCTTGACGTTTCTTGAGCTCGAGCTCAAGAAACGCAGGGCATGGCGAGTCTTGAGTGTCTCGTCATCTCTTCAAAGCCAATGAGAATGCGACATTAGCCGCCACGACCGCCGGAGAACCAATCACGAACCACGAAGACAATGAGTCACGCCCTGCGTTTCCTAAGCCGTCATTTGTCACGTGTACTGCGTGTACCCGTTGAAGCTGTTGTGTCTTCATTGTTATATTTTCATATATTCGGATAACTTCGTCTTCTTCTATGCTATGCGTTCATTCATTTACTTATTCTCCATCACCATCATTTTTAAATAAAGAGTCTTATGAAAGCAGCACACGTCACTAGACGTCCCTTCCCGATCCGCCGAATCCACCGAGGACTCCACATTCTTTTGACGACGGGATGGGCGGCAAATTCGGCATCAAACCTCTTCAATATTGCAGCGTCATCATTCCGGTGGAATTTGTCAATGTTACTCATCCAGATGTTACTTGATGTTATCAAGCGATAACACCTTTGTTGTGACACTCCCAAGTGCGGGCTATATCTTTGGGGATCATGGGAATAAACTTTGTTATGCACTGGACACCGACCAGAGTGGTTGTTCCCAGCGCGGAGCGCAGACCGCTTACGCGACGGGCGAAAACATAACAGTGGCGACGAGGTGAATGCAAGCAACGACGGGCACAAGCGGGCCACTTCAGCAATGGCAACTGCGACGACGACGACTGCGTTTCAAGTTCCCCACTTCGAAGAAACTACAGATAAGTAAGATACGTATTGGTTTCGAGTGGAAGCCTATTTTGAGGGTAATGAGATTACGGAGGACAAGAGGAAACGCGCGTTGTTGGTGGCTGCGTTGGGCTCCCGGACGATTGGTGTTTTAAAATGATTCCGTGCACCGCGGAAGATAAACGAACTAGCGTACAAAGAAGTTGTAAACATTCTAAATCAACACTACGCTCCACGGCCGAATGAAATCGCGCAGAGCTACAAATTCTTCAACCATCAGCAGCAAGAAGGCGAGTCCGTACAAGACTTCATTGTGGAACTGCGGAAAATAGCTGATAACTGCAATTTCGGCGGCAGCCTAGACCGAATGCTAAGGGACCGTATTGTTTGTGGAGTGCGAAATAAGACGGTTCAGCGGCAGCTATTGTCAAAGCGTGGACTCACACGGCAAGGGGCGGAAGACGTTACAGGCTCAACATTCAACACTGGTGAAATGAACTCAGCATTTCTGTGCGACCCACTAACAAGTTTGTGTCTTTAAAGAGACTGTGATTACTGCCCAAAAGGCTAGTCTCTTACACTCGATGAACTTCATTTCCCAGACAATGAATAGATTGTGCTTACAACATGGGAGTCCGGAGACCTTGTGGAAAATAAAAACATAATACAACAACATTGGATCCTGAAATTTTCCAAAAAGTCGTTGAAGTAACGGTTGAAAGTTGGATATTTCACAACCATATCCGACAAACGCAAGGTAAAGCGATCTACGATGAAAAGCAGCTGCATGCAAGGCGGGAGATTTGTCTTTCATTTTGACTTTGCTGAAAACCGGACCATCGTGCTTCCTGACAAAGTTCAATCATACCACTAAAGAAAAAAAAGTGACGATATTTACATGCATAGAGACGAAAAAAATCTACAAACAGCGTTGCTATCATCAGTGAGGACCTGTGTGACGACGTCGCTCTCACGTGCTTGGCTCTAGAAAAAGTGAAAGAGTGGGTTGAAGACAACGTTGCGGTATACTCCCATGTGACGTGCGTAAGTGACGGGGCCGCCAGTCATTTTAAGAATCGCTACCAGCTTCACCAGTTTGCACCCAATGATTGCCCACGAGCCCAGTGGTTATTTTCTGCATCTGGACATGGGAAAATGCATGCGACGGAGTTGGCGGACTCGTGAAGCACCAGGAAACGCTGAACAACCTGAAAGAAAGTTAAATAAACGCAATTCAGACGGCCAGGACAATGGTGAGCGTTCTATTTTATAAACTGGGTGCATCTTGCGTATCTGGACGAAAATAATCTTGTTCAATATCGTCAACAAAAAAAAGAGTGGTTGACGGTTCACGACTTTCCTGGCAATCAGTCTTGGCAACGCGTGGCGGCTGTGCAGGTCATCAACAAAAGGAACCTGTGACATATATGTAGCATGGACAGTCGGATCTGGTTAGAAGAAACTTTATTAAATGGGTACATCGAGGAAAGCCTTAGCTTAATGTGCCGAATTTGACGCCCCAAGGACTGCTCATCTTGAATGCAGGGACGTCTTATTTATCACAGTTTTCTTCGCGAGGTATTTAACGTACTATTTTACTTGGTAATAGCTTAGAATCTTTACCTTATCATTATATGAGCATCACGAAAACGTTATCCTCGCGGAGGATAAAATATCTCGGCTTGCCACGATCCATTCGTACACCGAGAGTATCGATGCTCTTACAGTCCGGCGCGGTAGCACCGCTCGCCTGAAGTGGTTTGTCCCCGGAAATACATAACTAGCCTAAACAATTTTAGTATTCTATCTTTATTTTAATGCGAATAGCATTCTTTGGATACTTCACGCACTTTTCGTCTATCTATGTATCTATCTGGCTATCTAACCTCTTACGCCGCGGGTCGATAAATAAATAAAAAAGACCGGCGCCGGCTGGGATTCGAACCGTTGACCCTTTGATCAGCAGGCAGACGCGCTAACCACAGAGCTATGAAGGCAGACATTCAACGCACTCTAAACGGTTGTTTATATCTTTACCATAGGACGCGCTTTACAGCGCTGTCATCCTCTCCTTACCTCTCCTCTCCTTACAGCGCTGTCACCCTGTCACCCTCAGCGCTGTCACCCTTTACAGCGTAGCTCACCCTCTCCCGCGCTCGGGAGAGGGTGATGTAGCGGCCGTGCTCACCCTCACGAGAGCGGAATGAGCCCTCGTGCATGGAACGCGCGCGCACCGGTAGCTGTGACAGCGCTGTAAAGCGCGTCCTATGGTAAAGATATAAACAACCGTTTAGAGTACCGTTGGTTGAGACTAGCTGAGACGCCAGAAAGTCTGGTCGGTACCATTTTGAGTGTTTGTGCGTATGGCGCGTGCTTTGCTCGCCTTCCTAAGTGACACAAACGCACGTGCTGGGCTGCGGAGATCGTGCGCAGGGCTGTGAAAGTGTCAACAAATTTAGAATCGCCTCAAGAGTGGGCTGGCGTATCTAGAGTGTGCCGGCCACCTGACGAACGCGCATAACTCCGCACCGTTTGATGCTATTCGCATTAACGTAGATAATCATTCCCAAAGGATGGGTTCTGCTGATTTTTTGTGTGTGCAAGTAAAGCTGTTTCTTTTATTTTAAATATAAATTATACCGGAAAGTAAAATTTCGCACTACATCATCTTTTCTCGAGTCACTAGTCTCTAATATACCTCTTTGTGCGCTGTATGTAAAAGGCTGTATATAGTTTTTGCTGACTTTTAATGTGTGACCGATTGCTCTAGTTGTCAGTGACACCTCATCTGAATAAAAATATATGAAAGATATGTGTTAGTTTCATGAAACTGGAACTGAGAGTCACTTCTCGTACAGGGCACTGCTAAGTGTAGGCTTTAAAAAAGGACCCTACTTTGAGGAGTTGTTTCTTCTTTCTCAAAAAAATAATGCAACATGTTTTAATAAAAATGAATGCCGAAATAAAACATAACAGGGTACCCAAATTTTAAAAAAATCGGAGGTGGTGGTGGTGTTTCTTTATCGGAATTTTTTGTTATTTGATTTTTTCCCATGTTTGCCTAAATATATCTCGACTATCGTATCACTCAGATACATTATTTATTTTTTGAATAATGGCCATATATAACTAGAATACTATCTGCAAATTATATAATAATGATTAAAATATTTCATGAGATGCAGGCCTCCACATTTCGCCATTTGTCGTTCGAGCAAGCATGTTCGGCAATTTTTAGAAAAATAAATGAAATTGAAATAAATATTAATACTTTATATTACAGGCAAGCTGTTCCCATAGTTTGCGTCTAAAAATTATTAGAATTATCCTAATGTTATCGTTTTAGTTATTCACTCTCATACGTGCCCCCTCCACCAGTGCGCGTCAATGTCACTGCCCACCTCTCCATGCCTAACGATTTTTCCTCTCTCCAAATATTCTTTCTGGTAAAAACTAAGTTTGAATTCGTTTATACCAGACACTATACTCTGTTTCACCTATTTCACCTTATGTTGTACCGCAGCGTACGCTAGAAGCGCGAGCTCATGGCGTTGGCAGATGCCCTTAATGCACGAGAGCTTGTGCCGCCGAGATGTGCCCTAGAGCAAGGGGCTCGCGCTTGTAGCCTTTCCTGCTGTACATCATGAGGTGAAACAGAGTATAGACAATAGACCATTTGCTGTATTACCCAAGCATCAAGGAGAATGCAGGGATTGGTGTTCCACGCGCCACACGCGGACACCTTCCCTGTATAAAAGATTCGAAGTAAATAACCAAAAGAAAGCATTGACGAACGCGCGTGCAAGATGCCATTTGTTTTAGGTTTTTGCTTTGGAAAAGTTACTACTGCTGAGGCCAGCACGTGCGGCGCGTGGAACACCAATCCCTGCATTCTCCTTGATGCTTGGGTAATATAGCAAATGGTATATAGCATATAAAAACATCAGTTGATTTAAAAATGTCAACCAGCCACCCTTTGGTCGATCTTATCTGAAATCACCCATCTATACTTCGTTTACGCCACGAGCTAATGGGACCAATTCAACACCGTCAAAAGCGCAACTCACTAGGCCAAAAGGTTAGGGCGCAAACGAGCTGGTGGTGGTTAAACATTTGACTAAAAACCCCGAGACTGGGACGAGAAGGGACGGACAAACAGAAAGTCTCAAACTCAGCTGAAAATTATTCGACAACGAAAAGGCTTATATGGGCATCAAATCCTACACAAAACACCAGAGACGAGAGAGACAGAGAAGAGAGAGAGAGAGATAGGGAGAAGAGGGAAATTCCGTGCCACAAACAGTACGACAATGCAACCTTTACAATAGAACTGAGAAGCAGTGACCTCCTTTATGCAATAAAAAACAAAAACAAAGCAACCTCAATAGAACTGCGATGCAGTGACCTCCATTATACAATAAAAATAAACGCCTTTTTTTTCAACATAGTCTACACCGGCAGTGCTTAAAGATACCCAAAAAGAAAGACGTTTCAAGGATCACTCGAAGCGTACACTTTTCTGACGAAAGCCGGAACACTAGAGCAGGAGGGACCCAACGAACCAAACGACGAGGAATCCAACACAAAACGAGCTGATCTTGATAAAACTTAAAATCGGACAAAAGCAAGCAAAATCTCCTAGGCCGCAACGAAACACTTGACCTAACGCGTCAAGGCATCAAATGTGTAGAATTTTTTTCTGTTTTGTATTCAATGTGAGGGATAGCTTATTTACGGCATTTCCATGATTCACGATTGTTATAGATTCTTTTATCAAACGTTTCCGATCACCTTTTTCTGTTAGGACTATTGTGGTTGAGTCCCAGTTAGGTAGTAAATATAGCATTCAACTACATGTTTCGACACTTCCGAATATGGATCTTTGTTTCTGACACATTGTCTGTGTCCGGTGAGACGATCGTTTATACAGCGTTTGGTCTGTCCTATGCAGTGTTGGACAAAATACTCGATAAAAGTATTTCAGTTAAGTTACTAAATACCTGCTTCATAAAGTGTTTACAATACTACTCAAGTTTCTTTCACTGTAAAATATCTTGAGTAGAGTACAAATACTGAGAAATGTAATTTAATTACGTTTGATAATACTTCGCATTACGTAATTTGTATGGACGTCAGTGCCAAACACAATTATACAGGTGCGCAAATCTGGTTTACCAGAATGGTTTATTAGGATGCAACAGATGCTGACTCTCGAACTTCTCGTCGGACATCCGTCCTCGTTTGAGCTGGAAAATATTGTCACGAATGACAAATAATGAGGCGAAGAATAACTGAAGATACTAAACGTTTAATAGGGCGAACTTGCGCCCAAAACGAAATAGAAGTAAGTTAGCGTCGCAGGCGTCGATGTCGGCGAAGCAGCAGGATCGAACGCTGAGGCGAGACTGACTGCGGCTCGGCACGCGGAGCCCCTTATGTACGCGCGTGGGCTTCTGGAACAATCGGTGTAGAGAGTTCGGCGCGTAGAACATTCAGACCTCGAACAAGCAACAGGATTCTCGAATTTACCAGAACACTAAATTGCAAGAACAAACAAAACACTCGTCACTCCAAGGGATCGAACACTGGCTCTTCAAGTGTGAGGCAAGCACGATAACCGTTAGGCCACGGCCGCACTGCCTACTTGGCCAGCCTGCGCGAGCGGCAATATCACCGCATAATTTCGGTTTGCCCTGACAAAAGGCAATACAATTGCCAAATGCAAAACTAAACACATTAGGCTCTTTATGTTCTCTGCCGTTAGAGCGAAATAAATACACAGAGGGACTGTCTGAAATCCAAATGCTTTGAGGTAACATTAAACAATTGTACATGTAGAGCTGAAGCCTGAAAGCAGTAAAAGTTCAAACGAACCTTTAGGTGGTTCTGAATATTGGAATTCGAAGCTATACCAACGGAGAGCACCTTCGTCTTTTGGAGGCATACCTTGCATTTTACTTGCAGATTGTTGCCTTTTTGGGACACACATTCAATATAAGGTTTTAGATACGGCCACGGTAGGACAGAACCTTCGTCTTCCATCATGATGAGTGTGACAGCTTGAGTGAATGAGAGTGCTGGGGAGGGTAAATCAAAGAAAGTGTTTCGCAGCCAATGGAGTGTCGAAAGGCGGCTTTTATAACATGATAGCAGTTCTCTTATGGTGTTACAGTGCTGATGCGGCGACCTCGAGTCTCACAGTAGGACAGAACATCAAGATGAGTGCGACAGCTTGAGTGAGTGAGGGTGTTGCAGAAGGAAAAGCAAAGGAAGTGTTTCGCAGCCAATGGACTGTCGAGAAGGTGGCTTTTATAATATGAGAGTTGTTCTTTTACGGTGTTACCGTGCTGATGTAGCCGCCACAAGTCTCACGGTGTTTTATGTCAGCCAACCGGCGGATGCGCCGCTAAGGCAGAGTCCAAAGCCAGATCGGATCGACTAATGATCGTTCGAGAAATTCTCGCCTGACACCTGTTATCAGGCGAGAAGTCACCGTAGCTTATCGGAGCTAGCAACAGGATTTGGTTGCTGAAAGAAAGAATGGTATGAAGTGCCACGCCGATGCCACTTCATACCGAAAAACTCAGAAAATGGCGGAATGTCTCAAGTATATTTGAGATAATGAGTACAATATACTCAAAAATATTTAAACTACAGTATCAAATACTCTCGATCAAAAGTATTTACAAGATACCAAGATACTTCAAAAGGTATTTGAAATACAGTATCTTAAGTAGAGTATTTGAGATAGGCACAAGTCTGGTCCTATGTAGCATAATCCGCAATCAAACGGGATTCTATATACTACTCCCGACACGCAACTGACCTCTTTTTCCGTGTGTTTCTTAGTGCAACCAGCTCTGGCGAAAGCAAACGGAGTCATTCGATTCAGTCTGTAATCATTGCTGAATACAGTGCTAATACCATACTTGTTCCTAATGGACCTAAGATTGTGAGAAATCTGGTGAAAAAACAGAAGAACCACGCGCTTTGTGGGTTTAAGAACACTTTGGCACTTTTTCTTGACAGAGACGAGGAACAACAACTGATTGAAAACGTAATCATGAGGTTACACAGCGGCTTTAAAACTTTCAACATGGCGCTTGAGTGCAGACGCAATAATGTGGGAGCGTGATTTTTTTTAGGGCAGTATTGACTGAATTGCGAACAATGCTAGCCTTTACATGTTTTCAGTGACAACTGTGAAATGGTAGGAGAGGGTTTTCAGTTGGCTTGCCGTATTCCCAGCACAAACTGGACGGATGTTTCATTCGTAGATCTAAAAATTGTCAGCTGCCCCCGCCTGGTCTATCTACAGAAAACTTTAAATCTGAAGAACTGTCAAGAGTAGCCTTTTCAAATAATGCCGCTAACGTTTTATTTTTGTTTTATCAAGATCAGTTCGCTTTTGTTGGATTCCTGGTCGCTTGGTTCGTTGCGTCCTTCCAGCTCTAGTGTTCCGGCTCTCGCCAGAAAAGTGTACGTTTCGAGTGATCCTTGAAATATCTTTCTTCTTCGGTTTTCGGAAGGCACTGCCGGTGTAAACAATGTTGAAAAAAACTTCTTTTGTTTTTATTGTACAAAGGAGGTCACTGTATCTCTGTTCAATTGAGGTTGCTTTATTTTTGTTTTTATTGTATGAAGGAGGGCACTGCTTCTCAGTTCTATTGTAAAGGTTGCATTGTTGTACTTTTTGTGGCACGGGATTCCCCATTCCTCTCTCTCTCTCTCTCTCTCTCTGTCGTCTCTGGTGTTTTGTGTAGGATTTGATTCCTATATAAGCCCTTTCATTGTCGAATCAATTACTGCTGTGTTTGAGACTTTCTGTTTGTCCGGCCTCTTCTTGTCCCAGTCTCGGGGTTTTTTAGTCAAATGTTCACTAGGCCTTCCTTTTTATGTTTGGTTCAGCGATAATAAAACACTACATAAACATAACGAACACCATGATGGTGAGATTTTGACGCTGTCTGATTGGTTCCGGCAGCTCGTGGCGTCGGCAGCGTTTGGTGAAACGAAGTACAGTCCTGGTGCCTTACGGGATGGTGCCCATTCTAGTTTCTGCCTTGTTTCTTAATTGGCGACGTCGCGATTAGTAAGACCACCACGTGCAGTAAAGCGATGACGCAGAACTTCAACATCTTCCAGCGGGCTAGTTTCGTAACTTTGTAAAGAAAGTTGACCTTGCACTCGCTGATCCGCGCTTTTTAGAGCGCAGCTCTTAGGCACCCGTTTCCGGCTTGAGCGGCGTCGCCGTCGTCGGCATCGCAGTCGGCGAAAGCGTAACCGCGCGTTGCATTATGGGACGTTTCCCACAATGACGTCGCACGTGACACCACGTATGACGTCACAAGGGTTACCCTCGTCAAGGTTACTAGGGTTACCCTCACCAGGGTTACACTCACAAGGGTCACGAGGGTAACCGTCCTGACGTCACCTGTATCGTCATTATAGAAAACACGGGACGTATGACGTCACAAGCATCTAACATGGGCAATATTCCCGCTAAATTTAGCGGGAGACTTTTCTGCTAAATTTGGCGGAAAATATTCCCGCTAAATACAGCCTGGAAGGAAGAGGGCATACCCTCCCCTCCACACCCTCCCCTTGTTCTCCTCAATAGCTGCGCTCTAATACGGCGTTACAAAAAAAATTGTAAACGTGTTTCATTTTTTTTTACCCTTTGGGATAGGAAAATCTGACACCCCAGTTGTTCTCCCGCACCAATGTTCAACAAAAATAAATCTTTCTTTTTTTGTGAGATCATTTAACATTTTGCCATCGATGTGACTTTTATTGATCACCGTCGACTTTGAAGATAGGTTGACATTGTCATCTTCGTTGGTTGCTTTCCGACACCTTACGAGCACAAGAGGAAGAGGATTTTCCAGGTGCCCGTTGTCGATCTCTTGACATTCAGGTGGCAGCTCACAGCTTGTTCCAGCCTTCACCAGGCAATCCCTCTTTAATAAATGTGTTTTTATGGGGATGTCGGCACTGTCTGTGCAGTGTCGGCTACTCCCTCTTGGCCATGCCCACTGGCCGTGATAATGTTTATAAGCAATAAAACTTTGGTTGGGGCTAGTTTGTACATATTGACACGGGAATCCACAGAACTTTTCCAGGGGGTGCACACTTATCCCCCCCCAGGAATGTTGGCGATGTTGGCTATTTTCAGCACGTTTCCACGTTACTCTCTACATGCTTTCACGTCCGCACCCTTGATTTGGGGCTACAAACCACTAATTTCTATGACAATTGCTGGATCGCGCTTCCCTCTCCCGCGAGTGAAGACCCCGGACGGCCATCTTGCCTGTCTAAAAATTTCGTCTTTGGAGCGTAGCGGAGGTTGGCGGCAGCGTGCTGAAGACATATGTTCTACTCGTTCGTCATCATTCACCCAAGAAGTTCTTTAAAACCCTTTGCATGCCGTAAAACTTACCGTTGAGAACACGAAAATGTTTACGGAAGCGCAGAGCCGAAGGAAAAAGGCACAACGCGTGAAAGCAAGTTTCGCCGGTCTCGCGGGGTAATCAAAGCTTCCTTGGCACCCCTTTCTTTTTTTTCTTTTTTTGCCGTTTAAATTTGTTGTATTATTAAATGCCATTTTTGAACTTCCATATACTAAAGAGCATGTTGGGAACAGCAGATCCATGGTATTCAGAAAATGCACTTGGTTTGGGTAGCTAAATAAAAACGCCGTCGTACCCTTTAACTGGTCTGGAAGCAGCTCCCCCCCCCCCCCGCCCCCGCTCTGGCACCCTCCTCAAAATTCCCCGAGGAGCAACTGCCCCCCGTGTACCCCTCTGCGGATGCCCATGCATATTGCTTAACGGATTAAAGGCGCGAACAAAACAGGACGAAAAAAGACACACGTATGACACGGACAGGCGCCAACTTCAGAACTGATTTAATGAAACACGAATCATCGTTAAACTGTCGATCCCGATCACCTAAACACACGCAACTTATAAAGGTTCCTATCGGTCATTACACGCAGCCCTCAAGAAACACAATTTCTTTGTTCAGTAGATAAAGCGATGGCATGCTTACGCATCTGTCAGATGCTTTGTATACAGAAAACTTCGATTAATTCTCTTTCCATCTTCTCATTTCCTTTCTTAATAAACCTCGTGTGCTCTAACGAAGGTTCGTACCCACTAAGAATCATTTGTGCTGGAGCTATAATCCACGAACTAAGAAAGGCCTCCTTTCTTTCAGCAGTGCCCACTCAAAGCTTGTAAAACGTGGGAATGCATCCACCTGCCTTCACGCAGCCATTACAAAAAGCTTCCAGCATAGACTGCCGGTCAGCTTTGATCACCAAGTTGCACGCTTGACGAGTGCCGGTTACCCGAAGTGCTTAGTGACAAGTGTCTGTGAAAGTCTCCTACAAAAAAATTAAACGAGAGGGCGTTGACAAATGTCGTGAAAAGGCAGACAAGATATGCCAGTGCAGGTGATACCATATTTTCACAAAGTGTCCCCCAATTTAATAAAGATGGCTGTTAGACACAGGGTTAACGTAGTGTTCTCAGCCCCGATGCAAACTTTCAAAGATATGCTCCGCAATGTCACAACGAAAGTTTGTAACGTGCTCAAGAAAACATGTAACAAGATACACCGAACGTGTGACTAAGGTGGTTTATGAGATTCCGTTTAGTTGCGGCCAAGTTTACATCGGTCAGACACAAGCTTGCCGTATGCAATAATTAGGGTGGGCATTTTGAGGACCAGGGCAAACGATGTGGGTGCGAACCTTTGGTAGAGCACACGAGGTTTACCAAGAAAGGAAATGAAAAAAATGGAAAGATAATTAATCGAAGCTTTCTGTGTACACAAATCGGCTGACAGATGCGTAAGCATGCCATCTCTTTATCTACTAAACAAAGAAATTGTGTTTCTTGAGGGCTGTGTGTAATGACCGATAAGAACCTTTATCAGTTGCATGTGTTTAGGCGATTGGGATTGACAGTTTGACGATGATTCGTGTTTCATTAAATCAGTTGGAAGTTGGCGCCTGTCCGTGTCGTACGTGTGTCTTTTTACGTCCTGTTTTGTTCGCGCCTTTTAACCTTTTAATGGTTGTAAGACTTCGGCGGGCCATCCAGGCACGACAACATCGGACGCGCTCTTACCCATCGTATTTTACAGATTGCTGAGCAATCGATCATCGCCAAACATCGACTGTGACTGGATGCAAGCACGGATTCAGACTTCGGCCTGTGTCACGCCACAAACAACCTGAGCTGCCCAAAAGACGCCCCTTGACGCCATCAACTTCCGATCCAAGCAAGACATATGACTTCCTGGCCCCTCCTAATATAAGAGGCGACATACGACTGTCCGCGACACTTCGGCGGGCGATCCAGACACGACAACATCGGACGCACTCTTACCTATCGTATTTCACAGGCACTGTTTCTTTTGATACTGCCTATTTTTGCCTCAATCACCCAGCTGAAATGAATAACTTGCGTCGGCCATCAAACTCAGAACGGTGGATAAACAGCCTAGCACTATAAAAGAACTCGCAAAACTCTTCACCGAACTGACAATGAAGGTACATAGTATGAACAGCAACGTCAAAATAGTGCTAGAGGGAATGTCGCCATCAGTGGCATTCATGAACAAGAACTTCGAGGAGTTCAAGGTAACAATGACTAACGTAACCAAAGAAATGAAGAAAAAAAACTGAGAGCAGAGCAACAGCAAATATAAAAAGAAAACAATAATTTTATAAAAGCTTGAAGACGGAAAGTTTAACCTCGCGGAAATTAAGCAATAGAGTCGAAGAAACAATTATGAAATTGAAGGAATTCCAGGCAGCTCCTATGAACGACTAGGCGCAATATGACCGAGACAGGGAGCAAGATAGGAGTTCAGATTGCTCATTCGGACATAGATGTGGTTCACCATGTACCCGCAAAAGACAGAACAAAACCAAATCCGATTGTGCAATTTATTTCCCATGGAATCCGTCATAAGCTCCGGACGGCAACGAAAAAGCGGAAACTGACAACGTCAGATTTTGAATTCGAGCCCTCGGTGACAATTTACGTGAATGAACACCTCTGCCAAGAGTACAAAGTGTTGTTGGGAAGGCACTCAAAGGAAGAAGGCAAACAAGTGGAGATACCTGTGAATATCTCAGGTAAACATATTCCTGCGAAAGGCAGAAAACTTTGGTGTGGTACAAATAACCAACAAAGCTGATCTTGCCCTGATTGTGTAAAATTTAGGAACGTTGTTTAAAACAAAGCATAATGCACGGTTTCTATTCGATAGATTAATAAAGCTAATAAAAATTAAATATTTCGGTTGTTACATTGCAATATGCAAGTGCATGTGTATGTTCCTTGTGTTTCTCTCTGTCTTGTATTTTTCTTTCTTCGTTCAGCTGGCATATCCCACAAGCAATATACGCAGTTTATAAAAAAACGGATGCTTTATGAGCATTACTCGGTGAACATGAGTTGTTTAAGCGCAGCGTCGTATCTCTATTGGAGACATGCTTAAGCAAACAAGTATTTTAACTTTCTTGGGTACTATCTGATGTGTCCTTCAAGACCAAAAACTACAAGAGGTGGTTGAGTCAGAGTCGCACTCTTGGCAAAGACGGGGCTGACATTTAAGAAATGCGATGAATATACTTCGACACTAAGTGGTGAATTTGAGACTCTTTTCGCCAAACTTTCGGAAGACATCATAGTCGGGGCAGTACATCGGGCTCTCTGATGTGTGTTATTTTTTTTTGAAAATTCGAAGACATTCCTTCACAAATAACGACACGAAAAAGTCACACAACCCTCTGTGGTGATTATGACATAGATGTTTAAAAGACGGTGCATAACGAATATTTATTCTTGTTACAGTGATTTAACTTCCCAAACTTTAAACCTGTCCAATTATGTTTGGTGAAGAGTGAGCTTTAATTATAGATCATAGTGTATGCAATCTTAACGTAGAATGAGGCATATACGGCGTTTTAGATGTTTGTCTGACTGGCCATTCACTTGTTGTTCTTCTGACCTCGGAACCTAGAGCCCTAGTCTTTTAAACGAGTTAAGTCGTAGTATAAATAAATTGATTATAAGACTCTCCAGAGACTTTTAGCCAATACAAACTTCATTGGCATGATAGCTGATCCTGCTGATGTGAACACCAATTCTAGGTGTTTCAGACTACGCTCTGTCCATGTGTAATTCAATCATCAATAGTCGGACCAATGGGTTATTAAGAAATCCCATCTGGCCATGAATGACGCGTGAAATATTGGAATTCATAAAGGCTATCTTTGGTTTGGGAAAGCGGAACAACATAGTGGTAATGCATAGCATACTATCTCGTCAATTTAAAATCTATCGCAATATGACAACTGCACTAATTCGACGAAGGAAAAATGACTACAAATGCAACATGATGCCAAAATGTGGGAGAGATGCAAAGAAAATGTGGTCAATCATAAAAATTTATAATTCAGCCTAAGATACGTTGCCTAGTACTACCGGACCTGGGGCCGACTGATTGTCATAATGAAAAATACCTTACGGAGAAGATTAATCGCTATGTTTGTAATATTGCTAAGGAACTAGCTGAAAATCTTGAAGAACCAATCGGGAACCAGCTTTTCTGTTTTTTAGTAATTCATTTAGGCATCAAGATATTACGTGGGAAGAAATTACGTGAATGATACGAATGGTACCATGGGAAAAAAACTCCTGGATATGATGGTTTTTCAGTAAGCATGATCAAGGACAGCATTACAGAGATGTGGTATTTGAAGATTTACTTTTGACTTCATTAAGATATACTTTTCGCCTCGCTCTCAGGTCTCAGGTAGAGGAAAGCAGTTCTCTAGAAATGGGTTAGTTTTGAGGTTTGGTGCTGGGACAGATTCTTTTTTTTTTCACATAGACAACCTAGTTAATGTTACGACCAAACTGCGGACGATAATGTGTGCAAATGGTACTGCTGTGCTAGTCTCTGGAAATTCACTAGAATTAATTCAAATATGAATGACACATAAACTTAAGCAGTGAGAGAGATGGTTTATAGATAATAAATTAGGCCTTAAACTACACAAGACATATTACGTTCTAGTTTCGTCCCCCTCTAAAGGTATTTTAACTGGGGTAGGTGATATTAAAGAGGAAATACCCATGTTCAAAGTGTTGAAAATATTACATATATTGGTGCAACACTTGACTCGTTTTTCAATTGGAAGCCGCACGTAGAAGAACGGTGCGAAAAATTAGGAAACTCTATATACATTTTAGACAAAACACAAAAATACCTTGTTAGTGGAACGCTTAGATTGATATATTTTCGCATCTTTCACACCCACCTCCAATATTGTATGTAATCTTGGGGTTCTACTTATCATAGCTACATAGAACCAATTATAACAGTACAAAAGCAAGCTATCAGAATATAGCCAGCTCAACATTGAATGCCCACCCCGCTCCATTATTCCAAAACCAACGGATATTTCCATTTAAATTGGTACGTGATTCTAAAACAGAAGTTATGACGCGAAATATTTTAACAACTAATCCAATTACCACCAAGCATTTTCCCTCAATAGGGTAGTGAAACTAGAAATGATTCCGCCAATAATTTTAACATTCCATTGTCTGAAATATATAGTGTCAGAGAATGATGGAGTACACTGGAACAAAAATATGCAATTCCTTTAAGGAGCTGTGCAAAAATTTCAGTGCTTTGCTCAAATAATTTGGGAGTTGGTGTCTCTACCTTTCTGAAGTAAAGAATCAAAAACCGCTTTTTCCTGCATGTGCTTGTCTTTATTCTAAAAATGGACACAGATTGAGGTTTCCGGCATCTCTCAACGCCTTCATCATCTTCCGAGTCACGTGCGCTGTGACGTCAATGGGGGACGCGCGGGGTTCCGGTGAAGCTCTCTCTCTAGAGCCATCAGTGAGCGGTAAGAACTCACCCGCTCGTGACCACGTGACCCCGTGCTTGCGCAGTGCGATCAACGTGGTGAAGGGAGGGAAGTCTCATCCGGGTCCGGCCATCCCCATCCGGCTCTTCCCCTAGAGCAGTGGTTCTCAACCGTTGATGTTTCGCGGTCCCCTTGTAGGTCGGCGGAGATGATGGAGGACCTTGTTCGCAAACAGGGGAAGGTAAAGGTATAGGTTAAATATGATAATGATTTAATAAATGGATATAACTAGGGCCTGTGTGAAGTAGACCTCTCTGATTAAAAGACAGACGAAAAACTCACCCAAAAATTGGAACATTTCTTCTCAAGTTGAAAAAAAGAAAACGTTTATTGCCGGGCTTGACTGATGAGGCAGAGCTTCGCGGACCCCTAGAATGCCTTCGCGGACCCCGAAGGGTCCGCGGACCTCTATTTGAGAACCACTGCCCTAGAGCCCTCCGGCTTCTGGCGGCTGTTCGCGGTAGCAGAGAGAGGAGAGCTTACGGTTTTGTTGACCTCGGATAGATGGCGCCACTAAAACTCCGTGTAATAAAAGTTTTGTCGATTATACCAGGTTTTTGACGCATGTATATTTATGTTGGAACAACAAGATTTATAGAAAAATTATTTTTTATCGAGCAGGTCTTTGCACAACTCCCTATATTTTTACAATTCCCCCATTGACGTCGTGCCGCGTGGCTCTTATGGCCGCCGCTCGCTGCTGCAGGTCGGGAAACATTCAAGTTTTGGCCTCGCGATTACGCGGCAGTATCGCACCATTTCGAAGGAAGGAAATGTGTTTTCTGTCCTTTGTAATAAGATAAACAATGTCAAAAGTAGAAGATGTAAATCCTTTCAACGTTAAAATCGTTGCACAACTCCTTTAAGCATCCCAATAAAAGAAAGCAAAACGTTTGAAACTACACTTTAAAAGTTTTATATAGAAACAATTTGAGTAAGAGTTTTGTTTTTGTACGCCACATGCCTGGGTGCAAGGCAACCGCCGCATTATTTATTTTTGTACATTTTGAATGGATCCAGAACTAGCCAAGAAGGCTATGAATCCAAATGCTTTTTTGCGGTATGTTGCGTGTTTACTCTGAATAAAATTTAAATTACTTGATTGATTGATTGAAACCGCGCTTATGTGAGAATTTTGACAGTACTGGTGCGTGTGAATTGTGTCATATGACGGTTCAATTCACTGTTTGCCATATTTTAATAGTGCAAAACTCTCTTACAGTCGTGTGAACATTGTAACTTCAAAGAGTCTAGCATTTGGACGTCCTTACATTTTTTCATTATGACAATAGGTGACATCAGTTAGTGTCTGCCAACGTGTTACTTCAGTGATTTTTTACAATTTCGTTTGAGTGGTTTTAGCTGGTTTCTCAGAAAACGAACTATTCAAATTTATGAGAGCCTTTGTTATATCGAATGCTTTCTCAAACCACTTAATGACAATTCGCAACTGCTGGTATCTAAAATATTCATCACAGCTCGGCAAGAAACGGAAATTGTTTGATGCATAAGCGATATGTGTACGGATTACTAATCACTGCGCTGTTATTTAGCGTAGGCAAAATGAGTTCTTCATAGTGTTGGTTATGAAACAAATAGTTTTATTAATTGCTCCTACCGTTGTATAATAAAAAAATCTGGCTTTTCCGCGGTTTCATTATTTTCTGCAGTTAGTTATAACAACCAACTACTCTGAACAGGCTCCAAATGGAGGAATTTGCTGCGAAATGAGACAGCCTGAAGTTGCAAGTTTACTTATTGTGGAGGCAATGATTGTGCCATATTCGAAGTTTCCTTAAACAAAACGATTAACCCTTACTCTGCCCTTTCTCTAATCTTTCCACTATCTTTGGTCTTCGGTATCAGGTCGTTCGTGGTCAAAAATGAGCCGGATGCTAGTTAGAACTTTGCTGGCTTCTTTTTTGGTAAGGGCTGGATACAAAATGGAATGTACATGACATAACGGTGCCGTTAGGTCATGTGAATTATTATTCTAAATAATTCGTTAGATAAAGCACCACCGGAAATGTTTCCTCCTCTCGTCTACTCTTCGCCTTTCTACGTCCTTCGCGCACAGGTGTTAATCGGGCTCTGAGCTAATTAATTTTTCCTAATCCTTTCATACTTTGTTTTAATCTTGAACAAAATTAATTAGGCCGCAAACAGCCTTCAACTCTGCCTTATTTCCTGCTTTCCTGCCGGTCGCTTAGCATGGGTGCGCAAACTCAACGAGAAGAAACTAGAAAGGGGAAAAAAATAGGAAAATTTTACCCAGACAGACTTTCTTCTTTTTTTTTTTTTAGTGGGAGAGAGATTTTTAAGGTTAAACGTCAAGCCTCTATTATCCCGAAATTCTTTTTTTTTTTTTTGCTGCTATGCCCATCTCGCTCACCTTGCCCTCGGTTCTCCAATCTCGCCTCGTAAAATGTTCTTGGTTCAAGCATTTTTAGTAACGTAATTTGCATGTCTTGCGTAGCCGTGCTCATCGAGAGAGGTCATGACACGACGATTAAACAGATTATTCTTGCAGGCATTCTGATGGCACGTGGTGCCTGAATATTTTTAATTCAGTTGTTGTTTATTAACTTTCGACCCTTTTATTCAGAATGCAGTGATATACTCACAGGGAGATACACATGCGTTTGTAGATCATCTAAAAAATGTCAAACACGCTAAAGAAAATTACATCCTTAAAGGGCAACTCCGGGTAATATTTTTGAGTTTGATATTACGACTGTTTTCAGCTCAGTCAGTGTCCCTGAATTACAAGGTTGTCGTTTTTGTTTTTTCGATATTGTGTTTAGTTTTATTAATATCAGCTAGGGCTCAAAGTTTCGTTTTGGGCGCCTACGGCGAAACAGAAACTATCTCCTAGACAGGGATAACAGTTGTAGGGCAAAGCAGCAAAGCAAAACTGCAAATCAGAAAAGCATACGATACAATCGACCACGAGAAATTCTGGAGGCAACCAGCCGAGCAAGGACTCGGCAAGGAGTGGATCGACCTGCTCAGGGAGGTGTACAGGGAGACTAAGGTGGTGGCACAGTTGAGACAAAAATGACAACCGCAGTGGCCAGCACCAGGGGGCTGTAACAGGGCTGCCCACTATCGCCGCTCTTATTTATGTTGTACATCGCAGAAATAGAAAGGAAACTACAGGAGAGCTCCTGGGGTTTTCCCTGCAGGTGATAGAAGAGGGAGCCAAGGGTGGGGGAGGATTCCAGGTCTGTTCTATTCAGACGACATCGTGCTGATGGCGGACTCCCTGCAGGACCTCCAGGATTTTATGACAGAGTGTGGGCCAAGTGGGGGAAGCCCTGGGGCCGAGATTCAGCGCCCGGAAATCGGCACTGATGAGCTTCAGGGGTGGAGTGGAACTCGAGACCGACGACCTGACCATCCAGTGTAATTCAGTGCCGTGGGAGGAGAACTACAAGTATCTGGGTGTGGGCTCACACGGGACACAACTGTACCTGATAGAGCAAAAGACCACGCTTCAGAAAAGAAAGAAGCCGTGGAATCGCTACGGCCATGGCCCTCTGAGAATATAACCGGTACCAAGTGAACCGCGCAGTTTGGAAGATGGTCGCAGTGCCGGGGCTCGCGTTCGGAAATGGCGTGTTGTGCCACTCGTCATGAACCCAAGAATGCCTCGAAGTGCGACAAAGTGGGGCGGGCAGCTCTATTAGCCGGCAGAGGAGCACCGAATGAGGCCGTACAAGGGGACATGGGGTGGGCCAGTTTCATGCCAGGGAGGCCCGAGCAAGGGAATCTCGAGCAGCGCCTCAGAAGGATCGGGGGAGGGCGCTGGGCGAGGCAGGTGTCCAAATATGTACACATCGCGACACTGTTAGCGCGAACACGACATCGGCGCATTTTCGCATTTTGCTTCTAAATAGTATTAGCGAGCACGAAATGTTTTCGCTTATATTATAGAACTAAATGAGCTCTTTCCGTAGCAATAATAACTTGGATGATATCCCTTAATTTCAAAGAGAAAAACTGGAAAAACCGGCGATCGCTTGTTCGCGCTAACAGTGTCGCGCTCTGTACACCTGGAGAGAATTTTTCTACCCGATGAGTGCGTCGAACACGCCAGCTGTGCCTGAGGTACGGCGTTGGTGACCCACTCCTCTACCCGGCCAAAGAACGGCACGAAGGACAACGCGGAGACGTTCGGGCCAAGTTGAACGAAAGGGAGACGCGGAGGTGGGCCGAGACGGCGGCACGGAAGTCGCCGATGACCTTCTACGCTGCAAAGAAGAAAATCAAGATAGTGAACTTCCTGGATAAGTACGGGGGCAGTGTACTACGCTTCGACGCCCGAAGCGCGATGCCACGGACTCAGGTACATCGAGTAAATACTCAGATTTGGATGTGTGAGATGCACCGGGTGCACAAAAGGAGTCGTGGACACAGCGCAGTACGCCATACTCGAGTACGCGGGCCTGCAGTCGTAAGAAGAGTGCGGCGAGAACATGGCGGTGGCGCTGGGTTTCCGAGAAGGCGACGAGGACGAAGCCGAAGCCGAGCAGCGAGCCAAGGGAGGAGGCCCACCAATCTCACCAGTTGAAGCTGAAAAACAGACCGTAGTGCACTTGAAAGGCTACACAAGCGGAGAAAATTAAGAAAAATAATACGAGTGGCTAGGTTTAGCGCCCTAGTTTTGGTCCACCGATACAAAGGGGTTAACCCTAAATCCAAATCCAAATCCACAGTCGCGCGTGACGTTACGGTGATGCAGCGGTACGCGTCGCCCAGTGTTGCTTGACTAAAAGCTAACGCGATTCCCACCTGCTAAAGAGCAGCTGGTCGGATGTTTAAAATCAGTTTTAGTGGAATACGCGGCTTGACTTTGACGTAATATTTCGGTTGGGATCATATTTCGTGCTACTAATACGAAACGAGTCATTTATATTGGTTTTGTTTTCGACAGGAGTTGCCCTTTAAGGGTGTAAGAAGAATGTTCCAGAGAGTTACAACCATGGCTACACCCTTAAATCACCCTTATTTTGAGCAGCACGTCCTTTATATTCGTAAATTGGACTGCTGTTATATAGAAAACCCTTCATTTTTGAAGGTCGTAAAAAGGGTGCTATAATGAAATGAGGCAAACACTCTTTTGGGGGGTGTTCGCTAATAAAAAGATAGCTGTGTTGTTTTCTTTAGTTACTATGTCGAAAAAGTATTGCTTGCGCCAACGTTTTCTACCTATAAATGCATTCATTGAGCTTAGGTTTAGTATTATGCTTCAAGTGAAAGGTTGACGAGAACAAAGCAACATCCCTGAAACCTTCGTAATTGCGGATCCCCTGCACATGAGTGCTTTTGAAATGTCGAGCATGTAAGACGGTAGAACACTCAACAGGGTCGGGATTTTTTTCATATGCGTGATTTACTGAGTCTGCATTTGCGTTTGCTGTGCAGTGAAAACTGCATCTCTGCTTGTTGCTTATAAATATGTTGCTCGTAAAATAATGTCTCCGGGTGGTTGCTAAGATAAACAGCGTCCTGTTTTAGGGTGTTGACTAACATCCTAAGTGTGCTGCTGTAACGCCCTGAAACAGCTGATTTAGCTGAAGAGGTCCTTGAAAATAATAACTGAGTTAGAGATGAATTCTAGCGTATCTTAGTCCCGTGAATTTGAATATCACAAGCATTTAACCCGAACATATCAATAAACGCAAGAAAAACCGAAAAACCAACCGCCGGGTGCGACGTCATACCCGGAGGCAGTGGCGTAGCCAGGGTTCTATTTTGGGGGGGGGGGGGGATCCATTGGCATGAGTCCCCCCCCCCCCCACCCCAAATGACGAAGCAGGGTGAGCTCGGCGGTACGGACGCTCAAGCAAAGATTAGCGATGCGCTGTTAAGTTAAGGTGAAACGGGTAAAGTTGTATTGTAATATTTGAAAACGGAGCAGGCTTCAATTACAGGAATACGGGCGTGGTGGCTTACTGTTCTACTGTCGTCGCAGTTTCGGCCCACCAACTTTAAAAGCTTCCTCACAGCACACAACACCCCCCGCTTTTTGAGGTAGCACTGCATTACAAACCCTTGGCAAAACCAAGGATAGCTATAGACTAGTGTCTGCTCTTTTCCTTGGGCGCCGCCATGTTTGTGTGTGCTGACGCAATGACACGGTAAAAAAGGGGGGGGGACTGCGCTTTTTGCGACATTCCGTTTTTTTTTCACTTTTTTTGCATATATTGCAGTGCAAGAAAGTCCGAAAGGCATAGTCATAACGCACCAAGAACAACACCAATGCCAAGAGTAAAGAGCAAAACCTTGTTTTATGTCGAATAACGTAACAGCGCACAACTATACTCTGTTTCACCTTATGATGTACCGCAGGAAAGGCTACAAGCTCGAGCTCCTTGCTCCGGGGCACATCTCGGCGGCACAAGCTCTCGTGACTTAAAAGCGGCTGCCAACGCTATGAGCTCGCGCTTCTAGCCTTCGCTGCGGTACAACATAAGGTGAAACGAAGTATAGAGAACACTTGCAAACAGACACACCAAAAAATATACACTCACTCGGCGCTGTACATTTTTTGGTGTGTCTTTGTTTGCGAGTGTTTTCTAGTTGTGCGCTGTTACGTTATTCGACATGAGCTACCAACTCGCCCAGTCACCAGTCTTGTTTTATGCGCAGCCCCTCTCTTCACAAGAGCCTGCGCTTGAGATTATTCGTCATTTTTATCGCTGGGGGCAAGGATTTCGGACACTGGTTATAGGCAAACTGCAATGCTGTTTGGTTTGGCGCTATCTAGCGACTGAAGGAAGAAACACTGGGTATGCCTGGGAGCGGCAGCTGCATTGTTCAAGCGTGAGCTATTACTCCGGTAGTGCCGCCATAGCCTATAGTGTCTGAAGCAAGAAATACTAGGTAGGCCAGGAAGCCGTGATCGCATAACATGCAAGTACAGCGGACGCTGCGGCCTGGCGGGCCTATCGGAATATGACTACGTATCACCGGAGTGCGCTTTTCCTGCGAAGAGGTATCATGCTTTTCGCTGCGTCATGCTCCAATTCTCCAATGTGTGTGTGTGCGCTCGTATACGCAGCGGATATTGAAGCCGTCGGCACGCAATGGGGGTCTTATCGTTCACTCTTTGCTAGGTTACACCGAGGCAGGGTATAACCTTGGATTCTCACTCTACTGGCGCCGCCTGGCTGTTAGCGGCAGGCTATACTGTCACATGAAATTAAGCAGCATAAAAACTAATTCTCGACGCTGAAAAGTAAGAGCAACCGTCTTCGCACCAACACTAGGGGCCCATATATAGGACGAGGGTAATTCTTAACAATCACAAAACCAAAGTCTATTATATATTAAATGCTTAAAAAAATTCGTGCTAGAGAACAGGAATCCGAAGGAAAGAGAGTCTTATATTTTCTAGGCCGCTTTACCTTGCAGTGTGCTCCAAAGGCAGCAGCGGCATATCCTCGGTGCGATGAGAAGTCGTCATTCCGAATTCGTCATTCCGTCACTTGGAGAAATGACATCACACGCCACACACAAACACGTAAACCACACGCCGTCCGTCAAAAAGAACTTGAATACCCTTGCGCCTACGCGTAGTGAGAATATGAAGGTTCTTTGGGATTTCTGATATTCTGTGCAACAAAGAGATTATTCTAATAGCGAATTGCATCGGACACATGCCACCTCGACATGCAAAGCAGAAAGCAAGACGGACTTCATCATATCCGTGAGCGACCACGGATACGGGTGTCTTGATGGAGGGAAATTTCACGTAGTGAGAGAAACTTCGCCAAAAGTAGGAAAATTTTAGGCGTCCAATGCAAGGGGGAGAAACATGAAACGCCCGTCACGTCTGCGCTACAAACGGTCGCCCTCTATCCGGAGGCCTTGTTCCCAAACGTCTGACCCAATGTCGTGTGACCAATAAAATATTCAAGTGTCCCCGCTATATTTAGCAGAAAAGTTTATGTCACTTAACCTAAGCACCATTCCAATTGTTCTACTATACTTAGTGGGGGAAATGGACGTCACATTACCTATCGTCTCCTCAAGACCCTAGTGGCTCTGCGCGTAACAACGGCGGAACCTGAGTGCTCGTTCTCTTTACTACGACGGTTGAAAACATACCTGAGAGCGTCCACTTCGAATGAGCGACTTCTCGGTCTAGTGCTTTTGAATGTTCACCGCGACATTGAAGTTCAAGCGGTGGACATCCTGGATATTCTTCGCCGTGAACGCAGGCGGCTGCACCTTAATATGTAGGCGCTTGACATATATGAAATGATCAGGAAAGCCAGTAAATTGCTTGCTGAAATAAGAGGTCATGGTTGCTTTTTTATTCGCGGTAATTTCTAGTCGAAAGCACGTAATTCTGATGAGAACACAAAATGTGCGTGAGCGCAGCGCCACCCGTTGCTTACAGTGTAATTGTTTTTACAATTCATTTGATATTCCTTACATCACGTACAGTGTTCTATTTCTATATTCTCACCATGTGTGCGTTTCATTGTGTCCACTTTAGTTTGATTTAACTATGCATTCCAGAAAGGATAGTTTGTTATACTTTGCCTTAAAATCGCCATCCTTCACCCCACAAATGTTTCGAAATATCAGTTCTTTATATATCTGGGATCAAGTTCTGCATCCCACCAAATAAGCATGAATCAAAAAATATTGACTATTTTGTTTATTTGAGCATTTTCTACACCATAAACACTCCTCCCGAAAGCATATAAGTTGGAGATAGTCCGCGCTCCCCCTTTGGTCCATGCCCCGTGCAAGACCGACTGCGTGAGCAGGGTAGCGAGAGGGCCCAATGCACCGGGGGGGGGGGGGTTGACCCCCGAACCTTTCTTTCCCCCCCCCACCTTCCCCCTCCTACGCCACTGCCCAGAGGTTTCAGCTGCCTTGCGCGTGCAACGTTTTAGAAAGTTCGGGTATTGCTTGCAGAAAGCGCGAGATCTCTGTATAATACGTCATGATTTCCTCCTCGCACCAAACGCGAAGGGAAGGAGGGGCTTTAGCGCTATTTCGAAAGCGATGTTGTGTCTACTTGGCACAGAAATCTGAAATATAATTTTTGTATTCGTAATCCTGAAAGCGAAATAAAGACGATTTAAGTGCGTTTTTTTTCCCTCAAGTACAGAAAAGCTTTAGTTTCCTTTTAAGGGTGTAAACAATTTTAGATTGTAAACAACCATACCATACTGTATAACTTTGCGATCTGACAAGGATTGTGTGTATGTGGCGAGTGAGTATCATTTCTAAAGAATTGGCATATGTAAACGTAATCAAAGACGTATCTTTTTTAGAAAAACAAAAAGAAATATTGTTTGCTCGAATGACATCGTTATATAATTGTTATTTATGTGTCAGGTGGCAAGTGTTTTTACGGAATCATGTTGAAACTCGGTAAAAATGTTTGAGGTAATGAATGCTTCCAAAAGTTACTATAAACAACGTACATGATAAGATACACGGTTTCACGAGTGCCTTGAAGATCAGTAAAAAGTTGAAAATAGGAAGCATTAAGCATAAAGCGAGACGCCTGCTAAAACATTAAACGAGCGAAGCACAGCCTTACACCACAGAAACCAAACATCTAGAGCCTTGCATAGGTTTTGACAAGTGCACGCTTTTTGTTCCCAATATGGCATATTTCCGAAAAATTATTTGTCACACCCAAAACTTTTTTTTCTTTTCTTTTCAATTCATTAAAGCAGTTTGAACAACTCTCTTCCCCTTTCAAGAACACCGCTAATAACATGTTGGAAGTGGTACTCTGGCAACATTCGAGTGACGGTTCGGCCGAATATACTCTACTGTGGAATGCCCTTCTTCCGGAAAACCATACGAACGTTCCGAAATCGCGTCAGCGACGTTTTATCTGAAAATTTAAAACCATGTGGCTCCGGCTAATGAAAGTGCCATTTAGATCAACGGTTTTTCACACCATGGATTTGTATACCAAATGCTGAACTTCCGAAAAGCAAGATTGTCTTTTCCTTTCTCTCTCTCTCTTTCTCTTTCCTTCTTCGTTAATGGGAAAAGTGCGAACTGAGAAGCATGTTGTGCGCTCGAAATTGCGGGAGAGGAGATTTCGGGACGGCAAATCCTTCGGTTGAGCCATATGAAAATGACTCCCATTGGCGCCACTCGTTACCACGGAGCTTGGCCCGCCAGTTCATTTCGCCCTAAGAATATCCTAAAGTAACGCCATTGTTTTTTTTAGAGCGCAGCTCTTAGGCGCCCGTTTCCGTTTTTTCGCGGCGTCGCCGTCGGCGTCGGCGTAACGGCGCTAAATTTAGCGAGAAAATTGGCGTTACGTGACCTAAACACCAAATCAATTCCCAGCTAAATTTGAGCGGGGAATTGAATTGCTGTTGAGGTCACGCGACATCAACTTCCGCGCTAGATCTAGCGGAGAAACTGAATTTGTTCATAGGTGACTTGACACCAAGTCATGTGACGTCATTTTCCCCACAAAATTTTGCGGGGAAACTGAATTGGTATGGAGGCCACGTGGCGTCAATTTTTCGGCTAAATTTAGCGGGGAAATTGGGAGGAGAAAGAGGGGAGGGTACCGAGGAGAAGGAGGAAAGGAGGAGAGGATGACGGGAGGAGGCGGAGGGGCATACCCTCCCCTCCTCCTCCTCAAGACCAGCGCTCTAATTTCGCGTAACAGAGACTTGTAAACGTTACTGATCGTAACGATCAGTCACTAATTAAGTAATATTTGTTCGTTATCTTTTATAATTAGTGAAAACGGGCATATGGTTCCAATTGGAATCTTGCTAATCGTCATCATCTAAAACAACTACATCAGCAATTTTTAGATAGAGTTTGAGCGTTTGAGAAGCATAGTATAGTGCGCTAAAGTTACCACTCGTGCAGCAGCAGCAAGGCCACCGGTGTGATAACGCGCCCACGCTTTTTTCCGTTCCTTATTTTAGCCCCAGCCTTGAACCTGCTGCACGAGGGATAGCTTTAGCGTACCACTACGCTTCTCACACGCTAAAAGTCTTTCGGAAAATTACTTATTTAGTGATTTTGGATGTCGCTCAGCAAGTTTCTAATTGAAACCATGTGTCCATTTTTATAAATTAAAAATTTTATTTACAATTGTTTTTTAATTAGGCGACTGATCTCTACCATTAGCCTTCCACACTAAATTAGTACACTTTGATAGTCAGTCGGAACAGTATAGATTATTGACGGCATTTTAAATAGATGATTAATGACAATTGTGGCTATTGGTGCTGGAAGGTGGTTCCAGTCAATGGTGTTGCATTTTGAAATGTCTATCGTGATATATATATAATTCATGCGAGACGAAATATAAAACGAATAATTCATCAGTCGATCGTGAAGTAATGGATTAGTATGATATATCTTAAAGAAACACAAGCGAGCTATTTTTGGTCGTAAAGCAAAGGTTATGCAATGAAAGGGTGGCTTTCATAGAGGTTACGCCAGGTTACGCTGGCAGTTCGATGATAGTTGGGTGGTTGCATTTCAAATCGAACACGCTGGTCGGGGTGGGTATTTGTATTTTTATAAATTAAATATATATAATAGCCCCATATCTAGAAAATCAAAAACGCTTTAAAATTGTTTGGTTTCACGAAACTCTTAGTCCTATCAAGACCAAATAGTTTTGAATAATTGCTTAGAGTGGTTTCAGTCTTGGTTTCGGGAATGGCAAATGAAGCTGAGTACCTCAAAAATTGTTTCAATGTCCATTATGCGGAAAAAGTGTCCCCTGGAGTTTTCCTGTTGTATTGATGGTCAACCTATTCAACACGTCGAAGAATACAAGTACAAGGGGTTGTATTTTAGTAATAAACTCTTATGGGACAAACGCATTGATTACATTAGAACGAACGCGACCCAGCAGCTTTGGGCCTTAAAACGTCTCCTGAGGCACTCTTCCCTCCCCCCCCTCCCAAAAAAAAAAAAAACTTAGTCTATAAAACTATATTAAAGCCAATTTTATAATATGCAAGTGTTTTCTGGTATCCGTTCACTAAAATTAATATTAATAAGCTAGAAGGTGTACAAAAGAAAGCAATACGGTTTGTTTACAACAAATATGAAACGCGAAGCTCCCCTTCAGAAATGTTGCAACGTGCTAACTTGTTAACATTAAGCGAAAAGAGCGTGGATAGATAAAGATACTATTTATAATGATTCACGGTAAATTAAACATCGACATTTTAAGATACATTATATTTTCAGGCAGATTAAACACCAGATCATCTCATAGACGTTCAATACTGGAGTATCAAGTACGATTGGACGCGTTCATGTACCCATTTTTCCCTAGGACAATTGTTGATTGGAACAAGCTTCACGCTGATGTTACCAATTCAGACTCTTTTGAATATATCGATAAAGCCGCTGTCTTTTTTCTAAATAGATTAAAATTTATTTTTTTCACGTTCAGATGACTTGTTAATAGTTATTGTCTCGTATGTTGAGTGCTATATATATTCTATAATGTTTTAGGTCACATTTCTGCACGCTGATATCACCAATTCAGAACAAGTTGCATGCTGATGTCGCCAATACAGACTATATCCTGTTAATATTTATTGTTTCGTCTGCTCGATACTTTATTCGTAAATCCAACTGTCTACAGGTGGCGCCACTCGTTTTCCAGAAAGGCGGTTAGAGTGGGGGTCGGAGATGCGTGATCGTATACCAATTCCTGAGCCCTGTCTAGCGTGCTGGCTTCACTGAGCGACACAAATTATTTCCTCTTATACCAGGAAGCTAGCGTGTTATGCGCGCAAGACACCTCTTTATACTGAAAACAAAGACGGTGTTTAGCGTAATATTTACGCCGGGGAGCACGTTTTAATTTAGGAACGAAACCGAAACTAACTTCTATTTTGGATTTAGTTTCTCGGTAAAGGTGTTCATTTCGGTTTCTCTCCTACCTCAAGATGTGCCTCACAGCATAATTATTATGCTAAACAACTTGTTCGCGGAAACTTTATTCTGTGGCATGCATGGCCGATCCAGGAACTTGAAAGTATTTTGTAGAGTTCACTGTCCCTTTAAAGACGGGGCTTCCTTAGACCTTAGAGGTAACAGAATATTGTACAGGGTGTCACAAAAGAAAATTTACACGGTCTTTTTTACCGCAAAAATAAACTAGGCATCGCCGAACGCTCATTCTCCGCCCAAAGGTAGAGTTAGAGGTCACAACCAGATGCCAAGGTTTCAGCCCAATCCGATAACTTAATCAAAAGTTATAAGTGATTTTCTGGAAATTTCAATGGGAAAATGGCGGCCGACGGAGTTTTCAAACACATGGGACTCTATGGCACCAGAAACTAAAAACGGGCAAAAATGGGCTCCATTTTCCCATTGAAATTTTTAGAAAATCACTTATAACTTTTGAATAAGGCATCGGATCGGGCTGAAACTTTGGCATCTGGTTGTGACCTGTAGCTCTACCTTTGGGCGGAGAATTAGCGTTCGGCGATGCCTAGTTTATTTTTGCGGTAAAAAAGACCGTGTAAATTTTCTTTTGTGACACCCTGTATTTGTTGAAAAAATCAGCTCTAGTATTTGTGTGTACTTGGAGCCTTTTTTGTACTCGGATAAAGGTCATGTGAAATATTGACCTGCGGGCTCCTGTATGGGTTTTAAGCATTTAGATGATTAATTGCTTAAGCATTATTCCCAGCACAAAAATAATAGAATCAATCCAAATTTTACAAAATAGCGCTACGGGTGATTAGTTTAGAATATGCTCACAAAACGTATAAATTAGGAAACGCTGTTCTCATTACAAAAAACCCCAAAACAAAATCCGAGTCAGATAACAGAAGGGTGTGTGTGTTTTTCTTTAAGCAACCCGTGACGCATGGGACATAATATTACGTCAAGTATTTATCTCTATCTCGATTACGATGCCAGAGTTTTTTATGTGCTAAAAATAAATCAAAATAAGATCTTTCTGTAAAGACTATGATGGTTAAATGTCGTGTTTTTGTGATTGTGTCGTTTTGGGTAGGAGGGGCGGGGGGGGGGGGGGGGGGGCCTACATTACCTCAATTTGTATTAATAATGTTAAAATGAAGATACTTTAATAAATAGTTTCTCAAGCTCTAATATAATTTTTTGCTTATGATCCAATTTCAAACGCGCGAACAACTATGGCAATACAAAGTTGTGCAAATTATCGACACTAGTGCCAATTGCAGCATTCTTAATTAACAAGTTATAAAATAAAAATAGTCTAAACATTCTCGCTTGTCTGAAAAATTCAAGTAAAATGACATTAATTGTGAGTAAAGCATATGGTTATATCAAAGTCGCGACTTTTGGCAATTAGAAAAACTTCTTCATAAACTCGCCAAGAATCCTTTCGGACCCATGCCCCGAAATACAAAAAAAAAGAAGAAAATGACGGATTCTGTTGTCGTTTTTAATTAGAAAACTACCCAGACCCATTCTTTTCTTTAACTTTTACGCGCCGCCGTTTTGCCAATCTCAGCCTTTCCAGTTCGAAGGAGCGCCCCCCAGCTTGCACGTCTGCTCACTGCAGTACGTTTCGTTGGCGTTGGATCAGTGGTGCAAAACTATCGATAGTACTATCGATAGTATCGATAGTCGCCAGAAATCTGACTATCGATAGTCAAAAAACTATCGATAGTACTATCGATAGTCGACTATCGAAAAACTATCGATAGTACTTTATCGATAGTCAACTTCGACTCGAAAAACTATCGATAGTATACTATCGATAGTCGACTATCGAAAAACTATCGATAGTACTATCGATAGTCGACTATCGTAAACCTATCGATAGTACTGTCGACGGTTTACTATCGATAGTTTTGCGACACTAGTAGTTTGCGTCGCTCCCTCTTCTCTCTTTCTCGCTTTATTTTTTTCAAATGGGATACCCAAGTAGCCCAAGCGCTTAAGGCCCTGTCACACTGAGGCAAGACGACGGCAACAGCAACACAACACGTTGTCCGACAGTCGGGCAACTTGTTGCTCGCTCCCCGTGTTGTCCTACAAACCTGTCACATCGCGGCAACAGCAGCACAACATGGACGACAACTAAAATGTTGCCTCGGTATGACAGCTTTCGGCAACAAAAACAGCAGCAACTTGTGTTGGACAACGTGTTTTGCCTTGATTGCTGGCTGAGCGAATTTCGGGCCGGCAACACGACAACATAGATAGCTTCGATGGCAGAGCTAGTTCCCTATGAATAACTGAATAACGTCTTACTCAAATGAAGGCTTGGAAAACGTTAGATAATAATAATTAAGGCTGGCAAGCAGCTAAAATATTTTTATGAATGTTGTTACTGTGTAATTACGGAAAGCGATTGTCGAAATGGTCACAGCTAGGGTCGTGAACGTTCAGAGTGGTGTTGAAATTAGAACCGTCGAGAGACCAGCTCACATTACTGCTATGAAATAAAATGGCATGCCTACTCACCCTCTGATAAAGTATAATAAAAATAATCCTGGAAAGCGAAGATTAAAAAATCGAAGCATTAAAACGACCACTCTGATCATGGTTGTTGATGTTTGGAACTTGGAAACAGCCGCTACCAGACACCTGATTTGTTTCAAAAATACCCAGGACGTTTTGGGGAATGAAGCGATCACATAGCAGGCGGTAGGTAAAAGCGTTGAAAAGTTTTATTCCACCGATTGTTATGAAGGCCGATCGTGTCGGTGTCGCAGTTTTGAAACGCTGTCAGTTCAGCTCAACACCACGTTACAAAAGACGCTTTGGAGTACTGCCGCTGCTTACTCAATTTTACAGTAAAATATGAATTGCACAAAAGAAAGAACCGGACAGAAACACTTCATACCGAGTGGCGCAAATCCCGAACATATATCGGCGATCTCACTTTCCTTGGTTAGGGCTATCTGGTTTGTCAGCGAATAAAAAACATTTCGATAAAATAAAGGGTGGAAAATACTCCCTGTGTCAAGTTTTCTAATCACAGTCACTGGTTGATGCCGTCCCGTCGTAATTTCCGGCCCTTCGAACGCACTAGCACTTTGCAGAGTCACATTACCAGCGACGCCGCGCCGCACACGAACAAAGGTAAACAATCAAGACGGCGGAGTGTTCCTCGTTGTTCCTCGTGTTGTCCCCGCTGTCAGCGCGGTATGACAGGGTTTTCGGACAACACGGTTGCCGGGCGGCAGCAACATGTTGTCCGACTGTTGTTGTTGCCGCGATGTGACAGGGTCGCCGGCAACACGATTTCCTTGTGTTGCCGGATAGAGTTGACCAACTGTTGCCTCAGTGTGACAGGGCCTATACCATCCCAACTTTGGTTCAGCTTTCAGTGATGCCGAAGACGGGAGTTTGGGCGAAGAGAGGAGGAAGGGAGGCGAGCGGCGGTGCGGCAACTGTGTTCGCTCTAGTGGTGCAAAACTATCGATAGTACTATCGATAGTATCGATAGTCGCCGGAAATCGGACTACCGATAGTAATAAAACTATCGATAATGTCGCAAAACTATCGATAGTCGACTATCAAAAAACTATCTAGTACTATCGATAGTGACTATCGAAAAACTATCAATAGTACTATCGATAGTCGACTATCGAAAAACCATCGATAGCCGACTATCGATAATACTGCGACAACTATCGATAGTTGACTATCGAAAAACTATCGATAGTACTATCGATAGTCGGTTTATTGATAGTTTTGCATCACTAGTTGGAAGACCGGTGAAACAGTAACATGTTTTAGTATTGCGTATACAAGTGAACGCAGGCACCTTGTGTTTGCGTTAGCGTTGCGTGTTCCACATTTCGCGTGGCGCTGAGCCCAAAATTGCGGTCTTGGATTGGCGCATGGAAACGACGCCCCTGTGCAGCGTGAAGCACGCAACTCTAACGCAAACGCACAGCACTTGCGTTTGCTTCAATACGCAATATTAAATCTCTCTAGTAAGGCAGAGTCACATGCCGGCTACAGCACTCCATGGGGACAGTGAAAAGTGTTGTTTGCTTTCAGAAATGACTGTTCGCGAGCCATGATCGATACCAGTTCAGCGGTGCCCGCTGCGCAGGAGAACCGGGGGACCCTCGCTAGAGCGCTTCCCGTTTCCGCCACGGGAGGGCGAGCAACGAGCTGGATGCGCGAATATATCATGTATAATGTTTTGGGCCACATTATCCCTGGTGTTCATTTGTATTCTTATATATTTTTTTTATTGCTGTGCCTCTCCTACCACGGCCCTTTGGGCCAGGTAGTATTATTAAATAAATTTAAAAAAAGATATATTACGTGCAGCAAGGCGAAAATCAACTTTTCTGTTTGATCTTTGTACAAAAGTCTGTCAGTTGTATGCATACTGAAAGGATTAAAATATTTTTCTTTTCAATGTGTTATATCTTTTGTATGACGAGTATTCTTTTGTTATACACTTGACAAATAAGCCAAATTCCATTACCGAGATAAAAAAAAAGATGCCAAACATAGTATTAAGGTGGCGATGCAGGCGAGTTGGTTCATGACTTAAGAAATTAGGAACAGCGCGCAATAAAACAAGATGGACAACGAAAGGACAACGAGATGGGACCACCTGGGGCCTAAACAAAGCCCCAGGTGATCCCACATCTACGTAAGGTTTCACATAGTTTAAAAAAGTGGCTAATCGGTTCAATATGCCAATGGTTTTCTCGGCGCCTCGCGAGTATAGCACAACTTTGCCCGCGCGTAAACTAGGCAACTCAGGCAAACAGTAACAAGTGGTCGTGCACGGTTAAACATATTGCCGCGCGCAGCTGGCCAGGTAGGCAGCGCGGCCGTGGCCAAACAGATATCGCGCTATCCTGCCACGCAGAAAGCTATAGGGTTCGATTCCTGGCCGCGGGTACGCATTTTTGTTGACTCTAAAGTGATGTTCTGGTGAATTCGAGAACCATGTCGCTAAATCGAGGTTAGAGTGTTCTACACGCCGAAACTTCTACGCTGATTGTTCCAGAATCCCACGCGTGTACAGAAGGGGCTCCCCGTGGCAAGCCGGAATCAGTCTCGTCCCAGCGTTCGACTCTGCTCTTACGCCGACTTCAACGCCCGCGACGCTCTGCTGTTATCTTCTGTTTCCTTTTTATTTTTATATACAAGTTCACCCCATTAAACGTTTCAGTTTCCCCAGTTATTCTTTGTTTCACCTTCTAATTCGTGACAATAAATTCGTAGATTGCGTGGTAGTTGTCATATACAAAATCCCCCCCCCCCGGCCAGATATTTCGGACTGTTAAAGAAAACAAAATGGGGAAAGAGGGCGTGGCCGAGCTTACTTTAATTCGAAATTATTTATGCATATGTGTAAGTACTGTCGCTCTTCACTTCATAAAAGATCGTAGCTGGTCATTGTCGGAAACTCGTTGTCAGAAGGCACTACTCGTCACATGCTTAGTGGTTCGGAAGTTCAAAGCTATGTCTTTTCGACCTCAATAACTGTGATATGCGTAAACAAATTACACATAACAATAAATGCGGGGATAAAAGGCTGGAGAGAAAAAAATGTATATAACAAGAACCCGCCGGAAGTGTTGTATTCTTGCATATTCAGAGGCTCAGAAATTCGAAAGAAGGTTTACTCCTACCAAAATGTGCACAGGCTACAAGAAACACGTCCCATGAACGTAAAGCGAGAAAAACCAATAAAAAAAATTAAAACTGGCTTTTTTTTAATGACATGCTGAGCGTGAACAATACTTAAAATATTTCCCCATACGATAATTTATTTTTCTAGGTGAAAAAACAATAAATACATATTTTGTATTCTGTAGAGTGCAATGAAATGTACTGACTGTGGTGTTAATTTAAATGCGATACCTCAAACATTCTAGACGAAACAAATTACTAAATTTAGGGCATAACTGCCCGTAGATCTGTGTTTGGAAATTTCTTCGAAAGTCATCGTGAATAACAATAATCATATCTTAAAACGACACTTTCCTAGGCAATACATAGATCATTCTTTAAAACTTTAACATATCTACCATTAATATCTTCGGCTGTAGCGCGCTTCAAATTTGGCACAAACGGCAATCGTCAAAAACCCGCCGTCCTTCCTCGCTCCTTCGGGAATTTATTTCTTTAAAACTAAGCAAGCCACGACATTGAAGTAAATGGCATTGCCCTTTGCAAGGAACGCGGCACCGCATGTAAAAATTCGAAAGAAAATAGAAAAATACAAATGTACCTCACTCTCACTGTCTGAATCTAAATAAACCGCCCGCCGGTCTTTCGAAGTTCGTCGAGCTTTTGACTTTTCAGGATTCAAAAGTTTGACAATTTTTAATTTTTTAGATAAATAAGTTTCAAGGTACCAAAAATTATCGAATTTATTAGCATAGTAAGTTCGAAAAGCGTCGAACTTTTTAGTGCAAAAAGTTGGAAAAGCATCGAATTTTTCAATCTATGAAGGTCGTAGGTTCGACAAGCATCGAATTTTGCAGCGTAATAATTTCAAATGTTCGGAAGGGATCGAACTTTTTAGCGTAATAAGTTCGAAGGTTAACAAAACATTGCATTTCTGAACGTGCAAACTTCGAAATTTCAAAAAGCGTCGAACTCCTTAGTTCGAAAACCTTTAAACCTTTCGAACTGCTTGATTCGATCATTGAAACTTCTGTTCGAAAAAGTTCGCGGCATCCGTAGTTGTCACCATACTGATCACGAGGTCATGCTGCTTGCCTCTGCCAGCTGGACAATCAAAAACTAAGTATTGCTGACCTTCGTCAGTTGAAAGAAAAAAAGGTGCTTACCTTGCAGCTGTGCATTCACTCTAGTTCTGAGGAATTTCACCCCTAGCGGAAGTGCGTTTGTTTGAAAAATAATCTGCCCATGAAAATGGCGGTGGATCTTTTAGTATGGCCAATAGGATGGACATTTTAAACTAATCGAATAGCATTATTCACCCAAACACGACTGTTCTCGTTGATGTGGAACACATATTTAACCCTTCAGGCTGAAAACTATACTCGGAGTCAACTTTCTGTGGCAATGCAGTCAAAAGTGGGAGCGCGTACGCTCGAGCACTTTGAGCGCCGATTGAAGTTGAGCACGCGCACACCTCGAAACGCGCTCCTGCACAGCTTCGATCGGCGCTGAAAGCTACTCTTGGTTTTCGTTGTAACGGTACACTTAGTTTATAGAACCCTGCGTTGGAGACGTTTTGTCTCGTGCATGTCAGCTTTTCGGATCTCCACTTCGGAGGTAGTTTTGCTCCGTCTTTCAACGTGCTTTGTATTGCTTATAGTTACTCTTGTGAGTTTCGTCTGAAACGTGTTTTGTCTTGTGTGTGCGCTGGTGCAGACTTTTCACTTCAACGGCAGGAACAGTGTTCATAAACGGCTATCGCAGTGATGGAAGTGCTTCGCCATTCGCGCAAAATCGCACCATGAACAAAACTCTTCGACATCTCGTTCCAAAGCGTCATTTTCGCTCAAACTTGCGCCAACCCTGCGCCAGGATGGGCTTAATCCAATATATAAAAATACTTTAATATTGGTCGGCCCTGATATTTAGAAAAGTAGAATTAAAACGAAAATGGTACGAATATATTTCACGACGTCTCTACTCGCCATATAGTTTGTTTCATCTTAGGTTTGAGCACAATCGAAAGCTTGAATGCATACAACCTCGAACATACATACTAAAAGCGCGAGTCACGGGGCATTCATTGCACCCGATTGGTTTAGCCGATGAAAAACACGTACAGGGAGATGAATGCCATGATGTCGCGCTTTTATGCCTTTTAATTGGTCCCATTGGCTCGCAGAATCGGCTGTAGTGTCGACTTCAGGTGAAACGAAGTATAGGGATTGTTCGTCAATCACTCTACCTGGTTGATGCGCTGGCCTGTTGATTGTCGACATCGTCTAAATTACCAGACGATGTCTGCGAGGTCAGGACTAAAAGTCTCGAGAAAACTTTGCAAAATAGTAGGATGGTCATATACTGTGATAAGACAGAACCAGGATTCTGTGCTCCTGATAAAATCACTCGATTATCATGTCTGCCACATGCCTTCGTGCCGTGACTGCAGAGTATTATGGCACTTGTGCCGCTCCCGTCAAGCTTCACTAGATCTCACCACACATGAGCGTGCATGCGTCGGGCTTCACCGCTTTGCAACGGAGTGCTAGGAGCAGCGGCTGACGTGTTGGAGGGTTAGCTCAGTAGGTACGGAATTCATTCTCAGGATTTTTACAAATCCACCTTCTTTGCCTTCATTGCAAATTAATTTCTAATAATAGTTAAAAAAAAGAAAACGGAAAAAATATAAGAAAAAGCCTAGAAATAAAAAATTGTTGGCTTAGCTCGGTTACGCTAGGATATACGTAGCGAAAGCTTATGCGCACAAAATGAGAGGCACTATCAAGCGGCTCCGGTGCAACGTCAGTCTTGGCTACTGCGCAACGGAGGCTTACAGCTGGGCACGCGGCGGCACCAGTGCGTCTGCAGCGGCTATGACGTCACTCCTCTGGAATGCGCAGACCGGCGAGGCGCGCTTTGCGGCGGCGGCGACTCCGGCACGCCAGCTGTGGGCCGTGTGACGTCACTGCTCCTCGCGCATGCGCAGCACGGCTCTTTGGGAGCCACGCGAAACTGCTCAACCTCGGCCAGTGTAGCTCACGCTACAAAACACGGGTCTCTATTTTTGAATGAATACAGCAGTTCTTGTGCAGCTGTCGAATGAACGAGCAGCCAACTTTGATTTAACTCTAGTTCCAGAGCCGCTGAAGAGCAGTGTCAAATTTGAAGCAGAAGTGTACGCTTTCATAATATTTGTCAGTGGTTGTTTTTGTAGTTTATGATATTACAGTTTTGAGTCTGGCAGGCTCATAAAACTTGGGGGACGCTTTTTTATTGGTGTAGCGGATATGCTGGTTTTTGCTGGCATTTTGCAGAAATTATATTTACAGGCCAGTTAAACTACCGAGTGTAAAACGTGGATTGGAGGGAGGTTTTATCGCAACTGAAGGGTTGGGCTATGATTTATTTTTCAACCATTTTTAGTACCCATTTTATATGACCCGCTTTGACCAGAGCCTTAAATAAAAAAGGCCATCTGTTCCTTTTGCATCCTATTTATTTTTATCACGAAATGTGATAAGTAATATGCTTCAGTATCAAAGGGGAGCTGGCAATCATTATCACAGAGAAACTGATTTAGATATGCAATCACTTTTTTTTTTCACTTGCATTTGCTCCAAAATCGTCAGCGGCTGCTCCATACGAATATTTTGAATGCTACAGAACCTGCTACAAAAGGTCCAAATGCTGCTTCCATCACTGCTATCGCTAAAATGACCTCGAGGCAATTGCTGTGGTATTTCAAGTTTTTATTCCGTTGCTTGCAGAAGTGGTTGTAAAACCTGATATGTGTAACATATAAGCTACACTCTAAAAAGCCCGTGCGTCTGCTTTCCCGCACAACACTCGGAGAGCCAATCACCGCAACTTACGGAGGCAGCTGAGCGAATGACGATACCGCAACATATGTTTAGACCACAAAAACGCAGTCTGAGTTGTGACATTAAGCAATGCAAAACGTCACGCTTGCATTGCTTAATGTCCCAACTCAGACGGCGTTTTTGGTCTAAACATATGTTTCGGCATCGTCATTCGCTGATCTGCCTCCGTAAGTTGCGGTGATTCGCTCTCCGAGTGTTGTGCGGGAAAGCAGACGCACGGCCTTTTTTTAGAGTGTAGGCCGCGTATTATAACGGTATTAGAACAGAGCGTAAGGTGACTACGGGCCAAAGAGCGCGCCCTCGCTGCTCAAGTTACGGAGGGTTTCCGTGGCGGGAAGTGGCTCTGTAAATGCCTCTTTCAACTGGCACTGTGACGTTAAGCAGCTCGTTGCTCGTCTACTTTATGCTCGTTTCTCAAAACGTAAACAAAAATAAAAATGTCGATTGGAAATCATAGACGCACAAGGTCGGTAAAGATGCTTGTTGTTCATCCAAAGGAACACATATTTCACAACAATACGGCTCCAGTACAGGACATACAACCAAAATATGGCATATATAGATTGCGTTTTTTTTTATTGTCCACTATTGTATCTAAAAGAGTTCAAAACTAAAAATTAAAAAATGTGTTTTTTTTAATTAATTTTAAACATGCAACTTTTGTTATTTTAAACACTGCTTACACGATGATAGCGAGATGGCTACTTAACAGATCTGAGTTATATTATATATATATATTCAACTTGTTTTGGGATTTGCATAGATCTAAAAAACAAAGAAAATTTACCCTAAGTTTAACCAAAGCAAGGACCTGTAAAAGTTGACCAAAAATCGACGACCTTAGAGGTTAGTTTCACATTTTGTTAGAAATCCTTTTAAAAACTTATAAAGTTGTTGTTGTTGTTTTGTTTGGAGTGTCTGTATAGTACCTGTTAAATGCCAGTGAAAAGATTAAAGGAGACAAAGAAAAATATAACGGTAGAAGAGGGTGTCAGATTAACGACCAGTGACGGCACGGGAAAAAGCTAATTTTTGCCGCAGCGTCTTGCTACGCATGATAACCCAAAAACAAAAATATGGGAATCTTGCGGTTTGTTCGCTGCTGTCTTTTAAAAATGCCCCCACAACATTTTTTCGCAAAAAAAAGAAAAGGGGGAATTTTAGTTTGCCCGATTTGAGATGAATTCACCCAGCATCATGCAGTTCACTTTCGTAGCTAGCGGAAGATTTTGGCGGACGATAGCAGACACAAAACATAAGGCTTTTCTGATACTTCCGAAAACAAATGCAGATAGCTCAATATGCAATACTATATTCACAGAGCAAGAAGCAATATGGTCAGCCACTGCAACCAATACTCCACCACCAGGGGCTCTTAACTCGTGAAACACAAAGCTGGAACCGAAGTTGACGCAGCACACCGATTGAACAATCACGACAATGACTTTGCGCTTTTTCGCCGACGACCAATCTGCGCGCTATGCGAACTTTCGGCTCCAACTTTGTGTTTGACGAGTTTAGGGCCCCTGATCTAAGTTGCCTATCGGAACACATTCGGCAGTAAAGCGTTTTTCACCATCAAATATTTCGCTGTATCATATTCTAGCGGAAACTCACGTCTCAATGAGAACAACAATATCGGCCTTGATGAGTCGATAACAACCCATATTTAATCGCGGTTTTTAATAGGCTTCTTATATTAATAAAACAATTTGACATGTTTTCAGGTGGTTGAAAATGACCTCGGTCATTTCTCGTGTGCTGTGATCCTATAACTAAGGGAATGCGCTCGCTGATTCAGCAGAGCTGCCAATGGAATTATCGGCGATGCTTATCGCAGGAGCCCGAGTTCACGCACGCAATCGCTTTCAGAGCAGTAATCATGTTTTCTTATCTAGGTAAAGTTTGTTGTGGCGTAGTCTAAAGTTAATATTTAGATTGCGTATCTTAACAAATTTCATTAATTTCTCTCAAGCAAGACGCGTAGCCGGTGAAACATCTTCGCTAACAGACAGACTTTTTTGCATTTGTCCTCGACATCAGAATGCCGCCTCTGGCTTTAAACTTAGTCAAACTTAACAATAATTGGTCGGCACTTGTTCCCCGAGAACGTACCTATTCCGTGAGCCCGTGCAATGCCGTCGTCCGTGATCTGCGTATTCATTCCTTGTAGAAGTACCGCTCTAACCTTCTTCTCTGACTGATTTCACACTTTGGACGGAACGTCCTCAATTCCGTAAAAATTTTAATTATCACGTCTTGACCGTCCTTCTATGTCATCCATGTACTCACGTAAGACGGCGTTCTTCTTTTCGACGTCATTGGTAGTGCACTTTGCAGCACGTAGTTTCTTTTGAAATTAATTTAGTAGCACAGTTTTTAAGGTTCGCAAGCCTCTCGTTAACAGCAAGCTTTTTTAGTCATATGTTGTTGTTTTTATTTTATTTTTGTTTCGTTTACGGAGTTTATTAGACTTGCCTGTCCTCTTTCAAAACCAGTAGTGTGCACGTTTACATCCAGGAGAGGCCTTAACATTTCCGTAAACCGTATGAGCTGGGCATTTGACATAGGTCCAGGGCTAAGCTCAAAATCACCGCACAGAATTAACATTTATGTCCATACACAATGCATCGATACAGTATGCGACAGAACAACACAAGGCTGACAAAGCTCCAGGGCGAGGCACCACCACCCAACGATAACCGCTTTTGACTGTAGGATAAGAATGCTGATTACCAACCAGGAAGAGCTATGCAATTATAGATGGCTGCCCCATTGTTGCAGAGCTGCCTCGCGCACTGATGAAATACACGCCAAACAAGGGGACGTCTCGTGAAAAATTCCACGCTGATTTTTTTTTCTGTGTTTATTTTAACAGTTAGCGCGAGTGTTCTAAAGCCGAACGTATGTACATTTCAAGCATCAGAGACAAGGACACAGCATATGCCGAAATCATAAGAAACTTGCATGATCTTAACTATATATTCTTCTTTTTTTCTTCTACTTTTAGCAAATATTGCTTAGACCGAGTTTTTTTATTTTTCTTGGAAATTCGTAGATGCGACGTCGGGCACCGCAGCTTCCATCTCGCTTTTTTTGCCGCACAAACGACGTCCGAACTGCGAAATTGCAAGTAAAGTCATACCATACGAATCGGGCATTGTAGTCATTGGTAGACTTGAATAACAGCGAGGTTACGTCCTCCGCCTAAAGTCGTGGCCAGAGCAAGCAGCCACGTGATCTGGAAAAAGACGAATTTGGGTTTTACGTGCCAGACAAAAGACAAGCAACTGGCACGCCCCAGTAGAGGGCTGGCGATGAATTTCGACCACCCGAAGATCTTTCTGACGCGCAGCCGAAATCTCGGTTACACCGCGCCTTCCCTTCAACAGACCTCCGTCAGATTGCGAGCTCTTCGGTCGGGATTCAGACCCACCAACCGGGTGATCGGTAGCCCAGCGCTTTGACTCGGCGCCGGCGGGGCGGCTCGCGTGACCTGTAGCTGGCTGTGCGCCGGCAGTATTTATTCACGGTTTGTCGATAGCCCCGCGCCGAGGTCGGTAATATATAGCGGGCACGTACAGCGACCCAGATATCGATGGAGTTCGACGACTCCCGTCACGCCAGTGATTAGACACGAGCCCCGGCTCGAACGCATACGACAAGGCGATGATTGTGCCCGAGCCCAAGCCGAGCCCTGGCGCAGTTCTCGTGTGTCGCATTCGTGTGTCGCATTCGGAGACGTCGCCCAATCATACTACTTCAACACCACTTAGAATAATCGAAGTCCGTACACTAGCAATTTGGACATTACCCCAGTGAGATCGGACGCAGATACGTCGGGCTCGGGCCCGGTTGATGAGTCGGCGCCATCTGAGCGCGGTGACGTACCGTGAAGGCAGAGGAGGCAGCTCACCGCCTTTGATTCCACTATAGACCAATTCAACTCATTGACGTCACGCCATTGCGGTGGCGCTGCTGTCGGTACTGCGCATGCGCAGTGCCCACGCCTGGTGTGGGCAAAGCGGCCTTGTTTGGAAACACTGGGTTGGTGTATAGGTGGTGTCGGTCTACACCTCAACACCGTCCTCACCATGACTACATCGGAGATTTCCTTTCATTTTATTGGCCTCAGGGGCATCCTTTTAAAGAATGTGTAGGGTTATGTTCTAAGCTTTAAAAGACAGGGACAGGTAATGTCCGACTCCTGGATTGTTCAAAACGGTTCTATTGTTTTCTCTTTTTCTGAGCGGCCACGCTAATTGTGTGCCGTGGCGGCGTCGATCCCAATCTTTTTTTTTTTTTTATTTCAACGTAGAAACGATCGGGACAAGCGGTTCATGAGACCGCTACAGATGCATTACATAGAATCAAAAAACGATCATTCAACAGTAAAAAAAGAGAATTAAAGCAACCACGATGATGTGAAATCCGATTTCAAACGATTAAAATATATTACCAATGTAAAATGGTAATAAAAATGGCAAATGTGATAAATGAACACAAAACTCTACCTCAGTCTCAGGTTAATTCAACATGGTTAATATTCACAAGCTCGCCTGCACCCTTACGCGTTTTCTACAAAAAAAAAAAGACTAACAATCTTGCGCAACAATGATGCAGTGAAATACAGGTCAGGGTCAGCAGTTATATAATAATTTAACAGGTTTTTTAAATGAGGTGGCATTATGATCGGTTAGGATATGGTCAGGCAAATTGTTTCGGTGATTGATGCAAAGTGCGAAAGAAGAAAAAAGAGAAGAGTTAATGTGTCACTGAAATGGTTCTATTTGCATGAGGGATCTAATCTCGGTAATGTGAATTTGGCAGAGAGGCAATAAATATACTTAAAACAAGAATCTGCGTAATACGGCGAGCAAGTGTTCCAAAACGCATCTTCGACGCATCGGAACCTAAAAGGGGCTCGCCCATCATAAGGCAACATGAAGAGGGCGCAGGGAGAGAGAGAAAGCGATCGACGTTGGAGGAAAAGGAAACGAGGCAACAGTGCGTGTGAGCTCAATGGCTCGCTTGTCACTGCACGGCAAACATGTACAAGTTACTAAACAAAAAAGTAATTAAGTTAAGTTACTGAGTATTGGAATCAAAAGTAACTCAAACTACCGTAAAAAAGTAGTGAATTACTTTTGAAGTTAATCTTAATTTTTTTTATAAAACAACAAGAATGTACATATGTGCATTATTATGTTAGCGAAATTCTGCTAGCCGAATATACAGCTGCGTGCCTAATTGTTTTGCACTTTTCTTTGTTTTCTGGTCAATGATGTGCTGCAGATGCATCATTTCTACTTTGAGATTTAGCACTGCCTGAGCTTGATATTGCAGACAGTGTTTGCTTGTTTACAGTGTTGCGTAAAGTACACCTAAAAGTACTTGAAGTAACGTACAAAGTCAATGGGAGGTTCTGTACTTCAAGTAAAGTAGTAGGTACACCGGGTGCAATGTATTTAACGTAAAGTACTATATATACAATATACTTTCAAAGCAAAGTACAAGTCCTTTTTAAAACAGTCTTTTATAATGCCCTCATACCCTATATTTTTATTATTTTTTAACTGGTATACATTGCTCCAGGAGTAATCAGAGGTGCATCAGATTTTTTTTTTCGAATGTGAAGGCAGATAATTGATAATGTCAAGTCGCCACACAGCAGTTCTTTTACTCTCGCTGACGAACTATTTAACACAATACACTTAAAAGGCGCTTACCTGTATCGGTCTTATAGCCGTCGTTAATTTACTCAGAGGAATGACCAGATGGCGTCTCGAAAGACAATAGCGCGTTTTCACATGACGATGTACTGTGTAGAATGTACTTTGAAGTCGAAAATTGTACTTTCCTCAAAAATTACCAGAAAAAGAAATACTTTGGTAAAGTAAAGTACATGCTCAGAAAATGTACTTCAAGTAAAATACATGATTTCTAATCTTCCCTGAAGTAGTACTTTAAGTACCATGTGCTTAAAAAGCCGCTGAAAGAAAAAAATATTAAACAGTTTAGTTGGGACATGGGTGTCAAAAATAAATTTTACGCGAAAAAATATTTTTAGAGCAATATCGACGGCGAGAGATTTATTTGAAACTCTGCGAGCCATGACCATGGCGTCATGGAATGGTCATTCACTCTTTCCACCTTCACGCTCTCGAAACGCCAAGAGAGAAAGCAAGTGGAAAGGAGGTGACTACCGACTAAATCGCGTCTCGCGCCGTCAATATTGCTCTAATTTATTTATTTTTTTCGCGTAAAATTATTCTTTTGACACGCGAGTCCTAATTAAAATGTTTAAAAAAAACATTTTTTTAATTTTTAGGGGCTTTTTAATGTACTTCCCAACACTGCTTGTTTATTTTTTGTTATGTAAAAACGATGAGGGAATAACTAATGGGTTTCTCGAACGATCTTCGAATCTTGGAATGCCTGCATATGTTGAGTTTTGGGAGGAAAGGCAACGCAAAGAGGTCACCTTTGAATGGCCTTTTAGCACGCGATTTTTTAGGTACAGCCTTTTGTTGACTCCTTTGAGTAAGGGTGTAGTATGTACACCTCCTGTAGTGGGCAAGAGTTCCTGCGTTGGAAAGAACAGGGGACAAGCCCTTTCTTTAAATGTGCCAAGTCTCAACGAGCTTCGGGACACAAAGAAAGACCAGTCTTCGGCGCTAATCCCGCAGTTACTCGGTCGGCATCACTTGCGGCGTGTCTGTCCCCTCCCCGCGCCTCGTAGCAGGGTTGTTGCAGTAGGGGCTGGTGAAAATTTTAGGGGATTTCGGAACCTTTAAACCCCCCTTCCTACCTGCCGACGCCACATGCTTTCCCCTCTTTGCAAATATCAGCTGATCTTTCAGCACCTTATATCTTATTGTGCAGGAATGTTTTATTGATCAGCAAACCTACCACTAAAATTTGAAAGTAATATGTAATTTGAGTAAAAGATACTTGCACAACGTAATTAAAGTAAACTACTAATTACCGATATAAAAGGTAATTGAAAGTTACTAAACTACTCAGAAAAGTAGTCACGCTACAGTAACTTGAGTAGAGTAGTTGAACTACGTACAAGTCTGCTGCACGGGCAATGACGAGGCAGCCAACCGCGCGCCGTCGTTGGTTGAGATCGGATGTAAGCAAAAGCACGTGGCGGATCTGGAGGGGTAAACAAACGCACGAGGTGCGCAAAACACCGACAACCCTGCACGTAGGGTGACCACCTTTCTGCTAGCGACATGCAAGACACCCGGGGAAAAGAGGGGGGGGGGGGGGGGGGTTAAAGGAAATTTGTTAACACGCGCACCACGAACCGAGGCTCTGTTAACACACTTTTTATCCCGTGCTGTTTATATACCTGCTAGTTGTATAGTACCAATAAGGCTTAAAAATAATCACTCCCAGTGTTATATTTTAATGCTAAATATGCTATTAAATGTGTCGAAGTTGAAAACATAAAAACCGACTGCAGCAGAACTCAGTGCATCAGTTGGAAATAAGAAATAGTACATCTTTTTCGGGTTATTGTTTCCTGTCAACGCTTATTTCTATCAACATGGTCATACAGAATTTTTTAACATTATGTTACTTCCGACTTTTGTGAGTGTCAGGCCTTGTGTGGCTGTCCTCACTAAAAAAAATAATTCCGGAACAACCCTTTCGTATTGACACAGCGATTTAAAAATAATTACGATAATTTATATTAAAATTTTGGCGAACAATTTTCCCTTGCCTTATTTTGCCACCAAGGGGAGAGGCACAACGGCGCATGCGCGTCCAATCTCCTGCAATAACGACGATCACTTTCCGCAATTCTTGTATATAAAATGGCGTACCATTGCGATTCACACGATTACTAGCAGCAACCTCCGCGCTTCCCCGTGCCCCGTTGTTCGGCAGCACCATGAGTTGCAGAGTGAATTTTACGACAGTGTGAAATGCGGGACATTTTAAAGATTCGGAAATTTCTCGCGGGACGCGGGACACGAGCCCTCAAGGCGGGACAGTCCCGCGAGTCGCGGGACAGGTGGTCACCATACCTGCACGCCGTACTACATACTTCGTGATGATGTGTTGCTCCTCTTGAATTGACACAGTGACAAAGAAGCCGTTGGATCAGTAGTTTGCGTGTTACTGCGCATCACACTCGTGCCACCAGCCAAAGGACATAAAGATGGAACCAAACGTTATTTCGTGGTACACTCAAAGATGCGAGTAATCTCTTCAACACTGGCTCGGCCACATCGATAAAGGGCGCGTCGGCGGCTTCCTTAAAGCCGCACTCACGCTGTTCAGAAATCGTATACGAAACACACGGCGTTCTTTGCAGACGTTATGACGGCGTTGTACGGGGACGCGCCTCAAGAAAGTTCGATCGTTCGTCTGCTTCACACGGGGGTATGCTTCAAACATGTTTGAAGACAGTTCTTGTATGCCCGACGCGACAGGATCGCCGTACCATGAAGAAACACGCCTCAAGCCTGAAGTAGTATAGGGGATCCGGACATTTCGGTGTAGGACGTTTCGGTGTAGGGCGTTTCGGTGTGGTGTTTTCGGTGCACGAACTTTTCGGCGCAAGGACTTTTCGGTGCACGGACATTTCGGTGCACGGACATTTCGGTGCACGGACGTTTCGGTGTACGGACATTTCGGTGCACGGACATTTCGGTGCACGGACATTTCGGTCCATGGACTTTTCGGTGTAGGACTTTTCGTTGCGCGAACATTTCGGTGCACGGTCAATCAAAATTGCGGAGTTTGTTCTATATTTTTGTTTTCTCTATCAGTAATAAGCCCTATTTTAGCTAGAAATAATTTTTTTCGCACTTTATATTTTCTAGACTTGGTCATCCATTTTCAGTCACTTAATGATATACGACCCAAGTGGCTTTGTTAGGCGCACCACCATCCTGCGGGTGGACTGGAGACATTGGAGGTTATGTTTCGTGTAACGGTACTTCTTTTCAAACGTACGCACTAGAGGCATCATATCGTAGAAAATATCGTAAGGGTGCAGGGGAACTGGTGAATACTAACCATATTGAATTAACCTGAGACTGGGGTAGAGAAGAAACATAAAAACGGAGAAGGGTCAGAAAATAGACAGGACGACGTGTCAAGAGACGTCGTCCTGTCTATGTTCTGCCCCTTCTACGTTCTGGTGTTTCTTCTCTACCCCAGTCTCAGGATAATTCAACATGGGCATCATATCGTGTTTACGCGTTAGGTCGGTACAGGCGGTCTCGACGTCTTCTGTAAAGGTGTGGGCTTTATTATTGCTAATCTGTGTAGGAAAAAACCCCAACAGCAAGAAGCTTGAGAATGTTAAAAATTACCGGAGTCTGTGGTTAAAGATAGCAAACTTCGTGGAACTCTGACACGTCCTTCTTCCTGTGTATCATTTTTCTTCCATCACGTTTCTCATCTCTCACCACAGTCTCGGGTACTTTTCAACATGATCAACATCCATCAGCTAGCCTGACCACTCACCGTTTTTTCGTTAAGCTTGATGAGTTGTTTCTGTACGATAACTCAGAACAATTTGGAATATCTTCAAATGTGCGTCCACCGCGAAATCGTATAACATCGATTGCTTAGCTCACGTGACAAAAGAAATTAAAGCTCTTCCCACCCGACACGCGTCGCACGTTTTGTAATATAAATCGAGGCATAAAACACATTGTTAACCTTTGTTTCCAAGCATGGTTCTAACAGACTCTGAATAAAAGCTATTTAAAGAATTGAATAAAAAAAATAAACATACAAGAAAAACGTTTTTCCTTACAGTTTATCAATATTTCTTATCTGTTGTGGATTCCACTCAGAAGTCCATTCAGTTTAAGTGTTGTATTAAAAGCAGAAATGTCAATGGGAAAGTTTAGAGCTCCTTGAGAAATATACAAATTACCTGTTTTCAACATAATACGCTTCGCGTGATTTTTTTTTTCTGGCCAATAAAAAAGCCCGTGAAGCATGACGAAATACCCCGATAACGCGCTCGCCCTATCATGGACTCAATACTAAATGTCACAGCTTTCTTTATAGGCCGAAAGAAAAAGGAAAGCCGTTTACAACTCCCTGTGACGCCGAATTAGAGCGCAGCTCTTGAGGAGGAGGAGGGGAAGGTACGGAGAGGGGGTTATGCCCCTGCTCCTCTCCTGCTCGCGCCCATTTAGGAGAAAATTTCCCACTAAGTTTAGCGGAAAAAATTTCCAGCTAAATTTAGCGGGGAAACTTTTCCGCTACATTTGGCGGGGAAAATGTTCCACTAAACTTAGCGGGGAAATGTTTCCGCTAAATTGTTCACTAAATTTAGCGGGAAATTTATTCGCTAAATTTAGCAGGGAAAATTTTCCGCCAGATTTAGCGGGGATAATTTTCCGCTAAATTTAGTGATGAATTTTTTCCACTAAATTTAGCGGGGAAAAGTTTCCGCTGAATATAGTAGGAAAACTTTTCCGCTAATTTTAGCGGGGAAATTTACCCAACATGCACCGCGCGGTTACGCCGACGGCGATGGCGACACCGCTCAAGCCGGAAACGGGCGCCTAAGAGCTGCACTCTAAAAAAAACAAAAGAAGCACGCAAGAAGCATGCGCCACGCTTTATTTCCTTCATAAGCAAAACCCCTTATGTTTTATATACCGGGGGTTTCAGCGAAAGCTTTAACGAATTGCTAACAGTAGGGTTGTTAAAAAACTAAACTAAAAACTATTTTTTAAAACCAACGCTTAGTCGCGGGGACGCCAGGAAATACAAAATATATAAATATTCGCTGTCTGATAAACTAAAAATGCGCTAATTAACTTTCTAATTAACGCCTTTTAGGTCATGTTCAAATTAAAATTTTGGAGACTACAACCATGGAGGGGGTATAGCACAATTGCCCCGCGTGCAGAATCCCTGTTGCATTAGCCCCACATTTCGAAAACCCCGTGTTCAATTACCCGTCCCGTATTCCCCCCGTGCCAAAAGCTCCGTCCTCATTGCCCCCGTTCCACCCTCTTCGCGCTTGAACCGGCATATTGTTCTTTGTCTTTACCTAAAGCGTTGATGGTATACAAAGGTTGTTTTTTTTAAGTGAAAGACATAACAAAATAAGGTTAACATTAACTACAAGTGGCCAATTGCATTAACATGCATAACCAGCGATGCGCCCTGCTGTCATAGAGGTATACTCAGACGTAGAATTATATCCTTTATCTACCTAGATGAATACAAATATTTTTAGGACGACGTAAGAATAGAAGTGGTGTTTGGTGCTGTATATGTAATGAGTACGGCGCCATGAGCTGTGGGTGAACAGTTTTGACAGAACCCTCTGAACTGTAAATCCGCGCTTGCTGGAATCGACGAATGTTCATGGTTCAATGCTTACTCATAAAAGCTGTAACTTTAAATGTTTTGCAAATGACTGATATTTTTTGTTTGTTCTCACTTTTAGACGTGAATGTGTATAGCGTACGCCTGAAGAACGGGAAGCTTTATCCATTTATTCACACATTCACATTACACAAGCTCGCGTGCACACTTAATGTCTCCTGGTTGAAAGCAGAATGCTCCGCTCTCGCGCTGAGGGACCCGGCCACCTGACATTGGGGATTCGCGTCATGGGCTTCTGCAAGTGGGGCTTTTGAAAGCGGGGCAAAAAGTCCGGGGCGTTAGCCGCGAGGCATATGATATCACACGGGGCTTTTGACATCGGGTGCTTTCGTGCACCACCCCATAGAGGGCTAGAGCAATTTACAGAGAGTTAAAAGAAGCAAATGGCTTGGAGATATTCGCCGCCAAACTTTCCGCTGTAATGGGTGTGACGAAACAGCTGCGTGAAGTGATACCAAATTTCGGAAATCATGCCCATACACTCTTGCGACCGAGTAAGACGGAGAGAGACCAGAAAGGTTCTTAAGCCTCTTGCGATGTCTTAGGACCAGCTCCGCTGCAGCGTATCCGGTCCTAAGACGTCGCAAGACGCTTAAAAACCGATCTGGTCTCTCTCGGTCTTACTAGGTCGCATATATGTGAACGGCACTTTAAAGTGCGGCTCGCGCCTCCTAGCAAACCTAACACCCCAGTTCCCCGCCTCGCCTCGCCTCCTCCTCCCTCCCCCCTCCCCCCGTCAACACGAGCACTTCCCCAAGAAGAGAAAAGGAACGCGTTTTAAATTGAGGGACTGTAGGTTGCAGTTTGGTAGTCTTGTGCTAGTGCTACCATAAGTACATTTGAACTGCTTTTGACTCGGATGAATCTATCTAAAGTCGTTCAGGTTTTATTTACAGCTCTAAAAACGTTTGGATCCCCTTCTTCTGCCTTTCCGCTTCCAGACGGCTCTTGAAGGTTCAGTGGTTTTGTTCGTGGCTCTTAGGCCGGGTGAGCTTGGCCTCCCCTGATCTATGTGCACAGAGGAGGTTCCACTCTCGTGGTGGGTCAGATAGCTTGTTTTCTGTGCTTGACGGACCGGAAACGGCCATCTCGACGACAGCGTGCACGACGAGCGCAAGTTTTTCTTTTCGCGAGTTTCCAAATTCTGCTAATATCATTGTTGCGAATGTGAAGGGCCCTGGAAACAAAGTGGTTAGGAATTTGCATCAACCACGCCGATCAAAAAATAACATAATTGTTATTTTAAAGATAGAGTAAGGTCGTCCGTAGCCCCACCACTTGCGACCCCTTGATGTCAATGGTTTGTTTGTAAGCACAGCTGTTTCCTCTTTTATTCTCTGTTCAACTGAGCCATCAGTTGTGGTCGTACTTGCTTCTGAGTTTTAGTAGGCCGATCTGCAACCTTTTGCCCAAAATATCTGTGCTGCGGCTTCGCATCAAACAGCTTCATATCGAGGGCCTGCAGCTTTATGTACCGCTACTGAATGCACTACTGAGCGGTATTCCCTACATATAAGAGATGTGGCCTAAACTCTCTAAAGAAACTTTTTTCTTTTACATATTTAGATTTTTTAAATCCTTTAAATGGCTTGTATTCAGTGTTGGCACCATGCTTAGTAACTAACTTTAAAAATGTGTTTTATGTCTTGATTTATATTCCAAAACGTACGACGCGTGTCGGATGGGAAGAACTTTAATTTATCCTGTCGGGTGTGCTGAGCAATCGATGCTATACGGCTTCGCGGTGGACGCACATTTGAAATATTCTAAATTGTTCTCAGCTATCATACAGAAACAAACGTCTCAAGCTTTACGAAAAAGCGGTGAGTGTGCAGGTGAGCTGGTGGATGCTGATTATGTTGAAAATAACCCGAGACTGTGGTAAAAGATGGGAAATTTCGTGGGAGAAAAAGGGCTCGGGAAGAAGGACGTCTCAAAGTTCCACGAAGTTTCTAATCTGTCACTCGGGTAATTTTCAACATTCTCAAGCTTCTTGCCGTAAGGGCCTTTCCTGCACGGATTACCAATAACAAAGCCCACACCATTTCAGAAGGCGCCGAGAACACCTTTATCGAACCAACGCGAAAAACAAGACATGGTGCGTCTTGTACTTATGTTGGAAAAGAGACACCGGCAAACGAACCATAACGTCCAACGTCTCCAATCCTCAAGCAGGACGGTACTGCGCCTAACAATGTCACTTAGGTCATATATCAGTAAGTGATCGTAAATGGATGACCAAGTCTAGAAAATCATAAAGTCCGAAAAAATATTTTTTAGCTAAAATAGTGCTTACTACGTTCAGAGAAAACTAAAAGAAACTCGTGATTTTGATTGGCTGTGCACCGAAAGGTATGTGCAGCGAAATGTCCGCGCACCGAAAAGTCACACACCGAAAAGTCCGTGTGCCGAAATGTCCGTGCACAGAAAAGTCCGTGCACCGAAAAGTCCGTGCACCGAAAAGTCCGTGCACAGAAAAGTCCGTGCAAAGAAAAGTCTGTGCACCGAAACGTCTGTGCACCGAAACGTCTGTGCACCGAAACGTCTGTGCACCGAAAAGTCTGTGCACCGAAAAGTCCGTGCACCGAAAAGTCCGTGCACCGAAAAGTCCGTGCACCGAAAAGTCCGTGCACCGAAAAGTCCGTGCACAGAAAAGTCCGTGCACAGAAAAGTCCGTGCACAGAAAAGTCCGTGCACAGAAAAGTCCGTGCACAGAAAAGTCCGTGCACAGAAATGTCCGTGCACAGAAATGTCCGTGCACGGAAATGTCCATGCACGGAAACGTCCGTGCACCGAAAAGTCCGCACCAAAACGTCCTTCACCGAAACGCCCTACACCTTAAAGATAGTCCCGTAGTATATAGCGCTAAAATGTGAAAAAACGTATAGACCAATAGTGTGCGTTTGGATGGACGATCTTTTGACAGAAATTGCCCTGCTTGCAATCGTCTTTAGGGAGTACTCACTGGCGGCCATAGCTGTGTGCGCGACTGCTGAGCGCGTACCGAGGGTGAGCTTCCACGGTTTATGCCCGTCGCGACAGGATCACCATAAAAGACAGGGTCTGCACACTGTCTCTTTTGTGTGATGTATCACTCTTTCCTAAGGTTACACTTACCTCGTGGAACCTACAGCCTTATAGACTTTCGGAAAAGTCGCCTTCTGCGCGCTGCCATCCTTCTCTGCTTTGCTGTGGAACGCCTTTTGAGCATGCGCTGTAGCCTCGCTGAGCGGTACATTAGACGCTGCGCATGCGTCCACAGCTCAGTGACTCAGCATTTTCCGCCCGGGTGATAATGGATGCATAGGTCGATAGGCAGTGTTCACGAGACGACGTACGGAGCTTTGCATCGCTTATCACCCGGGAGAAAAATGCCGAGTCACTAAGCTGTGGACGCATGCGCAGCGTCTGGTATGCCGCACAGCAGAGCAACAGCGCATGGTCAGAAGACGTTCTACGGCCCAGTAGACAAAGATGGCAGTGCGCAAAAGGCGACTTTTGCAAAGGTCTCTATTGCTGGCCGTTGTTCGCAGCGCATGCTCACAACAAAAGAGCTTTCCTTTGTCGCCGTCCAAGAACAACGATCCTGATTGGATGGAATTCACGTTGAACGCGAATAATCTTGCTCCCCTCCCTCCTTTCCATGTCAAAATATATGTTTCTGGAAGAAGATAAATGAACGCTGTCCTCTACTTCACGATAAGTCTGAACGGTGCCGACGACCTGACGGAGCCAATCAAGGAGCGCTAAAATTGCATCGTCGCGGCTTCGTCGCCTTTGTGGCTTTTCTATCACCGGCTAGAGACCGATGACTCGCAGAAAATAGTGCAGGGTCACGGCGCATTCACTGCGCGCGTGATCGGTTTATCCGTTCCCAGAGCACAAAGACGACGAGCGCTCCATGACGATGCACTTTTAGGCTTAGCTTGGCTGAATCCATCGGATAGTAGCGGCGGCTGCGCACGGACTTTAGTGCGAAACGGAGCATAGTCCCCGACATACTCTGCGAACGACATTAAGAAACATGGCGGCCAGTGAATGCCCCCCTCCCCCAAATGACACATTCCGTGTTAAAATTGACAAGTGATCGATATCATCGCAGTGTTGTCGGTGGGCGCAGTGTAGGTCACCTTCCCTTGTTGCCTTTTTCGGAGGCTCCCCCCCCCTCCCCTTCTCTTTTAATCCTATTTCGGCTCCATTCCAGGAAGCGACTGGTTCAATATTTCGATCGGCTCAAATGTGGGCGGAGAAACCTGCCAAACTACCGGAACCATGGTGTGTGACCCGTCAGGACTGCATTGTAGTGTTTGCCCCAAAGTTCCGCCCGGCCGGTGCAGGCGGCGCCACGAATAGGCCGCCTTAGAATAACCCCGACTCTTTCCACTCTATGGAGTGCAGCAGGCGACGCGGCGAAACCGACAGACGTAAAGGGATACTTCAACGAAATTTGAAATATTCGCGACGTGTTCAAAAATAGCTTGAATATGATCCACAATATCCGTAAATGACAATCGCACGTTTGTATTTGGAGCCTGATAGCTGTATCTTTCGTTATAACAGCCCACTCTGGCAAGCGCTCGGAGAAGGCCCAGCTTAGAGCACATGACATCCAACGCAATCGTGACGTAGGTCGTCTCGGGACGAGCAAAGCTACGGCGAGGCTGACGTCGAGAGGATGGCCTAGTCGTTCCAGCCACCGAAGCGGCTGCTTTTGTACGAATTCTGAGTGACGGGTCAATCTTCTATAATCTTGTAGACTCGGGCAATAGCGACTTCTGCGACATACAAAAGGCATTCTCGGGAAGAGGAGAGTTCCTCCTTCCTCTCTTCTCTCGTCGTGGCCGCAGGCGAGACACTCACCGTCACTAGCTGTCAAGGTTCCTAGGCGGGCATTACAAGCGAGGCGTTAGCAACATCCACCACGTGCTCTTTGCTAATCGTTTAATTCGTTTTAAAATTACTTTTCGAGACTTTTTAACAAGATATTGGTATGTTCAATGTGATACTGCTCCTTTGAACACATATAGACCAAAAAATGAGCGCCGAAATTTCGTTGTAGTATCCCTTTAAGGCCCGTTCGCACTCTTGCGACCGAGTAAGACCGAGAGAGACCAGACCGGTTTTTAGCCTCTTACGTCGTCTTAGGACCGAATACGCTGCAGGGGAGCTGGTCCTAAGACGTCGTAAGAGGCTTAAAAACCGGTCTGGTCTCTCTCGGTCTTACTCGGTCGCAAGAGTGTGAGCCTTATTGTCGACTTCTACGCAGACTTGGGAAATAATACGTTAACAAGTAATGGATTACTTGTAATCCATTACCTTTTCAAGTAATTTTGTAAATACCATGTTACTTTTAAGGCGGTAATTTGTAATGTAATTTTGTTACAAAATATTTGTAACGGATTACTTTAATTACTCGTAACTTTTAAAATTATGAGCATAATGCTGACACTGGAATAATGTGAGCAGGCATTTCAGTAGCATAAGATAGCAAGCTCGACGAAATAGAAAACATCGTAAAAAAAATAACCGAAAACAGGATTTTTTTTATGACTGGGCATTAGAATTACTAGTAAAACGTGCAAGGCATATACAAATATGCAAAAAACAAAGATCAAGAAGACAACGCCGAGTAGGCGTTGTCTTCTTGATGTCCTAGCGGAGGTTGACGCTGCTACTGAGCATGCGCACCGCTAGCTTTGTCTGCGGAATTTCAGGGATCATTTCCGGTCGCCGTAAGCTGTAGCGGATGGCGGGTGTGGTTGCTGCTTTCGCTGCCTTGGCATCTTACAGGTGAAAGGAATACGCCGACATTGTCTCTCTTAAATACAATAATTTATTTTTACAAGGACTACCATAACGCGGGCGGATGAGAAATGAAAATTAGTGTAGCAAATCCTTTTGGAAAAGCTAAAAAAAAGAAATATATATATATTTTTATATAAGTGTGCGGGAAAAGACGTTAAAGTAATTTGTAACGTGAAGTAACGAGTAAAGTAATCCGTTACCTTTCAGCGAAAATAATTTGTAACGGTAAACCATTACATTTAAGGCTCGGTAATTTGTAATTGTAATTCACTATATTTTTCGAGTAACGGGCACAAACCTGGTTCTACGGTACAAGTTCTCCGTAAACGCGATTCTACATGTTGCTCGTAAGTCATCATTCAAACGTATTTTGGGAACCCCTGTTCGCTAATGTTGTTGTGCGTTGGTAGTGCACTCAGGTTTTTAGCATCTGCAAGTCCATCATTTGTGTGCAGATGGAGTCGCTCACACAACTCACGGCTCGACATAATGTATTTTCTTGGGCGGCGTTTATCGCTTCTTGGTCGCATGAAGTTTGGGGTCGACGAATATACGGCGGTGTGTTGTCATGCATATTTGCAGCGCGAATTTTTCTGTTAAACTTCGCTCCGCAGAATTCAGCTTTTAGGCGCGAGCCTGTATGAGTAGTTAGATCATGCACGAGTCACGGTCATCAAAAGAAAATAATTTCATTTAATTTCATTTATTTAGACCTTAAGGGCCCTTGAAGTACATCACATAAAGGGGTAAGGGGGGTATTCAAGATTCATACAATACAGAAACGCAAATACATAGAAAACACAAAGGGATACTAAAACCTTAACACAATTAACACACTCAAGACTGCTCATAATTACACAAATCATAAAACTAATAAGAAGAAAAATAAAGTTGAATACAAGATAGAAAATTATTCGGGTCCAGAGTGGTGACAATGGATGACGGGAGGTTGTTAATTCCAGTCGCTGATGGCCTGAGGAAGGAATGATCGATTAAATGCGTTCGTAGAGACTGAAATACGTTTGATGGGACGTGTGTTGTTAAGGCGCGATGATGTTCGGTCCCCCGACCGAACATCATCGCGCCTTAACAACACACGTCAACTCCTTTTAAGGTCTGGAAGGTGGTAGTAGATTTTATGAAGAATGCAGAGCTGCGAGACTTTCCTGTGGAGCTGCAAAGATGACATGGTTAGTAGGATTTTCAAGGCGGAAACACTGAATGAAGGATCATAGGTAGACAGGATGAATCGGGCAGCCCTGTTTGGAACTGCTTCGAGATTGTTAATTAGGTAAATTTGATGGGGATTCCAGATGGTAGCCGCATATTCTAATTTAAGTTTGACGTACGTGTCGTACGCCAGCTTGCGTACAATGGGAGGTGCAGATCGTAGGTTACGTCTTATTAACCCAAGGATTCTTGATGAGTCAGCATTGATGGCTTCAATGTGAATATGCCAGGAAAGTTCCGGTGTTAGTCTTACACCAAGATATCTTTCATGGTAATACTCTCAATTAAATCGGAGTTCAGGTAGTATTGGTTGGACAGTACAGAGTTTTTCTAGTGAATCGAATTAGTTTGCATTTAGAGTTATTTAACGACGTCAACCAGTCAATGCACCATTTGTTAATTTTCATTAGGTTACTTTGAAGTTGGTTTTTATCTTGAACACTTGCTGCTTTGTTATAGACACCGCAGTTATGTGAAAAAAATACGTATTTTCGAGTAAATAGTGCTGGGGAGGTCATTTATATATATTAAAAACAGTAGGAGCCCTAATACGGACCCCTACGGAACACCAGAAGACATGTTTGTTAGGGAAGATTCTTGGTCATTCATGGACGTCAGCTGTAGGCGGGGCGAGAGAAAATCACGTATCCATGCAAAAGGTCAAGACGAAGAGATGACAGCTTAGAGAGCAGGCGTGGATGAGGGACTCGGTCAAATGCTTTTGAGAAATCAAGAACAACGGCGTCAGTCTGAGTACGACATTAAAGGTTAGTGTGCAGGTCATGAATAAAATCACAAAGCCGAGTCACGCAGGAAAGTCCCTTTTGAAATCTGTGCTGCTGTTTAATAAAAAAAGACTTACTTGTAAGGTGAGTCATGATGTGGGAGTAAAGTATATGTTCTAGTGGTTTGCAAGAGATAGAGGTTAAAGATATTTGGCGATAATTAGACACAGAAGAGCGACTACCCTGCTTAAAAACTGGGATGACCCTGCCTATCTTTCAGTTGGAGGGAAGGCAGCATTCTGATAGTGACTGGGTAAATATCAGCTTTAAAAACTCGCTAGAAATTACACTACTATTTTTTTAGATTTTAGAGTTGGTGTTATCGGGACCAACAGATGATGTAAGTTTTAGTTTATCAATGAGATTTTTTATTTAGGCAAAGTTAATAGTGATAGGAAGCATGGGCTCATAGGGTTTATCGAGAAGGATGGAAAAACTGTCCAAACACTTGTTTGTAAAAAAACTGAAGAAAAGTAGTCATCAAAAACTCTAGGGCAATCGCTCTCAAGGATGGGGTCACCATTAGCTTCTGTAAAATGGATGATAGGAATACTGCTTTTTGGCAAGACCAAGTTCCAAAACTTCCTTGGATTTCTACAAAGAATGTTAGGTGAGTCGTGAAAAAAACTTGTTTAGATAGTCTGATGTCACTGGTGTACACCGTTAGGGCAGAATTATAAGCATCCCAAGCTTGGCGAGTGTTCGTACGTTTCGCTTTTGCGAAAAGTTTTTTCTTCCTGTTACCTAATGACAGCAAAGTTTTTTGTAGACCATGGGTTTGTTGCATCAGAGTGTATAAAAATGGTTGGAACAAACATATGTGAACAAGATTATACATTTTAGTTTTGAATAACACCCAGTTCTCTTCTAATGATCTACAATAAAAATTAGAAATGAAATGGTCATAGAAAACGGTCAACTCATGCTTAATTGATGCGTAGTCAGCCTTGTTATAGTCATGAATAATTTTGGAAATGGGATGCTTTATGAGAACGGGGAGTGACAAGTCAATGTGCAGAACTTTGCGATTACTGAGCCCATCGCAGTAGTGAATAGATTTGACAAGGCCTGATGACATAGTTGAAATCAAGTCGAGAATGTTGTCTGAACGTGTTGGTTTATCAACTAGCTACGTGAAGTTTAAAGTGAGGCACATATCTAGGAACAATTTTGATGCGACGGAGTTTCCGGTTGATAGATTAGACCAGTCTATGGAAGGAAAATTAAAATCGCCAAAAAGAAGTAAGTCAGCTTTCGGGACACGATTTTTTATGTCCAGAAGGACAGTGCACAGTTCAGTATGAAAGGGTGCAGCACAATCGGGTGGCCTATAACATACGCAAAGAATGACTTTACTAGGCGGTGTACCAATGCATATACACATAAATTCTAAGCAGACTTGTACACGTTACTGAAAAATAGTAAGGAATTACATTTACAATTACTCGAGGCTAAAATTGTAATTTTTTACAATTACAATTACTCGAGGCTAAATTGTAATTTTTTACAATTACAATTACTTTCCCATAAAAGTAAGTGACCGTTACCCCAAAAAGTAATCCGTTACTTTCGTGGCGTTACTTTCCGCATTACTGTCTTCAATTAAGAAACAAAGGGAAGAGGGTTATTCAAGTTCTTGCAACCTGTTCCATCTAATGACCTTGAGTATTCTGAGCAACAGCTGACTCTCGAAAGTCTCGTCAGACATCTTGCGTTTTTTTTTTTTTACTACGCTGAACACCTTTTGAACTGAGGCACTGGATGGGAGTGGCATATTGTGCCTCACGAATTGTTTATGCTCTGCATTGAGCTTTTTCAGCGAAGCAAGGGAAGTACTATCTACTTCGAAGATAGAGCAAAGCTTCGTCGTTGCAGCCGTTGCCTGATATTTGAGAGTTTTAGTAGATCGTTTCGATACCTCCGATTCCCCCGATAACGATATGTTGAATGCTCAAAGCGCATTCATCATATCGGCGGAGTATCGGGTTTCGTTATCGGAGTCACTGGAACGATCTACTAAAATTCTCCATTGCCGAAATCGTGAAGCTGTAGAAGTCATCATACATCTAGCCAAAACTAGAATAAGAATTGATTTATGTCGATCTTACTATACCGGCATATATCTCCAGACAATTGCCGAACATACTTGACCGAGTAAGGTGATAATCATATACTAAATAAGGTTTGGCTTTATATTCTTCTTCCTTTGGTTCTGAACAGGTCGAGCCTCGGGTGAGACGTTGGTGAATAAAAAAATGTCTAGTATAAATATAAGTAATAAATAAAGGACATTTATAACAACAATTCATTAGAACGTTGGTTAAAGCTAGGCAATGTAAACGCCCACGTTTGTCGTGTGCACCCTTCTTGGTGCCGTTCAAAACGCACGGAGCACGAACCGACTGCAGTTTACTCCGGTGTTCTCCAGATAGACGTCCGCTAGTGCCACGGGCAGCGAAGGGCAGAGTACTAGGTAAGCCGCGCTATGGCCCCACTCACGAATTTCACTCCTTCACATATTATCGCATCTCTTTGAGTGGATTTTAGGGTAGATGGAGCGTTGTCTTGTGTTGTGACATTAAAAAAATGGTCGTAGTCAGTATAACCGAGAAGGACATTGTTAATTCTTGTCTGTGCACATACCGCCTCGAGCTCCTCGAAGAAACACACAATCACTTGGTGTCCTCTTCTCCCCGTCTTCAATTGCAAAGAAAACAAAGGAACTAAAAAAGCGGCTGTAATTTGCCCACCTTTTTTTTTTTTTGTAGAAATGTGTATTTGGATTTTTTGACATTGTTGTTAGTGTCTAAAAAAATAGATTCAGGGGCTTGGTGTTGCAAAAAATGACTTTGCGGAACTCAAGAGTGCCAAGCCTCCCTTCGCGCTGGTCAATTCGCGTGACAGTGTGACTGCGCCTCGACTTTACCAGAATAAAAACAAACCCTTTCTTTAGAAGGGGGGTCATGAAAAAACATTTAACGGATTTCAAGGAATCCGTTACGTAAAAAATGTAAGGAAATTACTTTAAAATTACTCTAGCAAATATGTAATTATTCCTTTACTAAATTACTGATAAATGTAAGGGATTACAAGTAATTTCGTTACTTGTAACGGATTACGTGCGAGTCTGATTCTAAGCCATGGTCCATTAAACGAATCTTAAAAGAAGAAATATGTCTTTTTATTGCAATTAGCACACCACCGCCTCTTCGGCTGGGCCGGTCGTGCCGAAAATGTTAGAGCACAGATGAACGGGGAAAAGTTCTTTATATACAATATCAGGTTTCAGCCAGGTTTCGGTGAGAATGACTATGTCAGATGAATTGTCCTCAAGAACACTATGCAGCTCGTCTCGTTTTGGTATGATGCTGCGAATATTTGTAAATAAAGACTGAAAATGTATTATTTTTTATCACGCGTTACGGTATAAGGGAAGATGACAATGCTTTTTTTTTACATTTACCTAGCTATGCGAGCTTTACTACAGGCCGCGACTCCAAGTTAAAGACGAAACATTTGTTATCGGTGTGCAATTTGTTAAAACGAACTTTGAACGGTACCTTTAAACTCCTTCCGTACTCATGAAGCTTACTGTGGACGAAGCATACGGACTCAGAAAAATCTTCGCGAACGGAGAAAGGGGTATCTTCAGTTTGAATCCCGGCGGCCACGATGCTCTTTTTATCTTTGAATCGGGTAAACTTGACGATGATTGGTCTATTTTTATCGGGTCGAAATTTCCCTACACGGTGCGACCATTCTAGAATAGAGGTATCCAGCTGTACACCTAGATTGTTAGCGCAGAAGTCAACAATTTTTCTTTCGGATTGGCTTCATGTTTCCCTTGGTCATCCAGGCAGCCAAAAAATAACAGCCTGTTTTCGTCATCTTCGGACTGTTTCTGTATGTTGGCTAGTTCGACGGACATGCTAAGGACGGGTGGAATTCGAGATGTAGCGCTCGTCGCAACTAGCCTTGTTTCTAGTGCAGATAACCTGGTAGACAGTTGCTGAACAGTTGCGTCAGTTGCCTTCTGTCCGTTTTCTTAGGACGCTACTTTTGCCAAAATTTCAGTCTGCGAAGCCTCAATTCTTTGAACTGTTGCAAAAATGGTTTCTGGATGTTCACTGACAGTCAGTGGGCCCAGGTTAGATTCCACGTCTCCCAACAAAACCAATAGTCGAGAGACCAAAGATACGTATGAGCAGTGAAAACAGTAGTAACAAAAATACTTTCATTAAGTGCACACATAGTCGTAGGTGCTCGACACTAAAAACACGCAGAAATCATTGATGCGGAAACATTTGACAGTTTTTAGACAACCAACCTGAATTGATAAGTTCATTTTCGTTCGGGCGTCAACAGCGATGTCGAGCCCCAACTCGCCGGGCCGTTGAAGCGGCTTTAGTAGACACTCGATGGTAGCGAAGCTTCCATAGAAGCCCATAGGCGCAAAGATGGCGGCTCATGGGGCGCAGTGCCATCTGTGAGATGCGCGGCATTGTCATTAGTCATGTTCGCCTGACGTACAGGAAGTGACGCTTTATTAAAAAGAAACACGATATGACGCAATTTCCTCAAGATTGTGACGTCACGGTTGTTTTTGGCGCGAAATTAAAATAATTTTCGCCGATGGCGCGAAATTTAAATTTTGTCAGATGTTCTACATGCCTCCGGAAGTACCGTCCGTCATACTTTGCTTCAAGCGTCATAGCCTTGTTTTTATCAATCACTCCCATGTAATCCCACTTACAAAAGAACCAGTTTTTAAACAGTTCTGGGAACCACCAATAAGTTACTATCTTTTTCAACTGAGCAGTGTGTTACAGCACGCCTATGAAGGCATACTTATTATTGTAACAATGGCTTGTTTGCCAAGAAAGACAAAAAGGTACAAGCTTGGTTTACGCAGTTTATTGTATACGAACTTACAACACCACCACTGAACACTTAAAGATAGATATGGCGTTAAAAACAAAGTGAAATGAGGTTTGGACAACTCCATGCACGCACTTAATACTCTCAACAGGAGGCACGTTTACGCATTTACATTGCACTTTTCACGATGAGAGCGCGTAACTAGATTTAACCATATCAATCACAGGTGGAAGTGCGGGACTATGCATGTCGTTGACATTTGAATGTCCACACGAGTTAATGCTTCAAGAGATTGAAAATTGAGACCTTTCGTTATAGTACATGCGCTCGCCACAAACATATTGTGCTCCACAGCTTGGCTGTCTATGTGAGCGTTAGTACGCAACTCGGAGCTGCCACAATTTGACAGGAAAAAAAGCATTGGAAAAGGTTATTAATTCGCTCTGTTGTAAATTGTTAGCACCATACTGACTCACTGATTTACCTATCATCACAGTTTGATATTCTTTTGTATATCTCACACAACCAAACATTAATCCAGGTTTATGTTTCAAGTCGTCACACTGCACAAGTTAACATCGAGGTCAACGCTTGTTCTCACAGAATCTTCAATCATGCACAGGGTGTGTAGACCTTGGGGTGTCTACCAACCTGGAAAACCTAAAATTCTCAAGTAATGCGCATTATATCGAAAGAACATGGTAATATAAAGGAAACCGTAAAAAAGTTCCTAGTCAGTAAAAATGATAAGGGGAGGTGGAATGGCAGCGTGCAACGAAGCCCGATGATTGCACAAGGATTGCACGTTGGTGCCGCTGCACTGATTAACGTTGCTTGACACCTCACTAGGCAGCGTAGGCCACTAAGCACTCTCTGAACCGAAGTAACGGTCAACATTTCATCGAAATAATCAGTGAAAACCTTGGGAAAATATGGGAATTTGGAATAAGTGATTTGGTAGACACCCTGTCCCATCATTCAAGTGAGTGACGTCATCTAGCACTACACAGCGAGGGTCGAATGAATCTAACATAGTCTAAATAAGAATGAAAAAATCAGTTGTGCGTGCTGTGACACTGAAATTTTGATATTGATCCATTGAAAACTCAAGTTCATCTAGCTGAACCTATACGTTGATTGCAGTGTATGAGCATGCAAAACGGACTTTTACACTTTATTTAAAGTATGCTCGATCATTTGGTCATCGCTGTAGACAGTTTAAGCAAAACGTGTGATAATTTAGAGGTATATACTCGCACAATCCGGTATGCTAGCGCGAGCAATGAATGCAACATATAAGACAAACTAAAGGCCCTTCCTGTGGGCATAACGCAAGTGTTGTCTCATCTGCACAGCCTCTGGACTTGTTGCTTGGTTTTGCGTCTCACAGCTGCATCAAGGAGCTCAGTATTCTTTTTAAGGGCAAACCAATAAATTAGCCTCACCCTTGCAAACAAAGCAAATAAATCATCATAGACATCCTCACTGCAGAGTGTCAGCAGCTTTTCGACCCTATCAAGAAGAGTGATACACAACGCCTTCTTTTAAAACAAGACTGTCAACTGACACCACAAAAACCTTCTCACAAGCTTGAACGAAGGAAACAAAGCAAGGTGAAGGGACTGAGAGGCTTCCAAAGTCTTCTTGAGCCGTTCCTTTCACACTCAAATACAACAACACTTGGCTCTCATCAGAAAAAGTGGCATTCTCGATTTGCAATTCACATTGCTGAGTCACGTTTTGACATGTGTGAAACTTGTCAAACCTTGTTACAAGCCATCCAGCAAAGTAAACCATGTTGTTAAATGATAATAAAGAGGGATAACTACAGGATGTGAAGTCAGCTGCACATTGTGGAAGCGAGCTTCCTAGACTAAGTGAAGGTGAGGGAGCTGAGAGATCAACCGGAAGAGCCGCTAAAAGAGTTGCCATGTCCTTTTCGCAGTTGCTCTTGTCGGACAGTTTAAACAGGTTGCTAACTAGGAGATGCCTAAAGGCTGCCTGAAACTGCCGGCAAGAGGAATTGGCGTTCGCACCAGACTTTGACCTTATTAAGAAGAATCTGTTTTCGAGTGCATCTTGGTTGAGATGGCGAGTCGGGAGGTATCTGCAGTCATACTCAGATGTCAGATCCTCACAAATCAGCATAACAGACTGAATGGTCAAGGAGAAACCGCGAATGCAAGTAGGCTGCCGTGGGCACCCAAGAATGTTAAGGCTTTCGAGCATAAGCAGGCCTTCTTTCAGAAACTCTTTGTGAACAGAGCCTTCGTGCATTGCAGACACATACGCACTCTTCCCGCGTTTCTGTAAGCTGTTCAAGCTATCAAAAAGACGATCAATTTTTTCAATAAACCGGGCCGTGTGGATAGCTTCAACTGGCAGTTGCTGGAAAGTTACCATGGCAAACATTTAAGCAGCACAGCGATTACTGAATATTTGTGCTGCTAGCTTCACTGACATCTTGGAGGCAAAAGTCAAATTAAAATGCTTTTCACTGGGCCTTGGCATGGATCGGATTTCAAGTTGTTTGTCTTTTTCATGGGCTTCCCTGAGGAAAGAGCTTCTCAACGTGTGGTCCGCAACTTGAAAATTGCATTTGAAGTACATATTTCTTAAGCACTTCAGCAGATGTGGAACATCAAATAGAAAAAAGTGGCTTCTCATTCACAGTTATGTAGGGCTTCTCAGGGGTAACAAGGCCATTAAAAAGAGCAAAATATTAATTCCCTTGGTCACATACCACAGCTACTGGCTCCAGGCCTGCTTTCACAAGCAAATTGTAACTGGAAAAGGTCTCGCAAGATGTTGGCAGGTGTTCCCCCATGAGCATAAAATAGACAAGTGGTTGCTTTCATAATGTGCGAATGCCTTTAGCCATAAACACAAGAGCTTTGTTAGCGAGGTTATGACCTCTTTCAGTGCTACTTTCTTCGAGCCCTTCAAACCCGTCCACTGAGGGGTTGTACGAGAACTCTTTCGTGACGTGCATATCGTCAAAGACAATGATACATGGCTTGTCTTCTGGTGAAAAAGAAGCTGCACGTCTTTTGACAAGTTCGGAAACTTCTGGGTAAAAACCAACCCTCAGGGGAACACGCTGAAGCCAAAGCTGTAACGACCTAACGGATGGCAGCCTCAATAATTGCCTACAGTAACGGTAGCCCTTAGGGCTGTGAAAGTACAAGCCCAAGGTAAAGGCTTTGTTCTGGCTGCCCCACCACCTGCCGAACCTACTTGCATTGGGCATCTTCAGCTGAGCTTCCACAAGGGCAGCAACGGCTGGAGACACAAGGCTACGTACACTTTCAATTATCTCAGTGACAGTCAGCATATGACGCCGTCGCTGCAGTAGTTGCTGGAGTCTCTTATTGTGTTTCCGAAGCTGTCGAAGTTTGACCCTCAACACGTCCATCTTCCCCTTGCCCTCGGTGCGGGTGTCACAGGAACCTGCAAGAGGAAAGCAAAAGCAATTATGAAACGTTTCGAGAAACAATGAAAGAAACAATGTGCCTCCAATGTAGAAAATGTGGAATTACAAGTAAACTCTGTGCATCATACCACCTACATTGGTGAGAAACTGCAGAAGTCGAAGTCACCGACTCATCATAATCGGTAGAGGAAGGTTCGGGTGCCCCCACATCGTTTCCTCCAGACGGCAGACCATGTCCATCCATCGCGCCTTGCATCGCGTACGTTTGATTCACTACAAGAAACAAAACAAAGGAAACAAAGTGACAGAGTGGTTGCAAAAAGCTGAACCAGCTATGGCTGGTCAAGTACTACAGACTTTCCTAAACAATGCACACTATCAACTTACCATGAACTCTGGTTGGAGGGCTAGTCTTCGTGCTAGAGGTCAGAGCCGTGAGACTGCTCCCCACATCTGCAAAGCAATGACGAGGCGAATCAAAAATCGGTCAAAAACATCAGTCATTGTATTGTTTCGGGATATTCCTGCGGCATGTGACAAGCTAGATTAAAAAACATGGTCATACATGTTTGGCATGTTTCTCAAGAACGCACAAGTACTGGGAACACACTCTATCATAGAAAGGATGGCTACTACGTTGACAGTCCGAAATATATAAGAAACAAGGCCTGCAACACTTCTCCGCCAATATGCAATTGCTTTTACCTTGTTCCGTAGTGCGGTGCGTGTGACACCGTGATGATGTGGGCCCATCGGTGCTACTGCTGCTGGCCAGTGTGGGCTCGCCCTCGCTGATCAATTGACCAGGGTTGCTGCTCTGGACGGCATCTCCAACACCCATGCAAAGTGAAGCACACACGTGATGTACACTGAAACAGTTCCCCGTATCTGCATGTGAAATACCTTCTCAATAAGCTTAGCTTTTCAGTAATATTGAAAACAATATTTCGTACTCACCTTCAGTGGTCAAATATGCTGGTATTGCATCACGACGCAGCCTTCCTCGATAAAGAAATGCAGAGGGCTTGAAGTGCCTGGAGCATAGCGCCCGTTCCCGCAGCTGCTGTGGTGTCTTGTTCTGTAGGCTTGTGTTCCGGCAGAACCGAACCCAGACCCTCCGCCTGAATGTGAAGCAGTGTATTACTTTACATACCCGGGGCTAAAGTTGGCATTTAAGAAAGAAACAAGATTACACAACAATGTTAGCGATAAACTAGTGACATCATTGTACTTGGTCTCCCGTCTGGGTCCAGCGAACGCCATGAGCGCGGAGCACACCTCTGTGCCCGTGAGGTTAGATAGGTTCACAACGCAGACGATTACATTACTAGATTCCCGAGCACGACATCCACAGCCAGTAGGCCTGATAGTCGCCAGCTTGTTAGAGGAAAGACACCAAACACGTTTCAAGCAGAAAGGATGTTTTAGTGTTTCGCACCATTGTTTCTTATTAGGTTCAGTCGTTGTTTCTTATTAGTTTTTTGGGGTCACGCATCCGTTCAGCAGAGGTCAAGCAAAGCCGCTACTAATATCTGAGATCAGTTTCGTCTCGCGCAGCTTGGAACGAAGACTGGGCCCTAAAAAGCTTGACCAACAGGTGCCTATTCCTAAATGAGCATGCATGAGGGCCCATAGAAGAGGTCAAGAGCTTACCAGACATCACCGGACAACGGACATCAGGACATCACACATAGTTGCAGCGGACACAGCTGCTATACGTTTCACCTTGCAGAGTTCAAAGGAAAACGATGGAGTGTGATGCCAGCGGTGCAGTCATCACTTGGGCATCGCGCTACCGAGCAGCGTCTCTTTACATGGGGCAGGGTCATCGTCCCGACGAACGGAGCCTTGAACGCGCCCGGCGGGCGCTCGACGACAAAACCCGCAGAACGGCGCAATAGGCTTTAACCAGTACAAACCGTTCTGCACTCGATTACGTGAGAAAACATAAGACCACGAATTCGTTAACCGATTGCAAAGTGAAAGTTTGACGGGAGCTACAGAAATGCAGGCACACTGGCAAACGCAAACAATGCAAACACGAGGCGTATCAGGACTGCGAACTTCTGCCGACGGCGAAAAATAGTGACGTTGTAGATGTCGCAACGAGAATGTACAACATAATACATATTAAAGATAACCTAAAAAATTCACCACTCTGAACATGCTTAAACTAAGTTATTATAAATAAGTAATACTTTAATTTAAAGTAAACTATAATGAAAACCAAAAATGAGTCTTTAATATTTTATCAGCTTACTGTTTGGCCACGCAAAACACAGTCGCGCTGCGGTAGCGCGGCCTCCAGGGTGATGACGCTGACGATTAGTTTTGGGCCGCTTTTTGGCTCCACCTTCGCGACCTATATGAATTGGACACTCCCCATTCGATGCTCCTAGTTGCCAGGTGAAGTTAGTGAAACTGGCTGGGCTTAGCAGGGTGAGCGAGTGCGGCGTTGATGCGGTGTCATCCTCCTTGAACAGATGATGTGCGTCGTCACCGGGATTACGGGCTTCGGTCGGGTAATCCACAGCAAACTTCGGTGGGATGGTAGCGGACAGGAGCAGCACCTGGATGAACAAGTGCCTTTTCGTCATGGCGTCAACAGCGATGTCGGCCTCCCCAGAGCCTACCCTAACGACATCCTTTTTCTTTTGCCGCTTCCCCCTTTCCACGAATCTGCCTAATACGGCAGCGTGGGCCCCCTCTAGGTGAATCTGCCTGATACGACAGCGCCGTCATTTTTCCATTCTTTTCACTTATTAGTTTGACCGACGGGCAAGGTGTGATGGCGAAACGCCAATAAAACACGTCACTCTACGGACTCACAGACATCCTGTGTTTCCAAGTGGTACACCCAAAGTGGAAATCCACATCTGACGCCCAACGTGGGGACCGAACCCACGACCCTGAGATTAAGAGTCTCATGCTCTAGCGACTTAGCTAGCCGGGCAGCGTACCCGCCGAGTCGAGCAACTCGTGTTGTTGCTGACGTGTGTGCCGTGAACAGTCTAGTATTGCTGTTGTCACGGGGCTTTTATTTAAGATCGGTTTCTGTCCTTGCTGAGGATTGGTTTCTGTCCTTGCTGTCCTGCACGATCCTCGTCGTCGTACCCGGGCGGGCACAGCTAGGCCTGTGGTGCCGAAGAACAGGACATATACGGCTGGATAGCCGTGTACCTCGGTGCGGGCAGTGCCGTGGTTTCGGCCATGTTGCCCAAGACTGTGCACGCTCGTAGGCGAGCGCTGTAGTCAGCCGAGCGAGCGACGAAGGATGCGACCTCATCATGGATAAGGCGGAAGCAGAGGAGGCCGCAACACCGTCGAAGCGGTTTCAGAAGACACAGCAGGACAAGGCGACAGTCGAGGGTCAAGACCCCAACAAGGCGGAGGCGACAGTCGAGGACAAGCAGCGCAAGGAGGCGTCTCCTGGTGCTTACGAAAAGGAGGTGCAGGCGACAACGACTGGAATACCTTCGCCGGAGGATGTGGCGGTGATGGCGGTCGGAAGCACCGACACAGAGGCAGCGGCCATCGAATGTGCGCCAGCCGTGGAACTGGATTCCTCAAAGATGAAACGGCGGCAAGACGACGAGACTCCGAAAAACGACGCCCCGGTACAGCAGCGGTCTGCGGGGAAGTTTCAGCTGGTTGGAAAGAAGGGTCGCTACGTCAGCAAACTGCGGTCCTCGTCGCTGTCCCGCGAAGGGGGTTTGTCGCAGTGAGTATCGGCCCTGGTATGGCATGACGTGACGGGTAATCGCCGAGAGCTAGGTCTGACGGCAATTTAAAAATAAAAACAAAAAAGGCACAACTAACGTCTGGTCTTCACATAAGGACCCTTAACGTCAGTCTTCAGGGGACTTGCGGCACGCCACCGACCGTGTCACTTAAGTCGCCTTCTCTTAGAGAGCGACCTAGACATCTTGACAGTTCAGGAGACGAAGGTTGAGAGTAGAAGTCAGACCGAGTCCTTGGTGAAACTGTTTACGTTGAGGTACAATGTCTGCGTAAGCCATGCTGTGCATAGATCTGGAGGAGGATGGCTCTCCTTGAGAAGAGCAGCTGTGTTCACTGAAGAGCACGTTGTATCTTGCGAATCGGGAAGTCATGTTCTCTGCGACATTTCTTTCCTAAATCCAAAGTGGAGGATTGTTTGCAATTATGCGCCAAATGTGGGGTGTGAGCGACGCGTCTTTTTTAAATATATTGACGGTCTTGTGACCATTGACCGATTTACGATATTGCTGGGGGACTTTAATTGTGTCTGTATGCCGGAAGACCCGACAAAACAGACGAAATAATGAGCGGTCCAGTGAAATTTTAGACCAGTTGATTCAAGATGAGAGGCTCGAAGACCTGGCACCCTGCATATCACCGGGACATGGGGTCTTTTACACGCACCATCAAGGCAGAAGTCATGCGAGGCTTGACAGAGTATATAGTTGACTAAAAACCCCGAGACTGGGACGAGAAGGGACGGACAAACCAATCTCAAACACAGCTGAAATTTATTCGACAACGAAAGGGCTTATATCCTACACAAAACGCTTGACGAGAGAGAGAGAGAAAAAGAAAGATATGGGGAATCCCGTGCCGCAAGCAGTACAACAAAGCAACCTTTACAGCAAAGCAACTGAGAAGCAGTGACCTCCTTCATACAATAAAAACAAAATACTTTTTTTTACATTGTCCTCACCGGCAGTGCTTTCAAAAACTCAAAAGAAAGAAGTTTCAAGGATCACTCAAAACGTACACTTTTCTGGCGGAAACCGGAACACTAGAAAAGGAAGGAGGCAACGAACCAAACGAATACAACACAAAGTTCGTTTGGTTCGTTGGGTCCATCCTTTTCTAGTGTTCCGGCTTTCGCCAGAAAAGTGTACGTTTTGAGTGATCCTTGAAACATCTTTCTTTTTGGATTTTTTGAAGGCACTGCAGGTGAGAACAATGTTTAAAAAGTTGTCTTTTGTTTTTATTGTATAAAGGAGGTCACGGCTTCTCAGTTCTATTGTAAAGGTTGCTTTGTTGTGCTGCTTGTGGCACGGGATTTCCCATTTCTGTTTCTCTCTCTCTCACTCGTCTCTTGCGTTTTGTGTAGGATTTGTCGCCTATATAACCCCTTTCGTTGTCGAATAAATTTCAGCTTTAATTGTCCGTCTCTTCTCGTCCCAGTCTCGGGGGTTTTCAGTCAAATATTTAACCCCCCCCCCCCCAGCTTGTTTGCGCCCTAACCTTTTGTTCACAGAGTATGTGTTTCAGCAGATTTAAGGCCCTGTCACACTGAGGCAACACGACGGCAACAGCAACACAACACGTCGTCCAACAGTCGGGCAACTTGTTGCTCGCTCCCCGTGTTGTCCGACAAACCTGTCACATCGCGGCAACAGCACGACAACACGAACGACAACTAAAATGTTGCCTCGGTATGACAGCTTTCGGCAACAAAAACAGCAGCAACTCGTGTTGGACAACGTGTGTTGCCCTGATCGCTGGCTGAGCGAATTTCGGGCCGGCAACACGACAACATAGATAGCTTCGATGGTAGAGTTAGTCCCCTATCAATAACGTCTTACTCAAATAAAGGCTTGGAAAATGTTATTTAACAATAATTAGGGCTGGCGTGCAGTTAAAATTTTTTTTATTAATGTTTTTGCTTACGGAAAGCGATTTTTGAAATGGTCACAGCTACGGTCGGGAACGTTCACTGCTTTTGAAATTAAAACTGCCGAGAGACCAGCTGATATTACTGATAATTAAATAAAATAGCATGCCTACTCACCCGCTGATAAAGTATAATAAAAATAATCCAGAAAACCAAAGAATAAAATATCGAAGCATTAAAACGACCACTCGATCATGATTGTTGATGCTTGGAACTTGGAACCAGCCGCTACCAGGCACCTGATTTGTTTTAAAAATACCCAGGACGTTTTGCCGAATGAAGCGATGACATAGCAGGTGGTGGGCAAATAGAGAGCGTTGAAAAATATTTATTCCACCGATTGTTATGAAGGCCGATCGTGTCAGTGTCGCTGTTTTGAAGCACTGTCAGTTCAGTCAAAGCCGCCTGTTCAGTTCAACATCACGCTACAAAAGACGCTTTGGGGTACTGCTGGTGTTAACTCAATTTTACAGAAGAAATAGGAATTGCACGAAAGAAAGAACCAGGCAGAAACACTTCATACGGTGGCGTAAATCCCGAACATATATCAGCGATGTCAGTTTCCTCGGTTAGGGCTATCTGCTTTGTCAGCGAATGAAGCACATTGCGATAAAATAAAGAGCGGAAAATACTCCCCGTGTCAAGTTTTCTAATCACAGTCACTGCATGATGTCGTATCGTAGTAATTTCCGGCCCTTCGAACGCACTAGCACTTTGCAGAGTCACATTTCCAGCGACGCCGCGCCGGACACGAACGAAGGTAAACAATCAAGATGGCGGAGTATTCCGCGTGTTGTCCTCGCCGTCAGCGCGGTGTGACAGGGTTGTCGGACAACAAATCGGGCAACACTGTTGCCGGGCGGCAGCAACATGTTGCCCGACTGTTGTTGTTGCCTCGATGTGACAGGGTCGCCGGCAACACGACTTCCCCGTGTTGCCGGATAGAGTTGTCCAACTGTTGCCTCAGTGTGACAGGGCCTTTAGTACCCCGGTGTAACGACTTCGCGGTCACTCATGTCTCGTTCAAGGATCACAGTTTGGTGAGCTTTAGATTGGGCCAGCGTAAGAAACAACTTAGCTTTTAGAGGGAGTTGTGGAAGTTAAATTCAAAGCTTCTCGAGGGCCAAGATATGATAGAAAAAATCTAAAGTAATTTAGGCAGACTAGAAGGCGTCTCAGAAAATAGCATATGTGAGCAGTGGGAGTTATTCAAAGAGCGGGTTAAGATCGATGTGATGGAACAAGCAACTTAAATAAAGCGGGAAGATCGAAGGGCAGAGAACGGTCTTCGACAAGATACACAAAGGCTTTTTGTAGCGGAGGAAAGGACGCCAGGAGCCTTCAAAGACGACATAAGCGCACTCAAGGCAAAGCTTGAGAAAATCAATGAAGATATATTTAAAGGGGTGATCGTTCGAGCGCGTGTTGAAAACTTGATTGTCGAGGAAACGCCCACAAAGAGGGCACTTGCGTTGGAAAAAAAGTATGCTTGCGGCAACCGGATTGAAGAAATAGAGTACAGAGGCGCAGTAATTCGAGATCAGGACAGTATTCAGCATGCTTTTGTAGAGTATTATACACATTTGTTTGAAAAGAAAATACCAAAATAGAAGGGGCTCTATACGAAATTTTTGCCAAGTCAGCCGAAGGTAGATAGCGACACCACAAACTTTTTTAGAAAAACCAATTAGTTTATCAGAAGTCGAGAAAGCAATAGACGATCTAAGCGTAGGCAAGTCACCGAAGCCGGATGGTTTGGGCGCGACCTTCTATAAAGGCGCATTCCCACCGGCGATGTAAATAGTCGCGCGATGAAGCTAGATCGCATCGCAAAAAAAATTCGATGGTCACACTGGCGTGCGCGATGAGCGAGTCCAACGCCTTCGTAGGTGAGTCGTTCTTCGAAAACTCTCGCTCCGAACGCCGTTGATTGGCTCAGCCGCTCCGCGACTAGAGCGCATCGCAGAAAGTCGGGTCAGGAAGCGACTGCTGAAATCGCGTCGCTTTTTTGCCCACGATGGTCGCTTTTGCGATGAAAGTTATCGCGCGACCAGATCGCATCGCCGGTTGGAACGCGCCTGAAGAAGTTTAATCCGGGAATTGCATCGGTTCTGCATAGGGTTTTTTCTCAGTCCTATCAGAATAATGGGTTACCCATTTCTTTCTTGTGCACGCACACAGTCCTGATACCGAAGTGTAATAACGCCGATAAGCTACGTAGTACCAGTGGCTAAATAGCTCTGTAATGAGCAGCCGCAGACTGTCGCCGGAAAGCGGCGTGAACGCAGGCGGGGAGCTGGGTTCACACGCTCCCCAGTGATACACGCGCCATCCGAATCCGAAATCCAAGTTCCCGCGCGTGGCCGAGCAGCCAACCCGGCGTGAGCGCCGTTGCTAGGGTGTCTATCCTTGCTAGGATGGCCTCTTCTCCCATTTTTTTTCCCTCGCTGCGTTTGGGGTCCAGGCGATCGGATATATGAAGCCCATCCATCTCTCCTCCACGCTCACGAAATGCCGTGAAAAAAAAACAAGTGGAAAGGAGGTGATTACCGCCTAAGTCGCGTCTCGCGACGTCAATACTGCTCTAAAAATATTTTCGCGTAAAATCATTTTTTGACGCGCGTGTCCCAAACAGACTATTTAAAAATACTTTTTTTTCTTTTCAGGTGCCTTTAAGGTTATGATTATAATGCAATTAAATGCAAGGGTGCAAGCGAGCCGGACAAGAGTGGCGAAAACAACCCCTGGAGAATGGGAACAAGAGGTCGCGCACCAGTCACCTAGCTGTGTTTTGATATTTGTGTTTGTCCTTTGTCCCTCCTGTTCCCCTTCTCCAGGGATTATTTTCGCCAATCTTGTCCAGCTCGCTTGCACCTTTGCAGTTAATTGCATTATAATCATAAACTTAAATTGCAAGCCTTTCACCCTTGTTGGTGTTAGACTGGTGGCAGCTGATAAAACCTGTTTGCTCTACTGACGTTTAACCCCTGGTTTGCTCACTTGGTAGAGCGCTCCACTGGAAATGGAGAGGTTCAGGGTTCGATACCCGGACCAGGCAGATTTTTTCGGTCGCGCACCAGTCACCTAGCTGTGTTTGTAGATTTGTGTTTGTCCTTTGTGCCTCTTGTTCCCCTTTTCCAGGGATTATTTTCGGGCGTTACTGATTTACTTATCCGATCAGAATTTTCCTGTCCAACCGACGCCGACACCAAAACCGACGCGGGTCATTCCATGTCAAACGTCCCAGACGTTGTGCTCAAACTCTTCTGATTTCTAAAAAAAATTCATGACCTTTTGCCGCAATGTCCGTAGCCATGCCCTGAAATAGATTTGCCGAAAAATATTTTTTGATCACGTGAGCGCGGTTTTAATTTTTAAAAACAGCGTGAAACAAGGCATCACTCAATAATTAATGAAAAATCAGCCTCTTGGTAAAGCACCCAACAATATTTTTTCTCAAATTTGCACCGCTTTCGACTTACAATGTGGTTGGGCTTGTAAAGATTTGTTGAATTTAAATATTTTTTTAAACTAAAAAACTAGAAAATTTTAGCATTTTTGTTTTTTTATGAAAAAATATCTAAATGCTCCCGGGACCTAATAGAACTTTTTACCGGCTGCCCTGCAGGTATATAAACTATAAAAAAATTTTAAAACCGCTCAATTATATATCTTGCAGTAAAATAAAATCCTGAATTTGCCAACAAGTGCGTTTTGACGCATAAACAGCTGTTTATTCCAACCCTAAGGTGGTCCAAGTAAAAATACAAAATATGGTGGGTTTGGAAGAACAATCAAAATCCTTTCGATTCTGAAAGTTTAATGAGAGTAATTTTTGTTTAAAGCGAGAAAACAATTTTTGAAGTTGAGCTCTCGCACCACAACCCGGCGTCGCTTCTTAACGCCTCTTCGCCGCACAGCACGCCACCTGCGACGATAGCTGACACGATCAGGTCCAAAGAAAGAACGGAGTTTTCTGCCGCTTCCCCTTGTTCGTCTTTCCGGCTGCAAGAGAAGAAACGGCGGGTATCGTGTAATAATCGGAGCTGTTGCCAGCGCGTAGCAATAACAGGCCCGTTGTGCCCTTTGTACCCGAGGGCGGCTCGAAACGTGATGCCTAATACGGGCGGCATCAGTTGACTTGGACTTCTCCTAAAGCGGAAACGCGATAATATCGCCGCGAAATCTAGCTGTCACGCATACTGCGGTGAAAAGCGGAACTATTCAGCGACGCAAGAATTTGCCGTTTCAAAGCCGATTTAAACACAAACGAGGCGTGAGCCTCCAACTGCGCGCGTTCGTTAACATCGCCTCGTCGTATGATATTGCCCGTTCACGGGGCCTTTGTGTTGCTGTCAACATCTGTCCTGACGTCGAGAAGAGAGAGTGATTGCAATGTGTACGTAAGAAATAGCTAGATTACTAGTGGCTGCTCTTACTTGGCAGCGCTATGCATTTGCTGATATCAAGACAGTGGAAGCCCACAGGAAGACACAGCCGCGGAAAACGGTCAAAATAGGAAAAGCCAGAAAGCAACAAGAGTAGAAAAAAGCCTGTTCACACCAAGGTGCGCCCGACAACTCGAGGTCTGCTTTCTACTTGCGATGCGAAAGCACACCGTGACACCGTCGCACGCTTTGCCGGGCTCGACGGTGGCGTGCTGTGCAGAGAAGAGGCGCAAGGAACGACGCCAGGCTGCGGCGCGAAAGCTGAACTTCAAAATGTTTTTTCCCCTTTAGAACAAAATTACTTTAATTAAACTTTGAAGAACAAAAGTACATGAACTCTTTTGTAGAAGTCACCATGTTACGTATTTTTCTTTGGGCCACCTCAAGGCCGAATTGACTGCTCTTTAAAGCCGTACAACTTTAGTTGTACGTCCTGAAACCTTTTTTTGTCTACAGTATACCTACAGGGCTGTCAATAAGAGTATTTACAGTCGCATCCAGCAAAGCCATAGTTGGTAACGAAACTAAAAATATGCTAAAATGCTCATATCATCCTTATTTTTTAAAACTGCTTCGAGCATACCAAGTTCCATGACCATGATCCTTATTACATAGCAATCCAAATACCGTAGGGATTTTAGGCAAAAATATTCCAGTGTTCCGTAAAAAAATCTTACTTTTCATCAATTATTGAATGACTCGTAGTCTACCCCCCTTTTAGTAGCTCAAACCGCCATCGCCCCATGAAATTTGTTTTTCGACAAAAAAATATGTTAGAGATGCAGCACAAACGTTACGATGAAGAGCTATCAATTTTATTTTAGGAATCGGAGGTGGCCGTGCGACCTTTGGCTTGGCATGGAGAAGTCCTCCTGGTCCCTTGATGCCGCCCGTCGTTTAGGCATCGCGTTTCGAGCCGACCTCGGGTACAAAGGGCACAACGGGTTTGCTATTGCAACGTGCTGGCGGCATCTCCGATTATTACACGATACCCGCCGTTTCTTCCCTTGCAGCCGGAAAGACGGACAAGGGGAAGCGGCAGAAAACTCCGTTCTTTCTTTGGAGTTAATCGTGTCAGCTATCATCGCAGGTGGCGTGCTGTGCGGCAAAGAGGCGTTAAGAAGCGACGCCGGGTTGTGGCGCGAGAGCTCAAATTCAAAAATTGTTTTCTCGCTTTAAACAAAAATTACACTGATTAAACTTTCAGAATCAAAAGATTATCGATTGTTCTTCCAAACCCCCCATATTTTGTATTTTTACTTGGACCATCTCAGGGTGAAAAAAAACGGCTGTTTATGCGTCAAAATGCACTTTTTGGCAACTTCAGCATTTTTGTTTACTGCGAGATACTTAATTGAGCACTTTTAAACATTTTTTATAGATTATATAGCTGCAGGGCAGCCGGCAAAAAAGTTCTATTAGGTCCCGGGAGCAGTTAGATATTTTTTAATAAAATAGCAAAAACGTTATAATTTTCAAAACCTTCTTTTAGTTTTTTAAAACTATTTAAATTAAACAAAACTTCATAAGCCCAACCACATTGTAAGTCGAAAGCCGTGCAAATTTAAGAAAAAATAGTGTTAGGTGTTTCACTAAAAAGCTGATTTTTCATCAATTATTGAGTGATGCCTAGTTTCACGCTGTTTTTAAAAGTTAAAACCGCGCTCACGTCATCAAAATATTTTCTTCGCCAGAAATATTTCAGGGAATGGCTACGGACATTGCGGCAAAAGGCCATGATTTTTTTTTTTTTTAGAAATCGGAAGGGGTTGAGCGCAACGTCTGGGACGTTTGACATGGAATGACCCACGCCGGATTTAGTGCAATACGAGCTCCTAAACGCTGTCGCGTTGAAAGCACTGCCCGAACTCTATTTTGGTGGCAAAGGCTAAATGCTGAAGAAACAGAGAAAACGACTTCTCCGTTTATGAAGTGCCTGAGCACAAAGATACGAACCGAGGAAAGTGAATCCTTCAACAGTCGTGTGCGAGAATCGCCAGCAACATCTTCGGGAAAAAACGGCGGTACCTACACCTGACTGTTCATTTGCCACCCGACCCTGAGAGACCATCCACATCGATTTTGCTGACCAATCGAAGGAGTTTCGTATCTGATCATCGTTGATGCGTTCTCAAAGTGATTGGAAGTGAAGCCGCATCGGCTTCCCTTCACGCCACCTTCCTCATGCGTCATAAAAGCTCCGCGCTTGGTGTTTGCTACGTCAGGCATACCAAGAAGGCTTGTTTCTGACAATGCACCGAATCCCATTTCACGCGAAATGAAAAAAGGTTTGACATGGAATGGCGTCAAACATATTACGAGCGCGCCATACCACCCATCCACGAACGGACAAGCGAATAGGATGGTTGTGGAGACGAAGAAAGCCCTCCTGAAACTAACAGAAGGCACCGTTCAGATCAGAATACTTCAAAACGAAAAAATAAAAACATAAAAGAGACGTACACGGACGACAACACTCTTTCACGAAAGAGTGTGGTCAACTCCTCCTAGAGAAGAAGGCCGTAGCGCTCCTAGTGGTTAAGTCACAATGTCGGAGGAAGGAAGGACTATTGCTCAACTACGTAGACACTATCTTCTATCGACGTGAAAAAATTGTTTCTTGTTGAACGGCGCGGTGGTGTTCGCGCGCGTTTATCCGACATTAATATACGTTTTAAAAGCGCAGTCTTGTACAAATTATTATTATTATTATATATATATATATATAGTATGAACGGAATATACAACGCGTTACCAAGGTTGAAAGTACCAAATTTATTTTTATGAGTATCCCGGCCCGTCACCGCGGGTCTACGTGCAATCCCACAGCTCCCCACACTTTTCGAACGAAGCGGCTGCGATGCGACATCTTCCCTCATACGGGCTCCAATTCTGGTAAATTTACGTTGTCTGTAAGCTGCTGACTGTCTGAAAGGGAACGCTGAGACATTTCAGAAGGGAGGGGACGGTGTATTAGTGCAGAAGTAACACCAAAAGGGTCCAATCAAAGAGTCAATCAGGGTCAAGTCGAGACACAAAGAGGGCTTCTTGCAGTGGCATGCTAGAAAAAAAAACTGTTACCATGGAAGCCCACGCTATTTTCACAGGCGACTCGTTCCGTCTCTGTAGACCCACCAGAGTGAAGTTGTCGTTCACATCCTTAGCAAGGACTGCTTTACGCGGGACGGTTGCCGACACCAATGCAGCTACACTAAAATCGCGGACTACCACGAATACCCTCCCTGGGCAAGACAAGGAATGCCGGCAGTGCCGAAAACCAAATTTTACATCCGTGTTTACAAAGCGTAAGGTTGGTCTGCCTGTTTAGTTTGGCGACACTGGTTTACACTGTAGATGAGAAATTTAACCAGTGCAGTACGACTGCTGGCCTGTGGTCTTTAACGTGCATCACGGAGCAATGATACATGACCGCACGCCGGTACGATGCTCATCCAGATTGAAGCGAGCTGGGGATGGGGATTGAACTTCGAATCCCTGGGCTCGGCAGTCCAAGTTCCCTCCTCCACGTGCTCCGAGCTGTGGCGCACTAACTAACATACTCGGCCGCCGATCCCCCTCAGCAGCGCCCTTGAATGGTTTTGTGCCTTGGTCCAGTCCATGAGTCGACCGCTCGTCTAATGTTGACGCTGTAACCCTGCAGGCAAAAAAAGTGCTCGTGGTTGCAGACTGAAGGTTGCAGCTCGTCCCTGTGAGCTCAGTTGATGTTAACACATCGGTGTTCCCAGGCCTGAGTTTGCAACTGAGTGAAACCCACCTGACACGGGTCCCAAGAAGGCCGCCAGACATCGAGGCCTTTAGTGCAGTCTCGTACTAGGCACATTTTCCTGCACATTCCTCTGCAGGAAGTGGAGCCTCTTTCTTGGCTTCTTGACAGTCTGGTCACTTTGTGGGTGTCAGGCTGGCACCCTTTTCGAGCCCCTTATCAGCCCTGGCCTACGCCAGGCAAGCTTCGTAGGCTGCGCCCGGATTTGGTGTCCACGGCGCCTTCGTCCTGCCGCACCAGCCTTAAGGCTCAACATAGGGCCAGTGGCGTCGTTGCCATTGGGCATACGGTCCAGCTCGCCCCCAAGACCCTGCAGAATCTCGAGCTACGTTGTGTTGTCTTCGTTCATGACATGCAGACGCCGCAAGCTCGACTCCAGGCGCCGTTACACTTGTTATCGTGACCGCGTGGAAGTGGTTGGGGCAAGCAAGCGAGCAAGTTACCTCCTGTCTGTACTTCGTCTTACTTTAAGTGCAAGAAAAGCAGGAGCTACAAGGAAGGGTGAGCTCCGGGCCTTTGGCACCCCTGAAAAGCATGCGAGCTTGTGCAGTGCAAGCTCTGTTTAAGGTAGCATGCTTGTGCTCGTAGCTCCAGCTTCGCTTCCACGGAATGTGAAACAAACTATAGTTTCAACTTGCGGGAAGCCCACGGCATTGTCGTCAACACCCATGTTGTGGCGAAGGTTCAGACTTTGAGGCTACAAACAACCAGTAAAAACTGCTTTGTTTCTTGTTTGTTTTTTAAGTTTACACTTGCACGATTTTCAAGCACACTTGCTTGACGTTACAGTAAAGTTGCACGACTGAGGTTCTGGCCAGATATTGCCGCCCCATAGAAAATGAGCCCTGCGATTTGTTGACTAGTAAGCAACACACCAGGCCAGTTATACTCATATCTTAAGATTGACCGTGGCAATACCTGGAGCGCCTCGGTATAAATACCCATGCTAAAACAGTGAAATCGGGTTCTCTGGGCTTCACACATCTGCTAAGTTACATTCACATTTTAGACTGGGCAAAAAACACTGTAGAAACGAAACAACTATGCAACAATTATCCGTTTTCGATTGGTACTGCGAACATGAATGCGTGGCTGGCAACAGCCAGAAAATACGTACCACCTAAACTTCTAGGCGCTGCACTTGTGCATCTCCTAGTATTACCTGTAGGAAGTGTTTGTGTTCCAGGAGTTTACTACCAACTACCTGCAGAAAGTTGTTTCAGTCTCTCCTGTGTATTCACATCGCCGAGAAAATAAACAAGGAACTGAAGTGAGCACGAACATGAAAGGCCACATATACTTGGGCAAGCTGAGCTCGGTCAGATCCTTGCACAGCGGGTGACGTCAGACCTGAAGTGGGGGGCTGGTGGGCTTCTGGCATGTCGCTAGCTTCAGCAATGTGCTGGCGTTCTGAGGTTTGGGCGGTGCAGCTGGGCACGTCTGGCTCTTCTGGCGACTGCTGCCCTTCACAGAAAGGCATGAATAACTTTTGGGCCGATTATTAGTCGCCCAAGGCCAGTGTTGGCGGTAACGCGTTACAACTAACGGCGTTACTGGTAACGCGTTACTTTTTTGGTAACGTAGTAACGTACTCGTTACTTTTCCAAAGAAGTAACGGGTAACGTACTTACGTTACTTATTTCGGGTAACGTGTAACGAAATTACGTTACGTTACTTTACTTCCTAAAACTTAAAAAAAATTAAATTTTAATTTTTGTTTTGTGTTTTTAAGTGTTCAGTCATAAATTCCTTAGTCAAAAATGCCTGTCCTCCACTATTCTTTGACGTCGGTGCTCGTCAGATTTGACACGCCACCTGCCACTGGTTTTCTCCCGCGGTTCGTTGACCTCGCTACCGCCGTCGCCTCGGCTGGAAGGCCAAAGAGGTCCGGCTTCGGGTGGATTTGGGAGATTCCTGCGTCGAAGCCTGCGTTTCGCTTCCCGCTGGGAAAGAGAATGACACCTTCGTGTCATTCCCTTTCCCGTTTTCGGGACTTGAAAAACGGAGGAGGCCTTGAGCGATTGACCGACACTCCGACAGCCAACAGAGCGTGTGAATGGCTCTCCAGAACCACGTGATGAGTTTCCGCATGGACATATTTTAGCTATGGCGCTTACGCACATATCAAACGTCGAAACCGCAAATGTTGTAGTTCGTGAATAAAAAGTAACGCAACAGTAACGTGCGTTACTTTTTATCAGTAACGGTAACGGTAACGCGTTCCTTTTATTTTGAGGTAACGTAGGTCGGTAACGCGTTACTTTTATTTGCAAGTAACGAGTAACGTATTTAGTTACTTTTTTCGGTAACGCCTACAACACTGCCCAAGGCCAACTTGCCCAGTCGGTGACGGTCCCCTGTGCTCAAAGGAAGTATGTGTGTGTGTGTGTGGGGGGGGGGGGGAGGCACTGGGAGACAACCCCTCAAAGGTCTTGTGCTTAAAGGCTTGGTGCTGGAAAAACGCATTTTGCTTCCCGACTGGGCAGCTGCACGCTTTGAAGCCTGCAGACACTTCGTACACTATGCCGCTGCGGGTGGCACTGGGCACCGCATGGACATTGTCGCCCACCCTACTGAAAAACAATTATATGAATCTATAAAAGAACTGATATGAAATATCCAAGAACTGATATGCGACTTGGGAAACTAATATGAAATATCCAAAACCTGATATGCGATATATGTAACTGATATGAAGTACCCGAAAACTGATATGCGACATATAAGAACTGATATGCCACATATGCCAGCTGATATGAAAATGCGTCCAAACATGTCAAAAATAAATTCATATTTTTTTTTTTTTAGTATACGACGTGCCGCGCGGGAAAGCAAACACGTGACTTGGAATTGCAGTAGAGCGGCTTGATTCATTGGCTTTCAAATAATTACGGCGTGTGAGTTTCAGAGCTATTACATTACTGAAAAAAGTCAGTATGCTTGGAATATTATTTATTGCTTAGGTGGTCACCGACAAAAAACGTACCTTTGAAACGAACAGTATAAAAGGCGGAAACGCAGAGCTCAGAAGTAGTTATCGGGTGTGCTGTTGTATTCATGTTTGGTGTGCCGTGTATGTGTATGCGCTCACTCTATATTGCCGCGAGCGCAGAGCGACGGGCAGGACGACGACGGGCGGGGTGGTCATCGTGACAATATGGTCAGCTGATGCTAGTGGTATGCGTAATGTATCTAGATGTATGTATAATAAAGGTGCCCGAAGTGTAATAGTGGCATGAGCAAATAGAAATATTTTAGCATATGAATTGGGCGGTACCTAGCGCCACCTGGCCTAGCTGACTTATATGCGACATATGAAACTGATTTGAAATACCCAATAAGTTCTGATATGAAATGTGTCCAATAAACATATCATAAATAAATTCACATAATTTTTTCAGTAGGGCACAAATTGGACACTGTCAGCTTCACCTTGTGGCATCCTGCTGAGCAGCGGTGTATATGCCAGCTGGCGACCGACGACACGGCTATGGGCATGGCGGAGGATGCGGCTTTCGAAGTACCACTCCCACACTACGGCCAACGCGTCCACGAGTGCCACCGCGTTGAAGGTCTCAGTCCTGTTGAGAACCGTGTCCTTCCGGACACGGATGGTGGCCTCGGCAAAGTTCTTGGTGTTGTTTGCACGGAAGAGCGACACCCACTCTTTCCATCTCCCAAGGAAGGCCTCCACCCGTGCCACGAAGGTCTGGTGCGGCTGACGGTTCAGCTGGGCCGTTCCAGCTTCCAGCTACTCTTGAGTGTCGGCGTAGATCACCTGCGGCTGGCCATAGCACCTGGGGATACTCTAATGGAGATCCGGCCAGCACCTGCGAGCCTCCCACAGAAACATTAAAATTAAAATGCCACCCTGATGTTGCAACCCATGCTGAGGTGTGTTGCTAGACCCGATAGCACTTTCTTCCTCGCGTCAATACACGTTTCAAAACCCTGGAATGTCGTGCAAGTGCCCCCGTTACAAAGCTTGTTTCCTGATACAGCCACATCAATTGATGCCTCTCGTCCTTGTCGACGCGGTTGTGAGCTGCCGTCAACCAGCGCCTCCGCCTGTGCCACGTGGAAATGGCAGAATTACTGCCTCGGTGTGGGTAGATTAGGTGTGGGTTGTCTCCTGCACCGCGGCCTTCTCCGCACTGGATATGTCTGTCATGAGCACGTTCGGTGAATGAGAAACGATAGTATGTGGCCGACCAAGAGACACAACAATAGCAACTGGACAATCGTACTTTTTAAATGTCTTTATCCTTGGGAATTATTTTACACTTGCTCGAGATTTCCGGCTGGTAACATCTATTTACACCCAAAATATTAATTTACGGAAACTCACATTTTTCACTTTCGCGCTGCCAGCGTTTTCCTGCACTGCAACATTCCCTCCCATTCTCTTGTTCCCGACCTAGGCTTGGCCGTTTGTACTCATGTAACGGAGTTATGGTTTGTGTTAGTTTGTTAACTGCTCGGCGACGACAACAAAAATGATGCTTGAAACATGAAGGTACCATGTCCTTTAGCTTTTGCTAAGTGTGTACTAAATAAAGAATGCTCTAGTTTATCTTTCTCTTCTACTTGCCGATTGGCCCCCCAAAGCAAAGTGGGTGGGTGTCACTGAGAACCTTGAATGCAGTCGAGTACCCCTCGGTGCACTGCGATAGGGACGGCGCCAGCCATCGTTGCCACGAGCACCACCGAGGCAGTGCACTTGGTCGTGTCGCGAGAGGACGTAGAGCTTATACATGGTTTTATTGCGGGCAGCGTGATGAGGATGACGTTGCGGCTCTTCCCCTTTGGAACGGGCGGGCTCTAACCGAGTTCGTGCCCTAGCCTGGGACCCTAATGGCCCCTGGGCCCGTTTGCTCGAAGCGCTAACCGCGGCTAAAGTTAGCCGCAGTACCTAGGAGATGGATTTTGAAATCACGTGACTGGCTCGGTAGAGATGCGGGGAAACATGGCGGTGCCTTGGTGAGTGAGCACTACTCGCTTTGGAACTAATATGTCGTTGTAGCTGCAATATCGGAAGCGTTAGTCAGCAAGGAATGGTGCAGGAGGCTTTCGCTTTGCCTTACCTCACTTAAATTCCAAAGCATGAACAATGACCTCGCCGCATTTTTAAGATAGTCTTTCGATTCTGGCCATTCCTAAGCCTAAATGAACGCTGTAATTGTCAGCATGGCAACGTCTTTGGAAAGCGTATTGCCTTGACTCAATCGGCGGGTATTGATTGCACACAAAAGCACACAGCGTCTCAATAGACATTTTTCTAAATTACCCAAGCATCGAGGAGAACGCTGTAATTCTACGATCCGCGCGCGCTGGCCTGCCTCTTATAAAATATTCGAAGTAAATAATCGTAATAAGGCTTTGACGAGCGCGCGTGCAAGGCAAAATTTGTCTTAGACTTTTTGCTTTAGAACAATTACTACTGCAGACGCCAGCACGTGCAATGCGTGTAACTACCACCGACCTGCTCACTCCGCGTGTCCCTATGGGAGCGCGCGGGCCAAGAAATATCACGTGAACGGCTTGGAGGGACCGAGTGTTTTGCTAGGCGCCGCCCTAGCTCAACACCAAAAGCGCGGCGGCCGCTATGGAAGGCAATGGGAACGTGTGGAAATAACGTTGGTTTTAGATTATTTCTGTCGCATTTAATAGGCAGACGCTAATTCTAGCACATAGTGTGAATAAAATAAGTTAAAAAGAGTCACTATAATATAGTTTTCTCGAGCAGATTAGTTAGTATTGTGAGCTAAGCATCAGTAGGGTGTACGAGGACGGTGCATCCAGTCCGCCTGCTGAAGCCTACTCCGTGATCGGAATAAAAACTCGAGTTAAATGCTCCGCAGGTGGGCCGTGAGGCTCTTGGTGAATGTTCGAAGTGAGACACTGTTGATTGGTAGTGAACTGGTGACTGGCGGAAGGGGGAGGGGGATTTTTAAAGTTGCACTCCACGGGGTGCGAAGGAGTTCTAGTGACGAAGCGTACGGGTTGAAAGGGGCTGCAGTCCACTAGTGCGAGTACACCACAGGGAGGAGGCAAAAGGAAGCGTGGAGTTTGGTAGCAGAAAAGTGGCTAGGCGCCGCGTGCAGGGATTTCCCCAGACCCCCCATAGGGGTGCGCATACCCCCCCCTAGTTTTCTTGGACACCCCCCCCCCCTTAAATCCTAAAAAAAAATGGGAAAAAATAAAATTCTTTTTTTCAGATTAAAAGTAGAAAACACACCACCTCTCAGGTTGTATATATAGAGAAAGGAAACATACATTACAGGTATGAGCATTTGGTTAATGGAGCGTTCTGTAATTTAGCCCTAGTGGACTAAAAAAAGAAACAGCTTTATATTTTTATCTCGCCTCGCCTCGCATCGCCCCCCCCCCCCTCCCCCCGAGCCATTGGGACACCCCCCTATGATTAGAGTCCTGGAAGCCCCTGGCCGCGTGGTCGCCTAGCCACTTTGCCGCGTGGTCGCCTAGCCACTTGCCTGACGTCGATGTTGAAGCGGGTCCCTGCCGACGTGAACGGAGGGTGCGGTGCTAGATAGGATTGGTGTTCGGAGGCCAAGTTGATGCCTCTCATAATAGGGTAGGAAGCGCGACGTTGCACCGACTCGAGGGAGAGCAACAAGTTGCCTGGTTGCCGGAATCCACACCGAACAACAAAACCCACACCGAGCAACAAAACTCCAGGATGGCTAACGCCAGTGCTGCTGAGCCAGCAAATCTCCCACAGGTACATCGGGACTTCGGCTCTCTTCTTGTGGGCCGAGATGACGAAGCCAAGGAGTCGACTTTCCCCGGACACGACGTTTTGGACATAGCGATGAAATCCAGTGCAGATCGATGGCGATGACGCCGAGGAGAGTGGATATGCGTTGTTCTTGGGATCTCCACTCGGTCCAGGAAAAGTGTTGGAGGGGTCGAAAGGTTGACGCGAGGCGAGTGATGTGCATAGTAGCGCATTTGGTCTAGCTTGGGAAGTTTGTTATGGTTGTTAGAAGAATGCCGATCTAGATCGGCCTACTAGCTCTTTACCGAACGTACAATCGCACTTATCGCGCGATTAGAAAAGTCCAAGCACAACGCGGTTATCCTCAAGAACGTCGCCGGTCGTGAAGCGGACGGAACACGCAGATACACACGCAAGCTTCTGCTAGTGTGCTAAGCTGCAACGCCAGAAAACGCAGTGGCGGTTCAGCGAACTGGAGAAAGTACTAAACAGCAAAACAGCGGCGCGCTCGCACTGCCTCGGTGACCTGGTCGCCTACATTCGTTGCACAGACTGGAAAGTACTAAACAAGCAAAAACAAAAAAAGCAGCGCGCTCGCGCTGCCTCAGGTGACCTGGTCGCCTACATTCGTTACATGCACCTCGGTGCTTAGGAGAATTTAAGAAAAGGTCTCTTGGGACGCTGTCTGCTTTGGTGTTGCTATCAATACCCGGCCGGTGCGATCGAGGCCGTCCGCTTGCAGGACGCTGCCGTGCACGGCAGTCATCGCGTTCATTCCCAGGCCGGGAATGTGCAGATCGAAAGACTATCTTAAAAATGCGGCGAGAACATTGTCATCGCCTTTGCAATTCGTGAGGTAAAGGCAAAGCGAAAGCCTGTCATGTGAGCGGCGAGCGTCACCGCCGTTAACCCTCTCCCTCTTTCCTCCTCCCCTTCACCGAAACGACCGCAGGGAGGGCGCTGCCCAACTGACACTATCAGCCCCTTTACGTTTCAAAAGTAGCGCAAGGTGCGTCGGTGCCTGAGCACGTGCAACGTGCAGCCCTTAGGAAGATCATGGCGGCACAGCGCAGCGCGGGCTGGATTTCAGACGCCATAAAGATTTCCCAGAGGTGGCGCGCGGCACGTGCCTCGATCATGTCTACAGCAGTGCATGGCGCCACTTTTCCCAGGATAGAGGGGCTTTGCTTACACTATCGCTCATGACGCCGAGCGCAGGAGGGTGACGTCTGCTATTGTGATACCAGTAGGGATAGAAGTGCTTAAATCAAATAGTGCAGTGTCATCCTGGCATTAACAACGCAAAGATAGCCAGTTTATCAGCTCATTTTCATGAGAGCTATGAATGACGTGATGCTGTACAGGCGGAACAGCGCACCCGCAAAGCAGTTACTCATGTCCAAGCTACACAAAGAAAAGACAAGCTTACGCAGCGCACTGGCTCACTCCTTGGTATATTTACACTTTCGTCTTCGTCTTCTTTGGTTATTATGGACCCCAGATGCCATGGAGGAAATAATTGGAGTGCTTTTTCTTCAATGGTGCAAGCCATGACTCGACCACTGAAACTAAAATTAATGTTAAAAATAAATAAAATTAGCACTCAGTTTCGAGCATTGCGGCACACACCTATTTGCGCCGAGATGGCCGAGCGCCCAGCGCGAGGGACGATTGATGATGTTGCAGCTGTTCCCTTTGAATCAGGCGATATCGAGCCATGCTCGATACTAGCCAAATAGCGTGGAGGCGAGCGCCACCTCACGGCGACCAATAAGTTGGCAGACCGGCTGCAATGGAGCGAGCCACGGCCACGCCACCTCGGCGTTGGCTCAATAAGTTTAGCGAACCGGCCGCAATGGGGCGAGTGACCACCTGACAGGCATCTTAGTACGGGAGGCGTTGCCCTGCCAGGCCAGTCACGTGATTCAAAATCCCCTCTCCTAGGTACTGCGGCTGACTTTGGCCGCGGTTAGCCCTTCGAGCAAACGGGCCCTGAGTGTACGCCTTTTTTCCACCAATCCTCAGAAGCCTTTGTTTGTAGTCGTTCCTAGAGCAGGCTTGCGCAAGCTGCTGGAGATCACGTTCGACTTCATGGCAGGCCTGTCTGCATGTTCTCCTTGCCCTGTTTCGTCGAGATTGCTGCGATTTCCCTGTTGGTATAAGGAAGCCGGACACCTCAGCAAACGTCAAAGGGCTCCACGAAGATGTGATCCGTTGTCCTGATGGCCGAGTAGGCCACAGGACCTGACCTGCACCTCGTTAGGCCACAGCGCCGACTGCACCGCCGCTCGTAGTCAGGCTTGCGTCGGACGAGACCGCCGTTCTTGCTCAAACAGCAAGGCAGCTGCCCTGGACGGTTGCCCCGCTCAGGTCTCCAAGACAGCGGGCTAACGTGTCACATGGACTGTTGTTGGCCAGCCAGGTCTCCAAAGATATGGTCTGCCCCAGCCATGTCACATGCTCACTACAGCGTCGACTTGGTTTGGACGTCTTGGGGACACTGCTTGGTTTCTTGGTCGCAGAACATCTTGTCGGACCCCTCTGACGCCCATTCTTTCGCCGTCGATGCTAGTAGGTGTTAGGCTCAACAGCCGCGCTGAACTGGAGTGAATTCGCACCCTCTGGGCGCCGCTGATGCGTTGGAGTGCGGTAAAACGCTAGTAATATTTGCCGCAGGGTGGGGCTTGGTTGGGTTCACGTTTTCAAACACTCTGTGCCTGTTTCGTGCTCGGCAATATGGCTTCAGCCAGTGCGGCGATGCGCGCAACAGCGGCGGCGGCGCAGCGGCAGCCAACACGCCAGCGATCAGAGGTTGGGAGGTAGTACTTCAAGACTACTGCATCCGATTAACAGCAGATGTTGGCTGTTGTGCGTTACAAGTAACGGCGTTACCGGTAATGGGTTGCTGCACCTGTAATGTGTAACGTACTCGTGCGCAGCTCAACAACGTGTAACGTACTTGCGTTACTTATTTCAGTAACGGAGTGCCCGTTACGTTATTTCGAGTAACGAATTCGTTAAGCAGAGGCTGTGTACGACGAAGCCGTCCGATTCGACGTGCGAGACTGCTTGGAGCGGCCCTGGGGGCGAGTTTTCGTAGCACCGGAGAGCGTTGAAGCCCTCGCACTCCGACTCGTCGTATTGCCTGATCGGACTGTCGGATCGGACGGTTTTTCGTCGTGCATGTGTTTTCCCGCTTTACTTGTCACTTTCCCTTCTCAAAATTAAAAAAGGTGCACTTCAATTTTTTTTGTGTGTTTCAAGAGCACCAAAGCAATGTAGGTGTATGAGTTCTTTCCGGGGTTTTTTTTTTCTTGTGAGTATTCTTGTGAAGTTGTAAAAAATATACCTAAGGTAATGATGTTTAGTTTCTGCATGGACATAATGCTTCCTGAAATATGGCGGCATTATACGCCCACCAAAACAGTAAAACGTGTTGACTCATAATTAAGAAAGTAACGCACACTAGTAACATGCGTTACTTTTTTATCGGTAACGGTGGCAGCAGCGCGTTACTTTTATTTTGACGGCAACATAACGTATTTCGTTACTTTTTTTGGTACCGCCTACAACGCTGGTTAAGAGCGAAAAAATTTACGGTTCCCTTGAGGTTTTTTGTGGTTGTAGGTGCAGCACAGCGAGAAACGTTTTGTCGTTCCGTGTCCACCACAACCAGGAAACGAACACGCGCAAAAAAGGAGTATCGCGGAAATTATCGTAGACAGCTTCGGCCTGCTATGCACTGATGTTTATATGCGTAAAACATTTCATTGACGATCCTGTGTCGACGGATGCGTTTTTTGTCGAAAACTGAATACACCTACGTCAAAATAGGCGCATTACAAGCGTGGGTCCATCAGCGGTTCAGCATTTGGCGGCAATCAAAGTTGATGTTCATTACCACCTACGCTGCGCACTCATAGATCTGTAATATAACAAGCATGCAGTCGCGTTGTGACGGTTGTAATAATTCTCTGCTATTGTGAAGTAAATCGCGATTTAAGGAAACTGAAAAAGAAAACCACGCTCGGGAACGGGAGTGCACCTTCAGCTACTAAACAGCCCTTTATGAATCGCTAATCATGCTCATGTTTAACAGCACGCAGTTTTTTTTTTCAGTTTTTGTTGCGGGAGTGCGACGTGCAAAGAATACCGAGATAAACTTTACAAATTGAAACAGATAATCTCGAACGAAGTTGTACTTACCTTGCGATCGTAACCGTTGAACAACGGTACAACATCAAGCTAGGAGCGCGCTCCAGTAACGAAATGATGCGAGCACGCTCGAGAGTTTAGCAAAGGGCTAAAGTCTTTTCCGTTTATTGAAGCAACCCACATCCGTCGGAGGTCCTGCATGGTCATGTGGAAAGCGATGAAACTTGAAACAATTGCAGCCGCACTCGCCTTGCCGGATTCCGTAAGCGGTACAGAGGACCCCCGTTATTATTTTACGCTTTCGCTGGTTGTTGCTCATTCGAAGTAGACGCTCTCATGTATGTTTTCAACCGTCGTAGTAAAAAGAACGAGCGCTATAGCTTCCGCCATTGTTACGCGCATGCAGAGTCGCTAGGATCTTGAGGAGACGGTAGACGTTTGGGAATACGGCCCTCGAACGTAGGGCGACCGCCTGTAGCGCAGACGTGACGGGCGTTTCACGTTTCTCCCTCTTTCATTGGACGCCTAAAATTTCCGTATTTTTGTCGAAGTTTCTCTTACTTCGTGAAATTTCCCTCCATCGAGACGCCGTTCTCGGTAGTCACTCACGGATGCGATGAAGTCCGTCTTGCTTTCTGCTCGGTATGTCGAGGTGGAATCCGATGCAATTCATTACTAGATTAATCTCTTCGTTCCACGGAACATCAGAAACTCCGAAGAGCCTTCATATTCTCACTACAAGAGGCGCATGGGTATTCAAGTTCGCTTCCACGTTCGGCATGTGGTTTGCGTGTTTGTGTGTGGTGTGTAATGTCATTTCTCCGAGTGACGGAACGACGAGTTCGGACTGGCGACTTCTCATCGCCCCGACCAAGGATATGCCACTGCTGCCTTTGGACCACACTGCAAGATAAAGCGGTCTAGCAAAAATAAGACTCTCTTTCCTTCGGCATCTTGAGCACGAATTTGTTAAACCTTTAATAGACAATAGATTTTGGTTTTGTGATTGTTCAGTATTACCCTCGCCCTATATATGGGCGAGGGTGAGAGCCTAAGGTTACACCGAAGCCCTGCCTCGGTGTAACTTGGCAAACGGTGAAAGATAAGCCCCCCCCCCCCTCTTCACCCATTGCGTGCCGACGGCTTCGGTATCCGCTACGTATACGAGCGCAACGCACACATACTGCAGCATGACGCAGCGAAAAGCCTGATACTTCGTCGGAGTAGAGGCGCGCTCCGGTGATACGCAGTCACGTTCCCATTGGCCCGCCTGGGCCGTAGCTTCGGCTGTACTGGCACGTTACGCGATCCCGGCTTCCGGAGCTACCCAGTATTTCTTTCTTCAGACACTACGCTATGGCGGCGCCACCAGAGTAAAAGCTCACGTTTGAACAATGCAGCTGCAACGCCCAGGCATACCCAACGTTTCTTGCTTCAGTTGCCAGATAGCGCCAAACCAAACAGCATTGCAGGTTGCCTATAGATTAGTGTCCGAAATCCTAGCCCCCAGCGATAAAAATATGAATAATCTCAAGCGCAGGCTGTTGTGAAGAGAAGGGCTGCGCATAAAACAAGGTTTTTGCTCTTTACAGCACTCTTGGCATTGGTGTTGTTCTTGGAGCCTCGTGACTATGCCTTTCGGACGTTCTTGTACTACGATATGTGCGAAGGTTTCTAAAAAAAAAAAAACGGAGTATCGCAAAAAGCGCAGCCCTCCCCTCCCTCCCCCCCCCCCGTTTTTTTACTGTGTCATTGCGTCAGCATAAACAAACATGGCGGCACCCATGGGACAGAGCAGGCACTGGTCTGTAGCTAGCCTTGTGTATGGTCTGGCCTTCACGCGTTTGTAATGTAGTGCTACCTCAAAAAGCGGGGTGAGTTGTGTGCTGTGGGGAAGCTTTTAAAGTTGGTCGGCCGCAATTACGACGACAGTAGAACGCCCGTATTCCTGTAAATTAAGCCTGCTCCGTTTTCAAAAGTGACAATGCAGCTTTTCCCGTTTTATCTTAACAGCACCTCTCTAATCTTTGCGCGAGCGTCCGTACCGCCGAGCTCCCCTGCTTCGTAATGGGAGGGGAGAGGGTGGGGAAAAGTAATCTCATTGGACCTCCCCCCCCCCCCCCCCGGCCCCGCCGCCCCCGAGATAAAATCCTGGCTACGCCACTGTTCGGCACACCCAGGTTATACGAACACGCCAAGTCAAACGCGTGAAATGTGACATGTCTAAAGTACGCTAATACGAGCAAGATCAAATGCTCACGTGCGGCGATCAACCTACCGTTGTCCCTTCTGGACTTTCTGGACGATCCACGACGTGTTGGTTTCGACGCTGCAGGCTTCTAACTAGGGCTGGACGTCGATTAAAATTTTTAACCCGATTAATCGCCACCCTCTAATCGATTAATTAATCAATTAATCGGTTGCGTTAATTTTTATAAATAATATATTAAAAAGAATGCAACAACTCGTCTTGCCTTTGAAGACTTATTTTTAGTCTCTGTTACACGGCGCAAATGACATTTAGAATTGAGGATACATATAGTTCAACAATTCAAAGACACACATTCTTGCTCCAGCTCAGAAGAGAAAGAAATTTGTCCACATTCTTCGAGAGGAAGACAAGAAGTCAGGACTTGGGTGATGCTTTCTTCTTTTTTCAGAAAAAGGGGCCTCGATGAGAAGGCGTTGATTGTTGTCTGCGTTTTAACGGATGGTCCTTGGTGATACTGAAGCGAACTTACGCTTCCACTATACGAAAACGGCTTTTTGCAGATGGTGCAGTGGACTTCCTTCGAGTTAAAAACTTCACCGCTGGAGTTTACTTTAGGCCCGAACTTCTCAGCGAGATTGCCTTTCATACTCGTGAACTTGACCATTTTTACGGGCCGAATACTGGAATAAGTAACCATGGCGTTGTTGGCTTCTCAGCTTGTTTTTCTGCTTGTTTGTCTTGCCTGGGCAGGATGTGTAATAGATCCTCAAGACGTGAAGTTTCGCGGTCGCGCGGGAATCAATTGCGGGCCCGGCTTGTTCGTCTGGCCTCGGCAAAACTGTAATGGCCTTGTCACACTGCGGAAACAGTCGGAGAACTTTGTCCTTCAACACGAGGAAAACATGTCTTCGGGGACCCTGTCACATTGCGAAAACAGCAACAGTCCGGAAACATGTTGCTGTCGTCCGAAAACCATGTTTCCCAACTTGTTCTCCGAAACTCGGGGAACATCCTGTCACACCGGGAAAGCGTGTCGGAAGAACACAAATTGCCTCCTCTCCTGCGCGCTGCCTCTCTCTCTCTCTCGCCCTCGTCTGCCCGGCCGGCTCTGCTCGGCAGCTTCGGTCCAGGCGCAGCCAAAGCTACAAGCGCGAGCTCCGCGGGCTTTCAGCGTTCCTGCCAAGCACGCGCGCTCGTGCAGTGCAAGCACTGTTCTGGGCCACATGCTCGCGCTTGTAGCATCGGCTGCGTCTGGACCCAAGCTGAAACGAAGTATAGGCGGCTAGGCTCAGAGCCGCTGGCTCCGCTCGCCCCTCGAATCGTTGCCATTTTGGATCGCCGTCTCATCGCCGTCGCTCTACCGTAGTCGATTCATCAGCCGCGCGAACCATCTCGTGTTCTCTGGATTTGGCGGTTGCGTTCTGCTACAGGGCTAGACCCTTGCAGGATGGCATACGCGCCGGCCACAGCAGCAGCTTCTGCTTTGGTGCTTCTTTGTGCCATCGATTCAGATGATTCTGACGATCAGCTGCCGCCGCGAGAGAAGCCGCGTTCAAAATGGACCAGCCAGTGGCTCGCAAGAGTGCATCAACAAGGTGCCTATGAGAATTTGATGCGGGAGCTGGCTCTGGGAGATTCTGAGGCCTACCGGCGTTGGATTCGGATGGACACCGGCTCCTTTGAGGATCTCCTAGCAAGGGTGAAATCGCGCATCGAAAAAAGGGACACAAATTTCCGGCATCTCGAGCGAAACACTGAACTGATCGAATAAACTCGACCGCTCCGACAAACCACACGACCACACAGTGCAAGAAGGGATGTGCTAATTGCAATAGTGATGGGGCTGCTTAGAAATGGGGAGTTGTCATTATTGAAGTATTCTCGTGCAACTATCTGTACTCAAAAATATAGATGTTGCCGTGTTGCTGGAAAAAACATTCGCTCAGCCACCGAAATGGGCAACACGTGTCGTCCGACACAAGTTGCCGAGGTTTCCGTTGCCAAAAGCTGTCACACCGAGACAACATTGTCGCTGTCGTCCATGTTGTGTTGCTGTTTTCTCAATGTGACAGGCGACAGGTTGTCGGGCAACAGAGCCGACAGCCGACATGTTTCCCGACTGTTGAGAAACATGTTTTGTTGATGTTTCCGCCGTGTTTCCTCAATGTGACAGGGCCTTAATGTATATCCTCGAACACGTGACGCTTCGCGAGCGCGAGAATGGACCTTTTGGCGAATATGTGCTGCCACCTATGGGGCGATGGGCGAACCTGATGCGCACTGGGTTGGAGAGTATTTGTAGAGAAAACAACGTGTACGTTAGGCTTCTTGTGTGCTACCGGTTCGTTCTCTTTATGGCTCTTCGAGGGTCGGACTTGTCAACTCTCCTGACTGCACGAATCCAGGCTGTCCGCCTAACGGGATGAAGCTTACCACACGGAAAGCGAAAAAGCTAGTTCCACAACCCGGGCGATAATAGTTCCGACAGCCGAAGGCTACACAGTTCACCGGCATGATTGCGGTGCACGTCGTAATCTAGAACGGGCGTCGTCAGTATACGATGACTCGTGTTCACCTTGTTCGCAACATCAAAACTTGAGTCTCGACTCTCGATGGTCTTATTTTCTTCTTCTTCTTCTTCGAGGCGCCCAAAGGCGAGAAATGCAAGATGGCGGATTGTTTGTAACTAGATACTCTCGAACCCAGGCGCCTCAAATACTCCGCGCATGCGCACCGCGTATTTCTACAAAAGGTCCATTGAACCTTGCTCATAGCACCTGGCTGGGAACGGAAAACCGCTCGGGACAGAACGACCAGATACACGCCACACAGCGTTTTCTTTAAGGGAGAGGGCGGCGGGGGGGGGCATGAGTCACTCCTTGTTCGGGCAGGTCGTCCAGGATAGAGCCATGAGTGCGTCCAGTTGACTTCGTTCGGTGTACCGATGAAAAAAACGACTAACCGGTTAAGCATGTGATCGCGATTAAAGCCTTGGTTGATTAATCGGAAGGTTAGTCGATCAATTGCCCAGCCCTACTCCTAACCATTCGCCGACGGCTGCCTCATCTTTTAGGTTAGCCCGAGGCACGCATTCATGTTCCGTCGACGCCTGAACGTCCTTCACATTCTCGAGCGGCGGACATGCTTCATCCATAAGAAACGATCGCACAGCACGCGGACACGGAAGCACGCCAGCGAGCACATACAGTCGCGGTGATCGAGTAACACCCGCTGAAAACAAATCGCACCTTCTTGTCGCGCACAGAAACGCGGCACACAATGCAGAACCGAACGCAGATTCGGATCACCAGAGACAAGTCGCCTAGTGCAGCAAGTGACGCCATGCGACACCCAGCGATTAAATTAATGGAATCGCTGGGTGTCGCATGACGTTACTTAGCTCGGGTGATCGGTGCGCAGGTAAACACAAAACTGCGGTTGCAGATAGAAGTATTCGCTACTCCAGCGACCTATGGAAGACGCCACTATCGGGCAACTATGGCGGTCTAATACAGGTCGTTCCGTGACATGTGCCAGCTCAACGCACAACGATGGGGAATCAGCAAGCAAGCACTGGACTCAAAATTATTTGCCCAGATTTTTATCCACCACGTTTCGAACTTGCGGCGATGTGTTGGCGTCAGTCAGCGAGTTTCCAGAGGCTTGACTTCCTTTGAAAAAGCGATGAATGGACTTCGGGTTAAGGCTCACCTTCGTGCACGATGTGGCACCTGTGATCGACACAGCACAAAAGCAAAACACGAGGCCAGCCACTGGCCCCCACCACCCCCACACCGCGGAAAAGGCGAGTACGCTACGCCGCCGACACCGTGGCTACCGAGAAGGGACCTCATACCTCAGCGCCCTCCGCAGCGGCGCGGAACTACTCCTGGTTCGAGGCTAGCTCCAAACACGATCTGGTCGCTCGCTGCCCGCAGAAAGAACGGCCGTAGTCATCACCTACGGTAAATGTGTCTCTTCCACCGTGCCCTTGAAAAAAGCCACACAGTCCCCTTTTGGGAAACGCTAACGCTGACACCTTTACTTTTCTGTTTTGGCTTTCTTTTTTGGATTTGTCTTTTGCTGCCTCTTTTTGGCTTCGTTACCCACACTTTCCCGAACGTGCGGCCTTTCCCAAGGATCATGCTAAATTATTTAAGGATCCACCAATGGATCTTCCTTTTTTTCCGGCGAGCGGGCTTGCCGAGCTTGCTTCGCCCCAGCTTCTGTCGCACCCAGACTTCCGTCGGCTTGCCGCTTCTTGCGCCGCATTTCGGCCAGCCGAGCTAGGCCCTGCTTCCGCTCCTGTCCCGTTCGCCCGCCTTCACGCTTAGCAGCGGCATCCGCTGCCTGACGCTGTTCACCGGTTTCCCGCGGGCGCATTGGCTTCCGCCCCGTGACGTCGCATCCCTCTCGCCCCTGGTCCTTCCCAACTCTCCTCTCTACGAGCAACGCTTCCCTTTCCACTGTGCCCGCAGACGGACGGCGTCAGCTTTTCGCTAACCAATCTGCCAAACTACAAATTCGGCAAGTTCGGCACTGCCGAACTTTGAGAAGTTCGGCAAACGTCTGCGCACGCGCGAGAACGCGACGGGGCCATGGATTGCAAATGGACGCCATGCGATCGTGCGGTTACCATCGTACAGTGTATACTACTAACGGTTACGGCGAGGTGCGGAGTAGCCGACATGATAACTGTTTGTCAGTCTTTGCGAGTGCGGTTCTCTTTAATGTTTTCTGCCTCAAGAACCGAAAATCGACCACAAATCGACGCAGTCCACTGCTCAAGTGACAAATTATGCGGTACATTTGGGCATAACGTGATTTTCATTTCATCTTTCCAGTAACGCAACGAAGCAATGCAACATTCACCGACAAGTACTTTAATAAAGCACTCCTCTCCATTATAGCAATCCTGTTTTCGGTTCACAAGTGGTTTGTGTCAAAACAAAATAATATTGCTTTTTCAATTAACGTTATTTCGCGGTTTTCATCTATCCGCATAGAACTAAAGACAGAACTATCATGCTCGATGTTGCACATCCGACATTCTTAAGCTCTTCTTCCTAAACGTCCGGTGTGTCCTGTAATCAGAAACCGGCATTTTAAAAGTTAAAAACGAGACGTTGCGAATATGGGACGCACACTTTCATGCAAAGCTGAAATGACTCAAATCGGAAAACATGCATATTTACATTATTGCTCTCTCTTCTGGTGAAGGCTCAGCAGCCGCTGCATTTAATTTCGCGCATAAAAGACTCGCAGAGAAAGTAAGAACACAGTGTTACCGTTTTTATGTCGACAATACACACTTGTAGGCTTGCGCTGACGAGGCCTCAAAACCGAAACTCCCGTATCGTGACTGCGCCCGCTACTATCCCAATCCCGTGGTCACATCACTTCTGCAGAAAGTCACTTCAAAATTACCAGTAAACACACAAAGATTACACGGATACAATTGCCTTGTAGAATATCACTTTATTTAGTAATAACTGCGTTAATATGCATTAAAAAAACATATTTTTTTTGCACGAAAAAACGATATTTTTATTTTTTAAGCCTGGTAAGTTGTCAATATATTTTTGACGAAACTTTGCCGAATCCTTAGAAAACTCCGGCAAAAAATTCGGCTTTGCCAATCTCAAGATTCGGCGCCTAATTTTTGATTCGGCAGACGTTCGGCCATCACTAGTACTAATGCTAACGTATTAAAAGGGAGTTTTCGTAGACCACGTTTCCTTCTCCGCTAAGCCCTCTGCAACGAAGCCACTATACTGCGCCAGCGCGGCGATGGCCTTGACTGTGGAATTCTGGGTACCGTAGCGGGGTGCGGAGGGCGTTACGGGACATCGAAAACGATCTACGAAAAACCCTCAATAAGCTGCAAGGCATGTAATTGGGCTAGTTGGTGGTACATATATACTATCACAATGGACCGCTAAGTTCCCTGTGGGCGAGGAACGCCCTCCGGGAGCTTAGCGGTCCATTGTGATAGGTGTGGCTGCTCGCCGTCATTTCATATGAAGATTTTGTCTAGTCACAAAAACAAGACCGCGAGGGATATAGACGAGGCGTATTTTATGGCGTCTATCGGAGCTGACATGTGTGTGAGTGCTCCTTCTGTTGCCCTTGCAGGTGACAAGGTAGATTTTGTAAAAAAGTGTGACAGGTTCGTGCGACAGCATGTGGGCGTGGCTGATGTCGAATGTTATGGGGTTGCTTTGTTTGTTCTCGCCCTTTCCTCCTTTCTGTGTTTATTTCTTTTTTTGTACAGCAATAAACTTTCAGTTGTAAGTCAGTGCCCTGTCTGTGCTTCTTCATCCTAGTCCTACGTCTTTTTTGCGCTGTTCCCACCAAACCCCAATAAGCTGTCTTTCAAACTTTTACGCCGCCCGATCTCGTCGCTCACCCTTTTTACGTGTCTTTAAAATGGTAGGTTTTTCGTAGCCGACTATATTCTAGTTCTATAGCAGAGGATGGCGCCTTCTTTGTTTAACAAAGTCAATTGCCACTTCGACACGGCTAGGAATATCCTCCTCCAGAGCGACAAATATGCGCCGCTTACAGACACGTCAGATACCCATAGTTAGCAAGCAAGTATCACAAAATGCATGTTAAAAAAAATAATAGTTCGCAGGACGACACATTTTTTCCTGATTTTTTTGTGTCCTTTTAAAATAAGTTACCTTCGTGTTGTTGGTTTACCGCGGCAGAACAGAACATAGGAAGCCTCGTTATCTTTTACCAATATTTAATGTTATTTTACAGAATTAGTCTCAGTTCTTGGGCACCAATAGAAAGGCCGCAGAGCTTCAAGCACACATATATATGACTTCGGCAGACCGTTTGTTATGGTCTCAGGTCTTAAGCATCGTTCCTTTCTTCATGGAAATAACTCAGTCGAAATCTGCTTTCACTACGTCGCTTTTCCTATATATTGTTCCGCTTCTCCCAGTATCACATTGACAGCATCGACGAAAGAAGGAGCCACTGCCCACGGCTTTGGACTAATCTTATGTTCGTCTCCAGGCAGGTATTTCCCTGTAAAAGGAAGAGAACAAAAGGGCATTGGAAAACAAACATAGCCAAAAGGGAAGGGTTGTCCCCGAGAAAATATAAATAACGGCAGTTATTAAGAATGATGGGCTGAAAGGCCATTGTTCGGGATCAGGGAAATGCAGCAGTGGGCCAATTTTTCTATACATAGTTTCACCAGCTAAGCCAATGACGCTGTAGCGTCTTGGGTTGTTCCAGACTGGAAGTTAAACTGGTCTGGAACGGTTGGAAGAACACTACTTCTTGTTTAGTTAAGATAGGGCCGAGCACGAGGAGCAGTCTTCGTAATCTGGGGCCGTTCTGCTACGAAGCCTCCCTGTGCAGTCTCCCTGGTTACCTTGCGCCGTATTCTCTTATACCCTCGTGCGTAAGGTTACCTCGCGGTGGCATGAACTGGTGAAATCGCGAGGCAATACGGCAACCAAACGAGAGAGCAGTAGCCGCGGTGCGATGGTGAGCCATGAGGTTATTATTAGGGCTGGACGTCGATCAAAACTTTTAACTCGATTAATCGTCACCCTTTAATCGATTAATTAATCGATTAATCGGTCTTGTTAATTTCCATGCCTAAATTATTTTTTTTTAAATGAAGACTGTATACATATTTTTTTGTAATAATGAGCAGAACGTAAGGGCGCAAGTGAGCTGGTGTATATTAAACATTTTAGTGAAAAACCCGAGACTGAGGTAATGACAGACGACGACAAGGAAGAGAAGGAGAACGTTTCAAACACAGCTGAAACAGAGTTGTGTTTGAGACGTTCGCCTTCTCTTCCTTGTCGTCGTCTGTCAATACTCCAGTCTCGGGTTTTTCACTAAAATGTTTAAAACATTTTTTGTAATCTTTGCTCAATATGTGACAAACGGCGCAATATAAAATTTTGATTTCGAATCAACCTGGATGTGTAGTCAAGAAAGGTTCAAAGGCATTCACACTTGCAGATAATTGCTTAAGCTGCATGAGGCAAAGATGTTCCGTTTTTATTCTCCGGCAAGAGCGACCTGCCTCGATTGTTCACAATAGTCTCTGCTGAGCTAAACGAACACTGGAGTGGCGTTAAAGGGGCTCGAACACGTTTAACCTTCTGCAATTGTCTTAAGTTACAAATATCGCCCCTACGGTATACTTTAGGCTAAAATTTCTCCTAAAGTTTGCCGTTCATACAGGTGTACTCATCCACGTCTGCGTGGTGAAAGCGTTTACTTTTTACTTTCTTTTGGTTCAATATTTTACGGATTAACCGGTTAAAAAGATTAATCGATCAATTGCACAGCCCTAGTTATTATCCAATGTTTTGCGACCTGGATATTGCGCGGAACAGATGTAAGCATGCGACAAATTCCGCCGACGACCTGGCACCTGAATCGGGTGTCGTAATCCGATGCTCTCAGGAACCGATCGAGTCCAGCGGAGAAATGTTCTCTCGGGAGCCGCTGTATGTTGATGCGTGCGTGACAACGCATGGCGAAGGCGCCGTGAACCCGCGCTTGTTTCTGTTTGCGATTGGTCTAGCAGGCGATGGCAAACGGACAAAGAGAACGAGCGCAATGACGCTGCACTTTTGGTGCTGCTTGATTGGCTCTATAGGATTGTGGCGGTGGTCGGACTTAAGGCGCATTCACACCAACGATGTAAAGCAGCCGCGCAATGAGACTAGATCGCATCGCAAAAAAAAAAGGAAAACTTAGATGGTCACATTGGCGTGCGCGATGAGCTAGTCCAACGCCTTCGTTGGCGAGTCGCGTCTCGAAAACTCTCGCACCGAACGCCGTTGATTGGCTCAGCCGCTCCGCGACTATACCCTTTTTCACCTCAAGAAAAAGCAAGTTTTGCGCATTCTTCATACGCGGAGCAGAAGTAAGCTTTTACGAGATTGGGTTGTCGGAGGAAAAAGCGATGCTTTTGGCGTTTGTAACGTGTACGTCTTGATAAGATAACATATATCTGATCTAAAATTCACCTACATATATCTTAATTATCAACATAAAGGAGAAAATTAGTAATGCTCCGCGAGGAGCCGGACTTTTTTACTGCGGTTCTTGAGGTGAAAACAGGTATAGATCGCATCTCGAAAAGTTGGGTCAGCAAGCAACTGCTCAAGTCGCGTCGCTCTTTTTCCGCAATGGTCGCTTTTGCGATGAAAGTTCTCGCGCGATTAGATCGCATCACCGGTCTGAACGGCAAAAGCAAGGGCCGTTAAAAATTCGGATCGGGCACGAAACCTACTCCGCGGGTGTCGCTTCCCCACAGTGAACCAGTGAAACTCAACGGAGCTAATCCTCCCCCCCCCCCTTTGAAGAGAAAACAAACAATACGGAATAGAGCGATCTTCGGAGTACTGCTGCAGTGATGGGATTGGTCCAAGTCCTTTTGGAGCGGCTTAAGGTCCATTTTGTAGAAGAGAAATAAACCTTTGGAGCGCAAGCATGCACCTCATGTTCATTACTAACACTGCTAATGTTATATGTTAAGAACCATCGGTTGGCCTGTCGATCAAAGGACATTGTCTACTTTGCCTTCCCACTTCTGTGCAAGCTTTTGTTAGCATCAACTGCACGGCAGGATTGATTCCCTCAAACGCCTCAGTAGTTGCGTGTGAAGCGCTAGGCACGACGATATGCCGAGTGACAAAGGACAGTATGAACTGCTGCGAATGGATATTTTAGGTATGGAGCCAAGTAAAACAAATTATATTCCACAAAAATGATGTCAGAACATAATATTATTAGGCACCCAAACGTACGTTTGTAATAAAACTGCGATTATTAGTTCAGATAAAACAAAGCTTTTGTCATTTGATTAATATCAATGACATATCTAGAACTCAATAACAAAATCGGCATTTGAACAGTAATTAAGCCTTAGAAACAATCCAGTAAAACTCATTAAGGTTATTCCTAACCTTCCATCCTTTGGTCCAGCTAATTTAGTTTTAATTTGATCAGTTCGCTGTGCCACTGCACAGCTGGAACCTATGTAAACGTAAAAACTAAACAGGAGAATTGAAATAAAAAATTTAAGCTTATAGAGCCGTCCATATAAATCTTCCCGCAATACACAAGTATCCTCGCTGAATTTTGAGCTCAAAATATTGAAAAGAAAAAAGTGTCCGAGTATTGCATTCATCCTTCATCTACCCATCACCCTTCATCTATCGCTCATCTATTCATCCCTCGTATATCATTATTATTAGCCGCAGCATTACTTTTTATTTGCAAGGTAGAGTTGTCACATCAGCCCTCACCAATTTTTTTTGTTTGTTTGTTTTTCTTCTTTTGTACATACGACGCAATTGTGTGTGCAACGTCCTGCTCTGGAGGGGTGCTTTCTCCTTAGCACCCGGCTGCGCTGCGGCGAAGCAAGACGCGCAAAATCTCAATGCCTACTTCGCAGTTCTCGCTTCATTGCAGCGCACCAGTGCGCGGTGAGAAGCGCACTCAACGAAGCTGCCTAACCCGTCAGAATGGACCACGAGCATAAGAAATATTACGAGACTTCCGAATACTGTCAGAGTTTAACACAGAGACCAAGTCGAGTAGTACGTTATTAAAGGCGATATTCAGAAGTTGTGAAAATTCGGACAACCCTACCACAATGATCCGGCCGTGTTGCAAGACCTTAAAGAACCCCTAAAAAGAAAAAGAAATGTTTTTTTTTTTACAATTTAATTGGGACATGCGTGCCAAAAAAAAAAAATTTTACGCGAAAAAAAAAAATTAGAGCAATATTGACGGCGCGAGACGCGATTTAGTCGGCAGTCACCTCCTTTCCATTGGTCATTCCGGAATGACCAGTGACGTCATGGGCTTCGCGCGCAGAATTTCAAATAAATCTCCCACAGTCAATATTGCTCTAATTTTTTTATTCGCGTAAAATTTATTTTTTGACACGCGTGTCCCACCTAAACTGTCTAAAAAAAAATATTTTTCTTTTAAGGGCTTTTTGATTGTTATATCCTCAGTATTAATACATTGAAATTATGTTCTGGCGCAATGTTGGCGCAAATTCATCCCATTTTGGTAAAATGTGGCAGCTTGTAGCAGGGTAAGCAACTTGGCGCAGTTTGGAGCAGCAATCACATCACTGCTGTTGATGTTCGACAGATCAAGTCGAATAGTAAGTTATTTCAGGCGATAATCTAAAGCTTCGAAAATTTGAGCAAGCCTACCGTAACGACCCGTCCATCTGAGCTATTAGTTTCCATGTTAATAAAGTGTACTCCCATTTATTTATTTAATTTGCCCTGCAGTGAGCAGAGGACATTATTGCACGAAAGTGAGATATGTAAAAACGTGCACAAATATGTACACTCTTTTACACAGAAACATACAGAAAAATATGCACAGATTGATATACAGAAATATGCAGAGATATACATACAAACACACATAAAGGAAAGAAAACATTATTAACTTTCGTTTGGTGCAATACTGGCACAAATTTCTCTCATCTTCGTGAAATGAAGGAGGACATAGCGGAGCAAGGACTTTGGTGTAGTTTTGCGTACATTGTGCGGCAATAAGATCAATGGTGTGAGAAACGTATTATACAAGACGCCATTCCACAAACCTAAAAGCTTATAGAGAATTTATTTCTGAAGGCCATGGTATAAACATTAGGTTCGAATTGGCCTGGGGCAGAAGAAGTCGAACGATTTCTAATCAATCCTTTAGAATGGAAGTGGAAAGCCCGAGCTGAAAGCAAAGTATCTAGAAAACCAAAATTTAACTCTTCTTCTATCAGAAATATGGTTCAGACTCAAGAATGTAACTTATCAAACACGCAAAGAAAAATCAAGAAAAAATATATACTGTACACGACTAATTTTTACGAGGACCTAATTTTCGCGAATTTCGCGAACCGCCTACCATTCGCAAGAAATAGGTCCCGGGAACAATTCTGGTAAAATGTAAACACATTGGAATCTATATTGAGATCCCACCGCGTCGCGAAATTTAGAACCCGCAAATTATTCAAAAACTTCAGCTTTCACCTAAATCGCGAAATATTGAGCCTGCGAAAAATAAGTCGCTTACAGTAAATGAAAAATACAACCTTGTCATTTTCAAGTGTAGGGTTCATGAAGGCGCGAACATTAATTTTTGTTGCGGAACCTGCAAACACATTATAAATGTTCTGAGGTTTCTTAATGTTCTAGTAAGCAGAGTTATTTCACTTCTGGTGCTATAGGGCCTCGTGTTGAGCTAATAAAAAAATAAAAAGTACACTGACTTACCTGTCTCCACTAGGATCCCCCGGATGCCAACCTTTTGTGCACCATCAATGTCATCACGAACATCCTTCAAAAATGTGAAAGCCAAATGCCAAATCAAAATTAATGGGCTAACATATGCAGACAAAACTAGAATGTTGGTAAGAGTGCTATGCACCAAAGTTGCAACTTAGTAACCAAGTACCTTAAAAGAAAAAGAAAAAAAAAAGATTATTTTGAATTAGCCTGGTTGGAACATGCATGTCAAAAAATACATTTTTAGAGCAATATTGACGGCGAGATATTTATTTGAAATTCTGCGCGCAAAGCCCATGACGTCACGGGTCATTCCGGAATGACCATCTTGGTCGTGAAGGCAAAGCCGATCCACCTCTCCACCAAGCGCCCGAAATGCCTAGAGAAAACAAGTGGAAAGGAGGTGACTGCAAACTAAATCGCGTCTCACGCCGTCAATATTGCTATGAAAATTATTTTTTTTGCATGAAATTAATTTTTTGACATGCGTGTCTCAACCAGACAGTTGAAAAAAAAACTTTTTTTTCTTTTCAGGGGTCTTTTAAAGCAACACACTAAATTAAATAGTAAATGAACCAATTGTGATGATGGCACTTTGCATGCATTGGGAGAGCAGGTGAACACAGGTGGGAAACATTTGTTTTTCTGCACTCCCATGCCTCGAAATCAAGGTCAACAGCAAATTCACGCTCTAAATTGGCCCTCCCTCGGATCCTCAGTTGAACTTTTCGTGCTTTCTGCTAGTTTTTGTTTGCTATATTTAGTAAATAAATCTGCTTTACAAGTTTGGAGAATTACTGGGGCAGTACAGCAAGGACACTAAAAAGCAAAAAAACACCATATGAAAAATGCTTTGGAATTGCCTTGAAGGAACTTCTTAAAGAAAATTTTTCTTCAATTCAGGCTGGCCACTTTGACTATTATCATTCTCTAGTGTTTAGCATTTATAACATGCTAACAGATGCCGATGAAGAAAGAAGTTGAAGACCTGCACCAAGGTGGATAACACAAAGTCTGTGTGCATTCTAGAGAGAGTAACACAACGTGATACACAAATTGGATACAAGTGCTGCATCAGCATTCATTTCAAACTCACGTCCAATCAATCAGCTGGCAGATACTCAGCTTGGAAGCCCTTTGATGTGCTGAATTTTATCAAGGGCTTACTCGAGTCAGCACTTTGGACAGAATGGTAGTTTCTTTGTCACCGTCGAAACAGAAACAACAAACACATTCCTATTTGCCATTGATATACAAAAGTGATGTTACCTGATGAAGTACTACTTTTTTACCACCATCAACATAACCAAAGTTATACTGATATTCGAGTCGCTACATGGCACTGAATTTCAGAAATGTGGCATGTCATCAAGCTCTGGAGGTATGGTTTATCAGTGAGCTAATAAAAAAAATAATATGGCTCTCTCACTCAGTTGAGAAAATAAACCGGCACCGCCAAGGCTAGACTCAGAGTGTCATTATCATAAACAAACATACATCTCCGATCATGACAGCATCCTCTGGCCTGGTGTCCAGTAGCTTGAGGACACTCTGAAAGAAGCCCTCCTCAGGCTTGCCAACAACCTTCGCCTTCACGTCTGTGGCATATTCTAAAGCTGCCACGAAAGGCCCAGGCCCCAGTGAGAGCCCTGAATGGGTGCGGTAGTAGCGCCCCTTGTGGATGGCTATGAGAGATGCTCCTTTGGACACCAACCTGCAGGGTGAACAGTGTGTCGGACTTAAGCCAGTTCGATCATAGAGTATGTGTCCACCAAGATTCTAAGTTGGCACATCATCCTCTATGTTTGGCCATTATAAAGCATGCACACAGTGCATCTTACGCTGAAAAACGAGCTGGAAAGTTCTGCACCTGGACACAGAAAGCTAACTTTCACTAAATGGGCTTTGGGGTGGGGCATTTCGCCTCGTGAAATTTGAAGGCGTAGTTCTCTTTCTGTAAACAAATGAGGCCACCAAACTTGCCAAAGTCAATGGCGGACATGTTCGCAGACAACCGAATTAGCAATGAATGTAGCTTGCAGTGCCATCTCCCGATAGGCACAGCTCGCACACAACAAAGAGAATTGTCTGCTCGCCGCGCCTATCAAAAGATGGCGCTACGAGTTAGATTCATCATTCATTCAGTCGTCCGCAAACACGTCCACCGTTTATTTTTTAAGCTCAGTGGTCTAATTTTTTACATGAAGGGAGCACTGCTTTTAAATTTAACAAGGTAAAATGCACCACCTCAATGCTCATTCGGTGAAAGTTTGAACTTTCTATGCACAACCACCGATTTTTCCTGCTCGTTTTACAGCGTAAGATTCACCGTGCGCACCCTATATTATTTCAGAACAGACCATTCCAATAACCGCCTTCTGCGTGCTGACATCTTTGTCCACTGGGTGGTGCACTGCACCATAGCCGGAGGGCTTTAGCTTCCCCCCAACCCCCGCAATATGTAGTCAACCTTATTAAGGAGGAGATCAGACCGTGGCACCCCAAGCAGCAAACTTTGGAACTATACAGATGGGGACAACAGATAACAATGACTGAGCGCTCGGCTGACTTAACCGAAAGCCGCGTCAGCGTTCGGCTGGAGTTCGTGTTCTCCGGTCGCCCGAGGGGGAAGGGGCTCTTTGTAACCACTCTGGTTTGCATGAACAATGCAGCATGCTTGGTGCATATGCCAGGCTCAGCACAAAAGCCGAAGTGGGTCAAGCTCTCATTCTCTAACTACCGTAAAATTCCGAGCAAGCGCCCCCACCCGTGCAAGAGCCCCCCCCCCAACTTCAGTGCTAATTTCACATTTCTGCGCCGTTCCGGGAAAGCGCCCCCTCCCCGCTCCGCACCCGTATCACGCGCCGCGCTGACCGCGCCCAGGCAACACTGGCCTGCGAAGTTCAGTCCAAGAATCCAATCCAATCCAATCCTACTTTGCAGCCCGATCAGCCCGGTCACTACGCGCCATTGTCGCTTTGTTTTGGGGGTGTCAGGTCGGCTATGCATTCTTACACAGTGGCAAAGAAAGTCGAGGTCGTCCAATGTCATTGTGAAAACGGGAAAGACGTACATCAGACGGTCTCGACACATCAAGCTCGACCGGATACGGGAATGGGACAAGAATTTTCACAATTTGCTACAGTCAAACTATGGGAAAGCTAAAGTTCGACGAAAGCTAAGTAACGGCGCGCCGGTGTTCAGTGAATACGTGGACGACGCGCTCTTTTAATACCTGGAGCGCGAAAGAAGTGCAAAATGAGCCATTAGCAACCGGCTTCTTTCTGAAGAGGCTGTCAAAATAGCCAACGGCATGCAGTTGGGAAACATCGCGGAATGCTGCGAACTTTCTTTTGCGGCCGACTCTGAGGAGTCTTTTAATGGTTTTGAAAGTAATTAACACAGCAGTGACAAATCTTTGGCCTAATAAAGTCTGTTCTCAGAGATAAATAAAATATTAAATCTGTGTGCACTGCGCTTTTTTTTCTTTTTCTGGCGAAAACATTTTGTCGTCGCCATTTTGAATTTTGGTGCCGTTCCGGGATAGCGCCCCCCCCCCACTTTGCAGGCATTTTTGACATGCGTGCAGGGGGGCGCTTGCTCGGAATTTTACGGTAGTGCTTTCGGGGAGATCCGGCACTAGCAATAAACATCACTTTGTTTATTGTTAGTATTTTTACAATAAATCATGAACATGCCCACAAGGTCTGTGGGCATGTCCACAGGCCTTGTGTTGAAAAAACACCAAGGTGTGGGGACAACAAACGAGTGAGAGCACCCCTATAGTTCCATCTCTTCGCCAATGTCATAGTGCCAACACCACCTTCTGTTCCCCAAAGCACAAAGATCCTAGTAATGTCATTCCTTGCCTCCCCCTCTATCCCTCTTTCCCTCCCCACAACACATTTGCTGGCTACGCCATTGGCACATTATATACTGCGCATGAATGGGCAATAGCTCTATTCTGTTAAATATTTACAGTAGGCACGTACCCCCAGTCCAGTGAGCACATATATTTCACCTAGAAAGGTATTTATTCAGTGTAAAGTCTGCATACAGAAGCTTTGGAATGAGACAGACCTGTCTAAAACTTGAAAAAAGTGCGCTGGTAGAAATTACGTAGAGAAAGGGCGAAATAATGGCATAGGGGAAAGTTGTTAGAAAATAAATGCCTCCTCAAAAACTTTTTTTCTTTCTGGTTATGAGCGCGAAAGACGTGTAGTCACCTAAGCATGAAGGCCAAGGAAACCCGCACATGACCAGTACTCCAGTTTTGTTTAGAGCTACAAAATCTAGTTTACCTGAAAGCCTCATTCATTGGGCCGAAATCGAATTTGTCTGGAGCCAGTCCAATAACAACCGCATTCGGGTCGCTTGTGTCAAGACCTGTAAACAGGAAATGAAACACTAAATCACAAATCACCGAAAGGAAATGGGAGAAAAAGACGAGGTAAACAATCAATGGGAAAGCGTATACCTGCGAACTCTTCCATAGAAGCCTCTGCCACCATGAGGTACGGTCGCAGTTTTCGCGTTTCAACATAAGATCTGGCTGCCGTAAGTGACGAAAACATCTCGTTTTCATCTATCTGAAATCCTAGACAGGCTAAGCGTTTGTGCAAACATTTCCGCGACTCCTTGGTCGTATTCGTTACGAATCGAATCTTGAGACCGGCATCCCGCAACCTGCGAAAACGAACGTTCGTGGAGAAAAAGGAACGCTGTCGAAAGGTGGAAAAAAAAACCAAACACCACATCCCACCGGTCTTACCTTCGTAGCGCCTCTATCGCACCTGGAATAACCAAGTCTTCTACGTGAAGAGTTCCGCTGAGATCAATGAGCACCGATTTGGCGTGTGTTCGAGTAGACATTGCTCCCAATCGAGCAAAACCGGCGGAACCGAAAGAGACTAGTTTGTGGATTTCTCGCAGCATCCGCCGGCTTCCAGTTCCATCATGTTGTAACTGTTTACCATGTTTAGTTGTACTGAAGTCCTCCTGGTGGTGAATTGTTAAATCTTCCAGTAAGACAATTATAATGGAAATATTTTATCATACTACGACTCTTCTAATATAGTAAATATGATACAATTCTAACTATTCATAATTATAACTAACACTATAGATCAGGGGTGGCCAGGCTGACCAGGCCTGAGAGCCGCAAACAAAACAACGAAATTTCTAAGATCCGCGGAGGGGGGGGGGGGGAGGGGAGGGGAGGGGCAAACTTTTTGTCCAGAGCAATAAACGAAACTCGAACTAGTTTCAATCTATCCGAGTCAAAGGCATTTCAACTCTACATAAGGTAGCAGTAGCACAAGACTACCAAACCGCAACCTGTCTTTCGATTTAAAACGTATTTCTCCTTTCTTTTTTTGGGGAAGCCAGCTCGTGTGACCGGGAGGAAGGCGGAGGGGAGGGAGGGGGGGGGGGGTAAGGGAGGCAGCCGCGAGCCGCACTTTAACACAGGAAGAGCCGCATGCGGCTCGGGAGCCAGCCAGCTTGGCCACCCCTGCTATAGATGTATATTTATTTTAGTAATGAGCGAGATTCGGTTTCATTTTGACGCGCCGCACTGCTCGTCGGACGTTTTCTGGTTCTCGGGAACTTACTGGGGTAACTACGAAAGAGCAACAGCAGTCTCTTCCTAGAAGTTTCTAGACTAAAGAGAGACTAGAAAAAGCAAGTCCTCGAAGCAAGCGAACCGTACTATCGTCGCCGTTGCGGAATGTATGGTTCCCTTTGAAAAACCTTCAGACAGAGGAAAACAGAAAAAAGGGGGACACCATACGCAGTCTGTTATTATTCTATCAGTTATCTACGGTTCCCTCTTCTTCTAGTTGCAAACACGAATTCGCCGGATAAAACATTCTTTTTCAGATTAAAATTGGTCGATTTTTATATGTCCGTGACCAGGTGCTACGGAAGTATTTCTGACGTGTGGGGGCAACGTCTGGGGGCCCATGTCGCATCATGTAGTTAACCTCTCTCTTTCTCTAACTGCTCTCTCTATCAGTGTTGGGTAAAGTACATCTAAAAGGTACTTCAAGTAAAGTACAAAGTAAATGAGATGTGATGTACTTTAAGTAAAGTAGTAAGTACACTGGGTGCAACATACTTGGAGTAAAGTACTATAAACACAATGTACTTTCAAAGTAAAGTACAAGTACTTTAATACAATCTTTCATGATGTCCTTTAATTCGCCTATACACGTTTGCAAGTCCGGCTTCAGGGCACTGCCACCTTGCTCGCTGGGGTGCGCTTGATGCGTCCTAATCCGATTACGAATCCTTGCTAAGGCGTCATAATCGGATAATGGCCGCGCCCAAGCGCACCCCACTGGGCAAGATGGCGGCACCCTGAGACCGGACCTGCAAACGTGTATAGAGTGATTTTTTAACTGGTATGCATTGCCCAGGGGTAATCAGGGTGCATGACCTATATTAGAAAACAGCGGCGAATATTTGATAAAGTCAAGTGGCCACAGAGTAGTTATTTTCGAGAATTGAGCTAAATTCAGAAGTCCCTCTTTTGAATTTGGCCTCGCTTGCACTGGATTTTTGCACCCCAGGGTGTTACGAGCCCAGAGATATGAGCCGCGCTCGTGCCACGGGTTTCTCCCATACAACTCGGGGCATTCGAAAATCATAAAAAGGAGTGTTGCCACAACGGCTCTTATGTCCACCTTAATGAAATCATGTCACCATCAACTTGAACCAAGTTTTGAAAACCAGATAAAGCGTCTACGTGAGTCTGGCTATCCAGAGTCTCTCCTGGTGGCTGTCTCTGAAACCATTTGCCAGAAGTTGAAACGCCAACATGCAGGGAATGAGGCTTCATCGCAAGCTACAAATCGACGAAACGTTGCGGTCATACCCTACATTCATGGACTCACACACAACCTAAAAAAGATTGCCGGGAGGCATGATATTAGGGTTGTGTGCTCGGCACCGAACAAGGCCTACTCCATGTGCCGCAGAACTAATTTAAAAACAAATGACGAAAAGAAGCAATGCACAAATGCTCACAGGACGCAGTACACTCCGTGCCAAAGTGGCGTTGTGTATAGCATACCACTTTCCTGTGGCAGGTGCTACATAGGACAAACGGGGCGGTGTGTGAACGATCGAGCTAGGGAGCACGCCGCTTCTGTTAAAGGAACATCGGCCGGACATCTTTCTGCACATTGCAGGTCCTGCAAGTGCACTCCTAATTTCAACAACATCACCATTATGGGGCGGCACCGGAACGCATATGCACGGGAAGTAATCGAAGCCCTGGCCATCGAAGACGGTGGTCAAATGTGCGTGAGCACCCCGTCTATCACAATCCACGCAAAAGAAAGGCAATACTTGGGACGCGGCACGAGCCGCATAACACCCTAATGGGTGCAGCGCGCGGACATGGGGGATGGCTTTTACAACTAGCTCTAGTGCAAAGGAAAAAGGAAGACGAAGTATTAAAGGAAGCAAGTTGATAGTCAGCGGTGTGTACGTCTTTCCCTCTCACGGTTTTTCTAATTTGTAATTGTTCAGCTGACCCTATTCAAGTATGTACCAACTGGCTCAAATTAGACCTGTAGTACAGGGTGTTAAATATATACTAGGAGAGAGCATGACGTCAGCGAGTGTGCAAGCGAGCTGGTGATAATTAATCATAATGTGATACCTGAGATTGAGGTGTGAAAAATCGAGGAACTTTCAAGTCGAAGGAAAAGACAAAAAAGAATGCCTCAAAACATTGTGACGTTCTCCTTTGTTGTCTTTTTCTTCGACTTGAAAGTTTAATTGTTCCGCACCTCAGTTTCAGGTGCTAGATTATGATTAATTTTGCCCTCATAATATTTTAAACCTCCTCACTTGCGCTGAACGACCGAGAAGTAGCGAGAGTTCAAAAAGCCACTGGAAAGCCGCCCCCAGAACAAGCGGAGCGATGCGTCGTCTGCTTACGTCTCTGCTGAGAGTAGAATATCCCTCCCAGTATTTCTTCGGAGTTGACAACGCATTATTTCGTGATACAAATTTAACAAAACCAAATTTGGGTAATGTACTTTGAAAACGGTAATTGTACTTTCCTCGGAAAGTACCAGAAAAAAGTACTTTAAGTAAAGTACAAGTACATACTCAGAGAATGTACTTCAAGTAAAGTACAAGTTTCCTAAATCTACTTAAAGTAGTACTTCAAGTACAATGTACTTGAAGTACTTCCCAACACTGCTCTCTCTCTCTCTCTCTCTCTCTTTTATATATATATATATATATATATATATATATATATATATATATATATATATATCAACAATCTTTGACGAAGCGCAGTGCAGAGAAATGAAGGCTGCAGTCTGATAGAATCTTCGGAGATTTATTAGTGAGAACGCAGATATTAGACAAACAATGAATGACAACTTCAAACGGACGGGATAACAAGGCTTCCAAAGAAGGAATATGTCACCAACTACTGTACATACATACAATATACAGATATAAACCATATTAAACACGATGCACAAAATAAAAACCCACACTTTTCTTCTACTTCGGGTCATACACAATAATATTTTTTTATATACTGGACGGTGCGCCATCATGTCAATCCAAACGTGGTTGCCCGCTCAGTTGTCCTGTGAACAAATTCATTATTTCCTCTAGTACCAGTTCTGCAGTCCTGTCCTTGTGGACATGTAGAAGTAAAAGATGCGTTAGTCTGCTTTGTGTCATACGGCTGCGGATGTATGTTTTAATTCGACGTAAAGCACTGAATGAGCACTCGCCTAAGGCTACGGATGCAGGAATGGACAGTAAAAGCTGGAGGTACTTAATAACTTCATAAAATATTTCCCACACCCCCTCTGACTTTTTTTGGGGACATCTATGATGCTTTCTACTGTTACTGTGTCCACTTGCAACAGCAACAGCCTCACGGGTGTTGGGAGGGGAGAAGTAGTGGGGGAGGGCGGTCAGAGCAGCTTTAAGTGTGGCAACGACTGCCCCCACTGCCCCCCAGTTCCAGAGCCCCTGTCCGTGACAATACATGGCTTGCATTGATGTCACATTAGCCGCCATCGCTCCATACCATGCTCCTGTTTCCGTACCTTCTGCAGCGTACGTTTGGTTTGGAACCATCGAAGTTCGATTGTCGGCAAGGCTTAAAAACAAATTTGATGGAGCAAAATGTATGCTACAGAAGGTACGGAGCAATGGCGGCTGGTACGGTGCCATCCTTGAAAGGCTGCTTTAAGAACTAAGGTGCATGTATTTGTTTATTATAATAGTTAGTTATAAAATCATAAAAAGGTAAAGGAGTGGAAGTTTCAAGTCTGCATAAAAGCACAGTGCTAGACCGACCCTGTGATGAGCGCTTCTATCCTTCAAGCACTTCTGCACTGAAACTTACGCATTTCTTCACCAAATGTCCCTTAATGCAAAAGGACGTACATTATTCCAAATTGTTAATATTACCAAATGCCAATTTCAATCATGTTCTCCAGTCAGAAGGTATTATATCCAAGAACTAAGTATTTGTGCGTGAAGGTCCAAAGCATACACACTCTTTTACTTCAACATTTTGGTCGATGGTCCACCACGACTTCAGCTAACACATGACCACACCTTTCTGTCTCACCCCAGACTACACACCCTTTGAACTTTGGCAAACACTGAATTGTCGCACAAGAGAAGACCAAAGTTTCCACCTCACAGATGACCTGTGACCTCAAATGCACCCCTGAGACACGTAAAATAAACTACATTTGTGTAGTGCAATCACCACTGCCTATCTTTAGTGTTTCTGGCCGACTGGACTATGAACAACAAATGTAACGATAAAAAGACAACTGTCCATGCAAGACAGGCACCCATCTCAGATAGACGTCCCGGTAAGGCAACAAGTGGGCTACACTGCATTATGACAAACTTAATTCTACAATAATACCAGACTATGCTGTATGAATCGATATGTCTCATCAAGAAATAAGAACCATTTCACCAGTTTTGCAATATTTTAATTTTTAAAAAAATCATGAACTGCCACAACTTTTGCCCTCAAGTGAGCATTACAATTCTTCAACACTCCACTTGTATGCAATCTCTTCGGTTGCCTTCTTGTTGTTCCTCATCTCGACGAGCTTCTTCTCAAAGCCATTGGAGCGGTCCACGCCGTCCCAGCGATATCCTGGCCGAATCCCGTAGCGGTTTGGAGGTGGTTCGGGACCGCTGTACTTCGGTAGGTCTGAAACGGGTCATAAAAACTTTAATGTACATGCAGGACACGAAACACCAACATTTATTAACACTACACAATAGTAACTTAAGTAAACTAACTAGAGATCCCATATTGCAGAGAAGCAAGAACATTTATTCGGTACTGTCGCAAACCCAGTAACTGATGCGTTGAATTGGTTTACACTATGACCTAGACACTTGAGAAAACAGGCTCCTCGACTAAAGGCCCGTTCACACTCTTGCGACCTCATGAAACTGGGTTCCTTAAAACCTCTTATAACGAGAGGACACACTGATGCCATCTATTGGGTAGCAGTGTAAACTTGGCGGTCTGGCATATTTTCTATTTCTCTCGCGCATTATCCTTTCTTTCTTGGCTCGAAAAGCTTTTGTCAACATTATAAACGAGCCTTTCTTATAGGTATTATGCACATTTGACCTCAGAAATCCCGCAAAACCTTTGCACTTGTGAAATGCAGTTCCAGGGTCACCGCATAGATGGCGCCAGGGTACCAGTGTGTTCTCTCGTCCTAAGAAATTTTAAGAGGTATTAATAGATCTCGACTCTCTCGGTCATACTCCGTTGCAAGAGTGTGAACGGGCCTTAATAGTAATGTCCCTGTAGACTGTAGATAACTATATTTATTTACTTGACAATACTACTACTTCAATACTGGGATATAATGCGGTAGGCATAGAAACAGAAAAATATCACTGGTAAAAATGAACACACGCTAACACGGTGAATTTCTATTTGTTTCACTGTTAAGTGCCACGCTGGTGCAGAAAATTGTCAAGAGAATTGAATTGGTAGTTTCAAACATTTTTGCAGAAAGATGCTAGTGGCGAGTGATGTGGCATTTTCTTTGGCATAAAAACCTTTTTTTTTCTTAGGTGTAACATTGTTTGATTTTCGCCCTACAGTATCAAGAATTAGCATAGCAGTATCTGTCTGACTTTTTGCAAATTTTGTCATTTGCACATCAAAAGAGTGTGCAGATGTTTTTATCTTCAAGTAATTGTTTGACCAGTTTTGTATACGTTTCATTTCATGTTTATTCCTCACATCATTATTTATGTTCTCTGTTCATAGCGTGTTTTATTTCATTACAGCGGTTATTTTGTTGGTTTGGTTGAAACTTTTGTTGCTCCTATGTTGAACTGGTATGAGGGGGGGGGGCAGAGGCTATGTCAGGCATTGTGCCTTTATCTCTGCCCCCTCTGCGGAAAGAAATCTGCAAAACAAATAAAGGGAAAAAGGATTAGTGATAATGGGAGGAAAGTCATTCCAACCCGATATGATTAAAGGAAAGAGCAAATTTTTAAAGAAATCGATGTGGAGCAGCAAGTTATTTATGTGTCGTGAATGTGAAGCACTAGCATCAATTTTTGTGGAGAAGCTAGAAATAAGGACATCGGTCTTGATTTGAAGTTTGCCTGTAATGACTTTGTAGAGGGTTCTCAACCTACCAATTCTTGCACATCGTGCTCCTATAATTAAATCTGTTTGTTTCATTAATGATGACAACAAGTACTGCCACATCCAAATTTGTTAGAGGTAAATAAAAGAGCCCTCTTTTTTAGCTTTTCCAATTTCTGGATAATAAAAGCTTTAAAAGGGTCCTAAATGGCATAAGCATATTCCAGTGTACGACAAAAAAACTATTTTATGAGCAAGTAATTTAACCTTAGTGGTTGAAAATGCGAGTGACCATTTTAGTTGCCGTTGCTTGTTTGTAGCAATATGGGAATCCCAAGACAGGTTGCCCGAAATGGCATACTTGTATTCAGGTATACACAGAGTACAATATGAGATGTTATGTGGCTAAGTCCTCAAATTTGTTTTTGTGTCAAAGACAGACTGGGGGACTATCAGAAGTATCTGCCATCTAAGTTTTGAAATTTGAGAAGCACCGATACATATCCACGGGAAACAATAACACAACATCGGTTTGAAGTTAGAACGAAGGCATTATTACACAAGAACATGTTTATGGTGGACGCCCCAAGCATTGTCCGAGTCTACTCGTTCCAGCACACTTTTCTTGGTTTACCAAACTGCAAACTCGGTTAGACCTCATTCATCTCTTTATTTTGTGGCATTTCATCTGACCATGCCCCCTTGCTATGCTTGTGTTCGAAGAACGGCATCCTCATGTGGCTGCTAAGCACACCAGTTCAAATGCTCTGCCTGTGCTTCTTTCATGGCATTATTGGAAAGGGAAATGCTAACTGAAAAGCTATGAGCTTCTGGACAAAGATGAACTTTAATATCATGTCTCAGACAAGTAAAGAAAAAATTGCTGTATGTAGATTCAACCAAACTTGGCCAAAACATTTCTAACTGCCTGGTATGATGCCTCCATGGATTAAATGAATGGATATTTATTGATGTTTTAAACCTGATGTTTTAAACCCCGTTTACACTTGTACAACAGCCTCGAAGCTATTATGGACTAATTTGCTTAGTGAAGCCCTAAAAAATGACAATCACTAGCGCAAAAACCTGTTGCCGATTGCCACAAAAGAATTCACATAAACAAATAGTTAGAGCTGGTATATGCATCACCCTACGTTCTGTCCAGGCATTGTTGAATATTTAATATTGAATACCGGCCGCACAAGTTACAGTTGGGATCCAGAAGATGACAACTGATGGAAAGAGTGTGAGCTCGAGAAAACTACCTGAACGAGAAAAACAGTTTCACTGAAACTGGTAGCAGTGGCGGTCCAAAGGGCGGAAGGCGACGCCCGCCCCCCCCAAATCGATCGCTCTTTATAATTTTTTTTATTTTACAGCCAATATATTTTTTATTTTACAGCCTATATTGCGAGCAAAGGTTTACATGTTGCACATTTCCGACTTGCAAACAGTGGGACTAATAAAAAAAAATCTTTATTCACAAAAAAGTGTGATGTCTCTTTTTTGTTATTTAAGCAGCAATTTCGCCCCCTAAAACCAATGTCTGGGACCGCCACTGACTGGTAGTCTCTTTGTTTTCCAACAACAGGGCTGATGGACTAGAGAAAGAACACTTTAGGGACTCAACGATTTGGCGCCGAACCTGGGACCTCGGACATGAGGAATTTACCTAAGGATGGACCAGCTAAAAATGAAGCGGAGGGTTCAACAAAGCCAGAATGCGAAGTTAAAAAATCACCGAGCCCACGACTGCATTTGAGACATCCTCTCTTGACGTCAACTCTCCTGAGAACCTATAGGACAGACTGATCACCATCGACGACAAACCTCCCAAGGCCATTGGGGGGATGGAGCCACACATCAGCAATGCTGACTCGAAATCAGATTATATAATATTGATGGACGAAGAGTGCCTTGGTGCGGGTCAGGACTGAAAAAAGCAGGGTGTCGAACCGGAACCGAACCGAACCGAAAACCGGAACCGAATCGGTATTTTTTCCGGAACTGAACCCGAACCCGAACCGTTATATTGTTATCGCGATGAACCCGAACCGGAACTGAACTGGAAAAAAATAACGGTTACCGGCTCATGTCAAAACGGTTTGGCCACGCGCTGTTGACAATGAATGTGCTATCAATGCCATTTGTTTTTTAAGTGCCGTCAACTGACACACACCTCGCTTACATATTTTTATTCTCCACTCAGTCTTAGGAATATAAACGCTGCATCCATAAATCTTGACAAACGCTGCATCCGTGAATCTTTACATAGGAACCAGTATTGCGCTGGTCGCGGCTTGCACGGAAGAAAAAGAATTGGAAGGCTGTGCAAAAAAAAAAATCGCGTCACGGGATTTTATTTTTCTACAATCTTGTAAATCCTAAATGCTGCTGTGTGCTCATTTCATAACACGTTTCTAGAACGCGCGAGTTCTTGAAGCTTGCTTCCATCGGAATGAAAAAAGAAAAGGCTGTGGAGTTTGATAATGTTTGAGGGAGAGAAAGAAATTTTATTTACAGTTGAAATGAGCATTCATGAATTATATCTGCTCTTCGCTGTCCCAACCACCGGTCAGAGTATATCGAGCTATGAAGTGTCGAGATTTACATGCCGTATTTTTTCGTACCGGAAACTCGATAAATGCGGGAAAATAAACAGGGATACAAACCCTAGTCGCTCGCGGAGAAGCGAAGCTGCGCGCACTTTCGAATTTGACAAAGGATCTGCCGAGCTTCTGTTGCTTCCGTCGCCTGCCCAGCGTAGTCATGGGACTCAAGCGGGCGCGTGCGCTCAAACCAACGCTCAGCAGACGCTGGAGTTAGCGCCCGTGACAGACAGCCCTGTCATTAGACAGTCATTGTTTGCCGCTTGCATTGGCTACAGGCTTTTATAAACGTTATGCACTACTAGTTTCGACGATGTATCCCGTTTCGTATGTGCTGATTTCAGATGTTTTATTTGTAATTTATTTTGATGTTGCAATTTGTCATTTATAATTTCCGAACCGGTTCGCAGATCGAATTAATCGAACCGGAACTGAACCGGAACAAAATTAATTTACCAAAACCTGAACCGTAACCGAACCCGTATTTTTTTCGGTTCGACACACTGGAAAAAAGAATAAACATGTAAAATAGAAACCACATCTTTCTGAAAGATATGGTTGTGTTGTCCATGTTTTAAATGTTTATTCTTTCTATATAATATTGTTGCAGACTATGAAAAAATAATGTCTAGAGTCCTTGGTGAGCTGCACAGCAAGGTCACACGTTGGCAGGCAACCACGACTACACCCCATCAAGAAGCCAACAGCAACAAAGACCCCCCTCCTACAGCGCAGAAGGGCTCCAAACCACTGCTCTTGCAGTACCGATGGGAGCTCACATGGTGGCAACCTTTCTGGGAGCAATTTGTTGCCACAATAGGTCGCAACACTGGGCTCTCTGAAGGGGACAGAGTTTTATACCTACACTCCCTACAGCCGCCAGTGCCACATCCAAACTGCAGGCAACAACAGCATGCTATAGAGATGCCAGAGAAATGCTGTCCGAACGCTTTGGAGACAAGCAGAGCGCTCAGCATAAATACGTACAAAAGATTACGAAGCCTATCATTGGCAAAGTCAGAATTAGATGTACAAGAACTAAGGAAAATTTATGATTGTGTACAGACCGACATTGGCAGCTTACCCTCCCCGGGTATTTCAAGTGCAATGTACACCACTATGATAGTGGCCATACTCCTGACTGGTCTTCCAACCGACATTGTGGTGGAGTACCATCGACCGTAAAGCTGTCGGGCACAACTCAGGGTTTCCGCTACTAGGAAGAAGAGTTCTGCTTTGACTAACCATGGAGCACTCTTGGACACCACCTCTGCATTGTCAACAGATGCAGATGAGGAACTGGCTTAACTATTAGGTTTCTACAAGTGGAGATTGAGAGCCACGAACCGCTCTCGACCATGGTGCGTAGAAGTCGTCATGATTGCTTGTCTTGGCTCAATTTCAGAGCAAAGACCAACAAGCACGGCGACACTGGCTTACAAACACACTAGTGTTGGTGCAGCAAACCAGTAGGACAGACAATCATGCGTCTCTTGTCACAAGCGAAATCGCAATATTGGTGCTTGAATTTCTGACATCACATTGAATGAGAAAACAAGGTTGGTGCAAAACATGATATGCTTTTGCTGCACCAAAAGAGGGCATCGATCAAAGGACTGCCACAGCCGAGAGGGATGTTCGGGGTGCAGAGAACATGGTTCATTAATGCGGAATTTGATCTGGCAGGCATCATCACCAGTTAAGACTTCAGGAGAGGACTGCTAATCTCTTTAGAGCAAGTGGTGTGATCCAGCACCATGCTCTGAGTATTCTCTTGGAGACGTTCCAAAGCTGGGCTGTAACCGACGAGAGTGGTGCTTATAACTGTGGTATCTTGATGGTAAAAACCAGACAACTTTCATGAAAGAGCACTTATCCAAAAAGCTTAGCTTGAAAGTTGTCGGCCAACAAAGCATGCAACTCGACATACTTTCCAATCAAGATTCTGATGGGCTTAAACAGAAGTTCACAGTGGTTAGACTATGAGGACAGTATACAACGACAGGTCGTGTCTAGGAAGCCAATGTCATCCCTTTTATCTGCTAGAGTGTCACTGCTATACCCGTCAAGCACTCATTCCTTGAGGGCATCGCTGACAAGTTGGTGTTTCCTTCCATCCGAGCGAAGCTTGGCATAAGTCTGCTGATTGGAGCTGACCAGATGTGGAGATTGGCAATGGGTAAAACATGCCCCTCATCTCCAACAGCAGCTTAGTAGCCAGTTCAACTAGCCCGGGATGGACTTTTCACGGGCCGACAAGAACAGTGCACGACAGGGAAGGACAGCCAAACCTTCACTCGTGCCACTGCCAGCGGTGGGAACCACCAATGACAACGAACAAGACAGCATGCGTGTTTCTCGGCGGGCCACGCTTTGCCCGCCGTGCACGCTGTCAGAGCACACTTGGAGCATAAGAACCAATTCCGGAAGGCACCGCTCCAGTGCAAGGTGACGAAGCAGACGAAGGGCAGATGCTATAGCATGCAGGACACTGCTGCTACGGAAATGAGAATCATAATCCCTGAAGAGTGTGCAGCCCTGATCACAGATAATGGCAAACACTTGGAGCTGAACACCGGGTGTTACCGGTGTCACCTGGATTGCAAGAGGCACCTGGAGTGGGAGAAGGACCGCAAGAGGACAGAGCCCTAGCTGAGGTCAGTCACTGGCGAGTACATGGCTAGGAAGAACCAGAGTGATGCCCAGGTGGCCAAGAAACTGCTATACTCTTTGGAAATCTTTTCAGATATATTGATTTCACCTGGCAGGGAGAATGTCCAATATTTTTTACTGAGTAGCAGCTGCATGAAATTAGTCTGAATCTAAAAGACAAAGAGGGTTCATTGGACGAGCGCGAGCTTGACAAAATGGGCTGAGCGAGGAAAACATTTTCTCCGAAGCTGGTTGTCCTGACCTTTAGACGACCTCAATTTCAATAACAAAGTAGAGAGACGAGACAGGCATCTCACGGGCGTATCAAATTACACAAGTAATTTGAGAGGGTCAGATAAATAATGGTTGTACATCCCTTCCTGTTCACAATGTACATTCATTTGTGCAAGAGACCCCAAGGTTCTGAAATGTTGAAAAATTAATGGTAATGTACTGGCCAGTTTGTAATCGTGAAGCTCTACAAATTAGAACACGACTATTGATGCTACTGGTGACTTAATGGCAGCAACATGCTGAACTACTGTTTCTAACATTCTAGTCTAATGTGCACTATGATCAGTTGTGCCAATAAAGGTAATCAATATTCCATTGTCTCAGGGGCAGACCTGGCATGGAGTGGTTATGTAATTAGCAAACAAAGGATTTTATTCCAAGAGAACCCTAAAAAAGTAGGATTCTGCAGAAAAGAATGGACTACCAAATAGATTCATGTAGCCCTGTGATCACTGTTAAATTTCTCACCTTTTCTTTTTAATTTTTCTAGTATTTTATGATGCTGCCTTACTAGCTGACATTCCCAATCAAACTTCTACTGCATTAAAAAGCAAGCCTTTCAGTCAAACTGTCTTAGGTCTTGCCAACAAGAAAGACTTTTGCACTAACTCTATTTAGTATTTCTCGCCCATGCATCATTTATGATTTTCTTCTTTTTCTTTTTATCGTAGCTTGAGATCTGCGAGCAGATAATATTTGAATTACATTGGGCTAGCTCCGACATGGTGTCTAGTATAAATACAATAAAACGAGGCAAGCAAAAAACTTCTGCTCTATCCAGTCTAAAAAAGCATTAAAACAATAAGGGCTGGCTTCTCCACATACTGTTCTCGACGCCCTTCTTCTTCTTTTTCCGGATGTAGTTGAGCATGGGGTCTCCCTCCCTCTCCTGGTCCTTGAGGTGCTTCTCCAGGTCTTCGTCATCCTCGTACCGACTAAAGGGCTTGGACATCTCGTGAAGGTGCTCTTCCAGCTTCTGTGTTTGCTGCTCCTGCTGAGCGAGTCTGAAAGGAAAATGTTACATTCCAAGCTATGTTAAAGGCACCATGGAATGACCTGCAGACATTTGGATTTGACTACGGTTGTGGCGGCTTAACCCTTCATTTTGGGTGATCAGTGTAAAACAAAACAGAATCTAGCCAAACACTGGCTAGATTCTGGCACTAGCCAGTGTAGAGCGAGACTAGTGGCAAGATGCTAATCAGGGTTGCTAGGCATGCGAAAGTTCTCTTATGCATTCGAGAATCTGAGGCCAGATTCACGAAATGACCTTACAACAAAGACAAAGAAGTGCGTACGACAAGGTGTACGTACAGATTCGTGTTCACGAAGCGAAATGTTTACAAGTTTGCGTAAGTTATGGCAGATTACTGCAACAACTCCAGAGATGTCTTGCACACTTTTTTACAATCAAATCAGCATAACCGACAGCGCTGCTGTTAGTCATCACGACGACCAACGGCCGTTTATTTTTCTATGTGCTCTTCACGCGGGCCCCGACATCAAGCAGCAAAAGAAAAGAAGTACTCGAAACTGACGACGACAAAGATGAGCGCTAAATCCACAGATATCAGGAAAGAACTACAACGGCAACAATCCCACCGACCAAGCAATCGCCAAGGGCTAGCTCGGCACTGGGCCTAGCAAGGCAGTCTGACGCAGCGTTGCTCCGACGGTCCCTGGCCAAGACCGTCTACCCACGACCGGCTGGCTTGCCAAATGGAATATGCCCACGTGACCCTTGTGGAATTTTCCCGTGTACAGTGTAGACCGCATATAACGTATGTCACGGGAGTCGCGAAAATCCGCACTATAAGCGGTACCGCGCTATAACCAAAACATCAATTTTTCAGGCCAAAATACATGCCACGAGACAAGTTACCTTTGTAAAACAATTTATTTTATGTTAGAAGAACTCTTGGGTCATCCAAACCTTTCCATTTGCTGTGTACACCACAGGCTGACATTCTCGCTTCTTGAAGCAACGGGGTCGTTTGTATTTCCCGATGATAAACAAGCGCCGCTTGTCGGAGCCGTGCATGTTTGCACAAAACAAAACCGTGACACGTTCCTTTGAGACTTTGCGGCTGGAACAGGGTTCAGCTCTCATCGTGAGAGTGCGATCAAGAAGCAGCAGGCCCCCCAGCCGTGGCCGCTGCTCGCGCGCATACCTCGGGCGTCGGGCCTCGCTCCTGCGCCCCTCCCTGCCGCGTAGCTCCCGCAAGCCCCTCGCTATGCAAGGGGGAAAGGGAGGAAGAAGGACGCGATGTGCCGTGCAAGTGTTGCGCCATGCCAGCCATGCACCTTGCTCCTTGCTCCCTCCCTTCTCTCCTTCGCGGACACGCACACACACACACAAAAAGTTTACTTTTGTTTGTTGCTTACACGCGGTTCAAACAGACGACGTGGAGCAAGTTAGCAAACTGCAAGAAGCGAAACTAAAAACTATCCTTGGTTGAGCGCGCGCGTGCGTGTGTCGGTGGTCGGTCGTACCTCGCTGCGTAGTCATTCGTCTTCGCCTCTCTCTGCTTCTCCTCGCTTCTTCAAGCAACCTCCTTGCCCCCACAAGTGCCGCTTTTTTTTTTTTTTTTTTTGCAGCGCCTGTTTTAGAAATTGCACTATAACCGGTATTTTCCTTCGCGCGCCTGCATTTTAAGCGGTATGTAATTACATTGAGTCGTATGGGAGGCGAACCGGTGGTTGAAAAAAGCCGCGTTATACCCGGTCCTGCACTGTAAGCGGTTACGTTGTAAGTGGTCTATACTGTATATAGTTGAATCGCTGACCTAAATTTTCGGTTAAGAGCTAGGTCAGTCTCTTCCCCTTCTCATCGCCTTGTTTTCAGAGGCAGCGAAGACGAATGCTCTCATCAAAAAAAGACAGGGAGACAGCTCTTATTGATTCTATATTTTTACAGCAGAGCTGTTAAGGGCTAGTTTCCCCAGTTTCGTGTCCATGGACAAATAAATGTTGACACAAAACTCTAGACAGCACCACCATATATGAGCGACAGCGGCAACCTTTCCAGCCTTTCCACTCTGGTTTTCACCCGAGTGGATAGGCTGAATTTCTCTAGGCGTCGTCCTAGCAGTCGTCCTCGAGGACAACGCCTAGAGGACGACGTCCTCTAGATCGTCCTTGAGGTCGTCCTAGACGTCGTCCTTGAGGTCGTCCGGGAAGTCATCCTTGAGGTCGTCGTAGAAGTTGCCCTTGAGGTCATCCTAGACATTGCCCTCAAGGTCGTCCTGGAAGTCGTCCTTGAGGTCGTCCTAGACGTCGTACCTAAAGTCCTCCTAGGCGTCATCCTCGAGGTCGTCCTAGAAGTCACCCTTTAGGTCGTCCTAGACGTCGTCCTCTAAGCGTCGTCCTTGAGGTCGTCCAAGAAGTCGGCCTTGAGTTCGTCATAGACGTCGTCCTCTAGGCATTGTCCTAGACGTCGTAAAGATAACAGCTTCGCTAATGCTCCATCTTTACGTGAAATAAAAAAACTCGTACTTTTTTTTTTGTCTTTAATATAGAGCTTAAATAAATGCTGTATGGATTACCTTTGCAACATATGTTATGTACACTTTGTTATTAGTATGGCCTTTTTATTCCGACATGACGGCACGTCAACAATGTTGAACTAGACCAGTTCGTGGGAGATATGTGATACCGGTCCAACCTTCCTCTGCCGAGTGTCACGTCAGTATAAAGTTCTAATCGGAAAAGATTGGTTCCGAAGCGCTTACCAAGACGCGGTTCAACTGTGCGGTTCCAGCGCTTCGATCAAACACTTGCGTGTCCGCTCCCAGTGTGAACAGGTACTATTTATGTGGCTCACTGCTGCATCCCCGAGGCCGCGAAACCACCGCGGTGATTTGCTTCCATGTGCACCGCTTTGCAAACGAGCAGCACAGGCCATCTCCTATCAGCAACAATAATAACTGTGTTGACTTCGTAGTGATTGAGCTCGTATCAGTCGACAAAGGCGGTAAGCCCGGCTTCGGCATTCGGGCTCATTTAAATCGCGGTAGCATCGACATTTCACTGCACAGACACGATCCCCAGACAAGCATTAGCACAAAGGTCACCTGTCCTTGTTGTTATTCGGAACCCACGTGCTACGAACCATGCCGATCTCTTCCTTTGGTCGTTTGTGTTGCCAAGCCACTGTCGTCATAAAAACAGCTCGGTTTCGTGTACGAGAACATCACTTCCCTCCTCTCACTTAAGAATGCGTTCGTGTATACCGATTTCTGCACTTCTTACGATGTGCGTAACTTGCAAACTTTTTAACTAAGTTGTAGTAGCCTAAAAAGCTCTGAACTGAATTTTTGCACTAGGTACAAAATAATGCTTTCCTTCAAAAGCAAATGCACCAAAATTTCAGGAGTGCAATGCACCTGAAAAACATTAGGCGGTCCATGCAACCCTCAATTTCATTATTCTGGGCTCCAAACCTATAATCGTATGTTGAGCCCAACGTACAGGGGTCACTCTATAATTTACGAACTTCCACATCTAATTTTTCATTGCTTACTGGGGGTAAAAATAAAAATAGTGCCTTGTGAGCAGTTGAATCTGTGTGTGATGTTGCACTATGCTTGCTCATATCTTTGCCTCAAAGATCACGAACTTCATATTTATCTCTAAACATGCAATTCTAAAAATATCTCAAAACAAAATTGCATCAATCTTTTACTATTCCAATTTAGGGGCTGCACTGCTGCAGTGATTGTGAGTCACCAGTGACAACCAAGAGAACAGAAATGTCATTAAAATGCAAGGACAAGTTGCCAAAAAAGAAAAGCCCCCCCTGATCATTTATTTTGCATTTTAGTGAAACAATAGGGACAAGAAGAATGTTGTGTGAATTCACATGAAGCTCTGAACCTAAACACTGTATCAATTCACCAGCACTTCCCGCTCACGTCTCAGGCACAACAGTTGCTTGTGAATTTTCGTTGATGTTTCAACCACAGCATCTGGTGGCAGCAAATAAAGCAAGCACAGCTAAGAATTAGTTCCCATGTGTATAGCATTTCAGTGGCAATTCAGCAGTTACCATTGCATAAAGCACGTCTCCAAACCGTGACCCGGGGGCCAGATTCGGCCCGCGTAAGCGTTCCTGCCGTCCCGCTAATGGCACGCTCTTTCCAGTAACGCCTGGCTCGCAGCCCGCTGCTACAAACGCCAAAATGAGCACACATAAAAAACAAACAAAACTCCATAATGCGCACCAAAGATATTGCCACGTGCGTCGGCGGGCGAGCGTAAGCGTGGTCGAGTGGTTACCGCGCTTGACTCCCGTGCGGAAGCCCAGGGTTCAATTCCTGGGAGCAAAGCGTCTTTTATTTATTCTTTCAATTTAGATTTCTGGTAAATTCAAGAACCCTGTTGCTTGTTCGAGGTCCGAATGTTCTACACGCCAAACATTCTACGGTCATTGTTCCAGAAGCCCACGCGTGTACATAAGGGGCTCTGCGTGGTGAGCCGCAGTCAGTCTTGCCCCAGCGTTCGATCCTGCCATTGCAGCGACTTTGATGGTTTGTTGTTATCTTTTGTTTCTTTTTTTGTTTTGGGCGTAAGTTCAGCCCATTAAACGTTTCAGTTTCCTCAGTTATTCTTTGTTTCGTCACCTAGTCATTCGTGACATTTTGGTGGAAGTGCGGGGTACCGCAAGTCCGTGCAGCGCACCCCTCCGAGGCCCGCAGTGCAAGCCCAAACCCAAGCCCCCGAGGAACCAACGAAGAGTAGACCGACACCCGATCAAGTCACCGCATCCAAGGCCTACCCCCGGAATTTGGACCCTTGCCACTCAAGACCAAGCAGTTAACAAGGCTGACGATGGACAACCAGTCATCGCAGACCCCAGCCGCCGGCACCGTCGTATACCTTCCCGTGGCACCCCGGACTCCGACGCCTTTCCTAGGGGATGTCCACGAGGACATTGAAGGTTGGCTGCAACATTACGAACGAGAGGCCCGCCATAACGGATGGACACCGGAGCAGTGCCTTCAAAATGTTTACTTTGTTTTGGAGGCCACAGCACGGTTTGAAAACCACTAAGCGTCAACCACCTCCTGGGAGCAACTGAAGGCTGAGCTCCAAGGTACGTTCCCCAACAAACAGCAGAGAGAATGCGCCGAAGCGCTTCTTCAAGCAAGGATCCAAGGCCCTAACGAGAGCGTCGTTAGCTTTGTTGAAGATGTTCTTCGACTCAGCAACAGCGCCGATCCTCACGCCTCCGAAGCAAAGAGGCTGAGAATCCTGATGCGAGGTGTCAAGGAGAGCATCTTCAGAGGCCTGGTGCGATGTCTTCCTACAGCCATTGAAACACTTGTAACGGAGGCGACCAACATTGAACGGGCCCTGCAAGCACGAGCCGCTCACTTCCATCGAGCTTCTGGCGTCGCTGCACCCACGCCGTCCAGCTGCGCCCTCAGCCCCAACATTCCGGGGATCCATGAAATTCTCCGGGACATTGTCCGTGAAGAACTGAAGAAGCTGGTACCTGCCACCGAACGTCCAGCTACGCTCTCGATCGTTGAGATTGTTCGAGAAGAGGTCCAGCAAGCGCTCCAGCCAGACGTTCTCGCCGACGCTGCACCGGAACCACCAGCTTTGACCTACGCCGCAGTTGTTCGTCGTCTGCAGCCTCCTGTCACTCAGCAGTACTCAGCTGCACCCCACACAGAGGTCCCTTCGCCGCAGCATGCTCCGCGCCAGGAGCAGGGTGGACCTCGAAAGATCGACGTGTGGCGCACAGATGACGGACGCCCGGTATGCTTCCACTGCGGGGAGGCTGACCACGTTTACCAAAGGTGCCCGGCCTGCGAGGATTTGCGCCAAACGACCATCGACCTCGCTTTGGAGAACAACTAAGGGACATCGAGGAATACCTCCGTCGCCCTCCATCACCAGCGCCGACAGCACCACGAGGTTCCCGTCCTCCATCACCCCGACGTTCCACATCGCCTTTCCATCGGCCGCACCATGACAGCCTGTCCCCCTATCTCGTCGGGAAAACTAAGTGCGGCAACACCTGGAGGTGGCGTAGCTGAAGATGACCGAAGTAAACAGCCTCCAAGAACGCCAAGGCGCTCCCACTCAGAGCGCTCCCACAACAATCGATAGAGCTAAAGATCACCTAAAAATCCACCGTTTACAAGTGTCGTGGTGCCTTTTATTTTCCGAAACCCAATGATCTCGATTCTACAAATTGTTTTTTCATGCTCAGGAAATAGTGCTCTTCATGATCTGTCTGCACTCAGTACGAGCTGCAAAAAACAGGTTAGCACAATATATTTCTGCAGTGCATGTCGATGTCCCAAAATATTTGTAAAGCATTGCTGTTCCTTTAAATCGTCTGCATTTGTCTTCATTCTGTCTTCGAATCCAAACGCTTCCGATTCCGCTTGCATTTACATTAACCGTTCTATAAATCCTCTCGCACTTATGAACTCTAATAAATGTGCCCAAACAGTAGGCTTTAAACATTATCGTTGTTGTTCAAGCCGCCACATGTGATTCCAAACGATTATGGGGCCGCCTGCTTAGGCGCATCTAGGCATGCGTTGCAGGGTCATGCTCCCTCACGGTGGCGGGACAGCTGCCGGGAGCATTGAGCGAGGAGGATTCACCTCAATGGAAAGGAGGAAACGGTGTCAGAGAGGAAGTTTGCGCTACATTTCAGTATATAGAGACCTTAGGAGTACCATGTTCAGTTCCATCTTCGATGCCCCCAGCACCCCCTCCACAACTGTCGACTTTTCAAAGTCCAATTCGGCTACAATAGTGCATCGCACCCGCTTAGCATCGCTGAAGGTCACGGCAAGAGATCAAGGCAAAAGACGGTTTGCCATGGGAAAAATGGAGAGGGTAACGGCAGAGAGAAAAGGGTTTTGTTGACTTCCAGTAGGTGGAGTCACAAAATTGACCGCATCTCCACGTGGTGAATGATGCTGATTGGGGCGAAGCTCTGGTGGTGCTTGTCTGCGTAGACGCTGAGCCGCAGCATGCGGAGCCTTTCGTTCCTTTTCATCCATGTCAGAAAGAGAATATGTGGTATGGAACGCGGTTATATACGCATTTGAGCATTTGACCGCAGCGCCCTCTCGTCTATAAACGTTCAGCCAATGCATGCAAAGTTTAACGCGATTATATACACATTTGACCGCAGCGCCTTCTCCTGTATAGACGTTGAGCGGCTACATGCAACGTTTCATCCATGACATCCCCAGCTCTTGAGTTACTACCACACCTTAGGGGTGTATCTCGAAACAACCCATTCTGATTTGAACTCTTCTCGTTTAAACCAATTTGCAAAACGCCCTTCGCGTTTTAACTTTTCGCGTTTCAACCCTTTCTCATTTATACCTGTCTCATTTGATCCCATTCTCATTTGAAACCTTCTCGTCGGAACCCATTCCCAAAACGCCCTTCGCGTTTTAACCTTACGCGTTTCGACCCTTTCTCATTTGAACACGTTCTCATTTGAACACCGTATTTCAAACCAATCGCCTAACGCTCGTTGCGCTTCAATCTTTTCTTATTTATGCCCTTCTCGGTTGAGCCCGCTCTCACTTAAATCTTTATTGTTTAATTAAACTCCGTCTCAAAACACGTAAGTGCATGGCGTTTCAACCTTTTTAGAGTGCTCTTGGAATTTCAACCAGTCTCTCTTTTTCTGTGTTAAAAATAAATTAATAAAAATAATGGCGATGTTGGCACTGTTAATAAGTGCCGGCTACTCCATAGCAATTGTTTTTTGATAAAAAAATAACCAGATCTAAAAAAAACAAGCACACAAACAAACAAAAATTCTGCCAGAGTTGCCATTGTACACATTATTACTATTCTAACATGTTCGTCGATCCATTTTCGTGGACTTCCTGTGCCAGTGTGCACCAATGCGAACACTTAATGTCATGTTCCACACCAAGGCTAACTGGCGATCGCTTACCGCCTGCACCGGCTGCATCACAAAGCAACAGCCGCGGCAGGTCTCTCGTCCACTGTGCACCTCGTCGCTCACAAAGCGCCACCACCACCACTCAATTAAAAGCACCACCAGCAGGGATCGGCAAACGATCCTCTCCCACCCCCGCATGAATCATTTTAACCCTTTTGCATAGGATACATTGCACTCGAAATATGTTCACAGAAATATTTTGTTTTCCATACCGTCACCTTACAAATGAGCGATTCGCAAAGCATTATGCAATTCAAATCGTATGGCTAATCGTTAGGCTATCTGAACGGCTCTTCTCGAGACGCAGAGTACAAAACTTTTTTTGCCACAGAATCAGTCATCGCACCTCAATGCGATCCCATGCTCGGTAAAGCTTTATTCTGGAGCTTTGTTCCCACAAAATGGTAATTGGTTAAACTATCTAAAATGACCGCAGCAACAAAACACAGACCATTCGAAGGCCAGAGAATGCCTTCGCCCTCCTTAGAAAGTCGTAAAGGGAGATCGTGCCATTAACAAACTTGTCTTGCGGCGATTTTTTTTTTTTTTTTTTTAATGTGCCGGTGCGGATGTTGCCTGGCTTGAGGGCTTTCCTACCAGGCACAGATTTTTTTCTTAATTTCAGTCGTGAATCATTGGATGCAAATTATGCTCATCTGGCATGCCCTGCGAGGATATTGAATTGTTTACAACTGGTGTCGGAGCCTGATCATGTACAAGGTTAAAATGAGAAAAGTAGTTTTGAGAATGGTCAAAAACAGAAAGTATGTTTTTAGTAAGTTTGAAATGGGAGAAAGTTTAAAATGAGAAGAAAAGTCTTTGAGAATGGTCAAAACCAGAAAATATGTATCGAGAAAATTTGAAAGGAGAAAGGTTAAATTGAGAAAAGTCGTTTTGAGAATGGTCAAAACGCGAAAGTTCGTTTTGAGAATGGTTTAAGTGAGAAAGGGAGAAAAGCGAAAGTTGTTTTGCGCAGGGTTGAAATGAGAAGGTGAAAACGAGAAGGTAAAAATGCGAACGGGTTCAAATGAGAACCACCCCTACTCGTCCCGCGGTCGTGGCCGAGTGGTTAAGGCGATGGATTAGAAATCCATTGGGGTCTCCCCACACAGGTTCAAATCCTGTCGACTGCGCAAACAAATTTTGTTTTCATAACTTTTTTATCTTTTTTTTTTGTTTACACGAGCACGTGAGCACGTGTTTACGTGCTCACGGTTAGCCCCTAAGGAGCTTCGCCCCTAAAACTAGTGCACTCCAAATGATGTCACACCGTGGTTCTGATGACCACCACTGGCAGCAGCAGATTAAGAAAAACGGTGTTGTTTGCTTTGTGATTATGCAGAGAAATCGCAATAGCAGTATTTCGGGTTAAGGTGGCACATTTTCTCTCGTTTGTGCCAAGATAAACACTAAAAAATACAAACAGCAAATTCTTTCAAAATTAAAATCATTGCACTGACCCTTTAAGTGTTTCTTAGCAGAGTTGATTTATTAATGTGAAATATTCAGTAAAGATGACTGTTTGTTTTCTTTAAATAGTTGTTTCTTTTTAGCTGCCCTGAGGTGTTGCCGAGAAAACCCTTCTTTGAGGAGGATGGAGGCAGCCGGTGGGAAATGCGAGTGGCCCCGCCATGCGAAAGGAATATGTTTCCCTTTTGGGACGGAAGTTGGATACTGTGGCGAGGGTAGAAAGGAAGCTTGATGGAAGAGGTCTCAAAGGTCGGTCGTGAACGTGCGTTGTCCAGCCGTAGAGTGTAAATAACTGTAATTTAGTGCATGCCAACAAGCCCTAATTGTCTCACCGTTGGAATCACCAGCCACAATCAGGGAGAGGGCATTTCAACATCTGACTCTCAAAGGAGCTTTACCCATGCTCTCTGTTCGGATGAACCAAGACTGCCGTACTCACCCTTTGCCCCACTTGTCATACACCTTGGCTCTTTCGGCCTCCTTGGCCGCGGCCTCTCTGGCACGGTCCGCCTTGGAGGTGTCCCGCAGTTTGACCACTTCCTGTGTTTTTTCCTGAAAAGAACAAGAAACAAGGAAGAACCTTTACCGCCTCGTACGACTGGCACATACTTTATCACTGCAGAGCACGCTGCTCTTGTCCTGACAAGTCAGGAATATACATGTACACTGCAAAGTGCCGAACGAATGCCAAACCATGATGAAAAGATAAATGGTAAAAGACATGGGGTGGGCAATTTTTCAGTGTTAAAAAAAATTATATAAAAGGAATCAAGAGCAATCCGCTCTGATCTCGCACAACACCGTAATGATACCGCAGAGAATGAGCACAGCAAACTTGCATTCCATGGTGGATTTCCTAACCTTACGAACATCATGACAACTAAATTTGGCAATCTACGCAAAAACATTTTCAGTGCGCTTAGTAATAGCTACAACCTTTTTATGGGCAGCCCATGCGGCAGTGGCTGCTCAATTCATACTTGTGTCAGCAGCCTTAGCTGTTCGGTAAGTGACACAAACTGCTATCTCACACAATATGCTCTCTATGACACAGTGGTGCACAAGATAAGGTGCATGCACCCATTCACACATGAGCAGCAGTTCTCTGTTTTAGCTATGTCCATCGCTATGCTCAGTGTTCGGTAAAGTACACCTAAACAGTACTTAAAGTACCTACAAGGTAAAGGAGAGGTCATGTGCTTGAAGTGAAATAGTAAGTACACTGGATGCAATGTACTTGAAGTAAAGTACTATAGATATAATGTACTTTAAAGTAAAGTGCAAGTTCTTTTTAGGGGGGACACTACATAGAAAAAAATTCTGCAAAAAAAGTTGATTTTGAAAAATGCCATATTTACATCCACTAGCATCTGAAGAGTATCCCCAGAAAGTTTCTTTAGTTTACACTGCATAGTTATTTTTTATAAATTATTTTCGGTCCACCAGTGCTAAAGAAAACGTAGAGGTTGGAGCACTTTGAATGTGTTTTTCTCCGTTTCACTTTTTGGCATAAATTTCACTTTAGAAAAACTATTGTTTGGTAATAGGACGGAAGGAAAGACTCGCCCATTGTTTTTTATAACTGGAATTTAATTGGCAATGCAAATGTGGCATTGATCTTTTTTACTTTGTGCATGTCTTAAGGATGTGAAGATTTTGTTGGCAACATAAAGGCAAGAAAATTTGTTTGATTTTTCACCACAATGTTAGCATTCAATAAATTACTTTTTGGAAATTTTGTTTTCATAGTTGCACTGTCCAAGCATTCTGCTGCGTATCTAGTGAAGAAAAACGTTCAGTATTACATTAGATTTATGATGATAGTTTTCCTAAACAAAGTCAGTGTGTTCCCAATAAAAATGACTATAATTTATTTTACGATTCATGTATGCAGCTGAAACTTTGCACTGCATTCTGTCTCGCAACTGCCAGTATTTCATTCATATTAAGCCAAAGGTTCAAAAGTTGACCTTTTTGGGTAGTGTCCCCCTTAACACAATTTTTCATGATGCTCTTTCACCCCTATACATTGATGTTTTAACTGGCATGCATTGCTTCAGCGGCAATCGGGGGTGCATCACTTATCTTTGGAAATGGCGGTGAATAATGGATGATGTCAAGCGGCAACAAAGTATCGTAAAACTCCGTAAGAGAGCCCACTCAAAATGAAGAGATAAATGGTGAAAAAGATGAGGTGGGCTATCGTTAGAGATGAGACAGCATAACGTTTTAAAAAATGGATGATAAACACAGGGGCACCTGCTGCAACCCATGTGACACGGGAACTGAAACTGCAGATCGCAGACAAGGCGAATTCATCTCTCACAATGCGATAAACACATGGGAATTCGCTACAAACTCCTGTGTCACGGGAAAAGATATCGCAGACTGCAAATGCAGCAGATTCATGTTTTACAGTAAGATAAACACGCGGAAACCGGCTACAAACTTTCGTGCCACGGGAACTGATATTGCACACGCAGGTCACTGATCAAAAACGCGGGAATTTTCTACGGACTCGCATGTCATGGGAACCAGTGGTGTATCCAGGAATTTTTTTTTAGGGTGGGGGGGGGGGCAAGAAGGATACAAAGAAGTTTTATGTTTTGTGGACAACTTGTCATGGACATAAGTTTTGTCGACACTCTTTGCGCAAATTGCACGCTGTATGGACATTTCGTTACACGTGTATCGCTAGGGTGATACATGCGTTGAGCGGGAAAGACAAAAGATGAAGTGCGGTATGCCGTTCAAGCGCTGAGTGCATCAGTGGCTGACGCTTTGGACTTCTGCGAGCAAGTGCTCAAGCTGCCGCAGTTCAAAGGTGCAAATGCAACGGCGAAATTCATTAGAGTTTTCGACCACTTCTTCGACGTCCTCAATTCTAGGAACCCGTTGGCAAGATCCTACAAGGCTGCCTTACGAAAGCAGAATGAAGCATGCTGGAGGGCATTCTTTTCTGAGGCTCGAGCGTACATCAAAGGACTGAAAGACCCTTTAGGGCGTTCTATTTCGGAAGGGTTACACCGGTTTCTTGATCTGCATTACAAGTACCGAAAAGCTGTTCGATGAGCTTGTCGGTCAGGAGCGCCTAAAGTACCTCCTAACACACAAGCTGAGCCAGGACCACGCTGAGAATTTCTTCGGGTACATTCGAGGACGGCGAGGGTTTAAGAACAACCATACAGCTGCGCAGTTCATGGCTTCGTACAGACAACTGTTGATTCAGACAGAAGTGAAGTCTTCCAACTCAGGAAATCACTCTCAAGACATGGTATCAGTCCTGACTGGATCTATTATTGTGCTTGAAGAAGATGCAACCAGTGCTCTTACCAACACCAGAAGGGCACCAATCATGCAGCCAGAAGACCACAATTACACGTACCACATTGACTGTCCTGAAAGTCTGTCCCCTTTTGTCACTTCTGTGGTGCCACACATTGTGGGCTTTGTTGTCCGCAAAGTTCGTTCAACTACAACATGCCAAGAGTGTATCGCAGCCCTGCATTCATAAGAGCTGGCACCTCTTGTTAGGCAAAAAACCGGGGTGGACTTGTTTCTCCATCACAAGATGTCGTCAGGCTGTGCGAAGCTGTCGAGAAAGGGCAGCGGTGGTTGCAGGCCGAGTGGGAAACCGTCAAGCGGTGCAGCATAGAACCAAACAGCTGATCTTAGAAGTGTTGAGTGCACTACCAGAGAAGAAGTGGTTCTTGCAACTGGAACCACACCTTCTAAAGGCCCGTTCACACTCTTGCGACCGAGTTCGACTGAGAGAGACCAAACCGGTTTTAAGCCTCTTGCGATCTCTTAGGACCAGCTCCGTCGGCAGCGCATCCGGTCCTAAGAAGTCGCAAAAGGATTAAAACCGTTAAAAGGGTATTCACTTGGGCTAGTTGGTGGTACATTTTCGGATTAAAAGCGCTAAAGACGAGGACGAGTAAAGAAGACACACACACTGTAGAGCGCTCTACTGTGTGTGTGTCTTCTTTTACTCGTCCTCGTCTTTTAGCGCTTTTAATCCGAAAAAAAAAGATTAAAAACCGGTCTGGTCTTTTTCGGTCGAACTCGGTCGCAAGAGTGTGAACGGGCCTTTAACTGCGATCCTCTAGACAACCACATTTAGAGCTTGCGTAAGAAGCTGGCTGAAGAGTATCTGAAGGTCAGATTCACCCCATGACAAACGAAAGGAACAGAGAAATGATCAAGAACAAGGTAAAGCCACTTCTGTCAAGGGTGATTATTTTAGGCAATCAGTAAAATAAACCTATCAATGTGACAGTTTTAACCAAGGCTTGGTTTTAACTTATCAGTGTGATATTTTAAAGGGATTTTTAAGGTTTGTAATTGTCTCGCTGCTTATTATAGGCCAACTGAGTGCTAAGAAGCGACAAATAAATTATCATCACACGAGCTGTTTGTTGTTTTCACTGTTTTGTAACCGCCACTACCTTCATAGAACGCACGGCAAAGCGCGAACGCGGTTGCGGCCATATGCGGGTTCTTGCTTAAGGCAAGATGGCCGCCGCCCGCTTAGCCACGCTTTGCCCCTCCGATCTGTACATATAGGCGGCCTCCAGTCAAGCAAAATTCTTTACATCCTCCTTGGGGGGGGGCTGAGGTGGCTGCGATGTCTATGACTCCGTGCAGAGGGGGGAGGGGGGTCAAAATGCATGTGTATATTATAGGGTCGGCTGAAGCCCCAAAAGCCTCCCCTCTGGCTACACCACTGACGGGAACCGATATGCATGCGCAGATCGAGGACGAAACGCGGGAACCTGCTGCAAACTCGCTTGTCACACGTGTACTGGTACCTCAGATCGCACGGTTGATGTGATTCAGGTCAGGCATTGCGTGATGTCTGACGGAAATCAGGGGTGGGCGATATTTTGGAATTTATATGTTACGGATATTTAGCCAGAGAAACGGGATGGGCAGTTTCTCAGGGGAGGTGCCCTTCGGGATTTTATTGTAGTTATTTTCAAAAATGGCACCAAATTCAAAAGTCCCTCTGACTTCTGGAATTGTCGCCTCTTGCACTGGCTTGGTGCACCCAAGGGGTAAAAACATACTAGGAGTGAGCATAATGTCAGCTTCGTAGCTTCTGCAAGCTATCATCTCGTGGAGAAGTGTCCTGTGAGTGTGCAGGCAAGCGGTGATAATTTATCATAATGTGACACCTCAGACTGTGGTGTGGAAAAATTAAGGAATTTTCAAGTGGAAGGAGAAGACAAGACAGGAGAATGTCTCAGAAACATTGAGAAGCTCTTCCTTGTTGTCTTTTTCTTTGAAATGAAAGTTTCTTAATTTCTCTGCACCACAGTCTCAGGTGTTACATTACGATTAATTGTCCTCTCCCAATATTTTTAACCGCCTCGCTTGCGCTGACCGAACGAGAAGTAGCAAGGTCTCAAAAAGACACGGAAAGCCACCCCCAGAACAAAAGGAGCAATGTATCTTCTGCTTGCGTTTCTGGTGAGTAGAATATCCTTCCCAGTATTTCTTCAGAATTAATAAAGCACCATTTTGTGATACAAATTTAACGAGACCAACTTTGGGGAATTTACCTAAAAGTAGGGAGTTGTACTTTCCTCGGAAAGCACTAGAAAAAAATACTTTAAGTAAAGTACAAGTTGTCCAATTTACTTGAAGTAGTACTTTAAGTACAATGTACTGAGAGTACTTTCCAACACTGGCTATGCTGCAATTGCAGAAAAATGAAGCATGTGTGGTCCCACCAGAAGCATAGCTACGGTGACCACAGGTCCCGTTTTGGCCAGGGCATTCCCATTTTAGAGGTTAATTTTTGCTGTCCTATCATTTTTTCACAATGAAGCCTCACATCCATTTTTCCTGGGAACATGCTTTTGATATCAGCACAGAGTGAGTGGAAGAGAACAAAAAAATTCATACTTATTGACTTTTAAAAATAAACATACTATGGAAATGTTGCCTGCCATAGAGCCAAGTTTGAGCTCTTTCTGGGGTTCCATGTGCCAATACGTCTTGTTTGCACAGATGTGTACCGGGAATTTTGCATTCTACTATATTTGGCATGGTTCAGTTTTGCAGAGTTGGTGAGAAAGGTACTTGTGTACTCAACTACTCAGCAAAAAAACTCTGGAAAAGTGTGCGCTTTACGGTGAAGTGATCGTGGCAGAACTTCTTTGCTTCTTCCTTCTGCCTCTCCCTCTCCCCTCGACGTCCCGTTTTCTACTCCGAGTATTATGGCCACCCTAGGCATAGCCCAGCATTTAACCTCCATTATTCTACTCAGTTTGGCATCCCAACATTGTTTTAACCTGGAGTGTGGCAGCGAAAGAAAGACTCATTGTACTTTGCATGAATGTGATAGGATGGTTGATGTTTCTGCCTTTTTCAACCTACCGGAGATGACAAAGACGCTAACAAAGGAGTTAGCACCAGGCCACACATTATGAAGTGTAAAACAGCCTTTGTTAAAACAATTGTTGACAAAAGCCCAAATTTATGCTCGTAAATGTACACACCCAATGGTTGTCAAAGAACCAAATATTGCAGGCAAGTGCCAACCACCAGGAATATCCACAATGCCTCGTGGTTTTAGCTGAAGGCACCATCACAAACACCCCATAAAATATCTTGCAGGTTCCCCTTTCCGACCTCCACAGTGGACAACGGTGATGCCGGTACCGTCACCTTGGTTCTTATAAAATTGTGGCAGCCACCCCCGTTGTATTTGTTTATCTCTAACGGGACGAGCTTACACAAAACCAGGATGGGCTCGAATGACAGTACAGGCAACCATATTCGCTCATAGAGTATGCATAAAACTAGAACCGAAATCCGAATATAAATCCAGTTGGGTTACCGGCTCTGTCCGCTTCTTATCCGGACTGCTTCGTCCTCTGGTGGGCCTCCCACGTCCAGCCTCAGACTTGCGTCGCTTGGACCTCGGTGAGAGACGGACTTTTCCCGGGGCTCCTTTTCTAGCGGGAGAAAGATCGCTGCTCGAACCCCTTCTTTTCACTTTATCGGGTGACCTGCTCCTTGCCCCCGGACGAGGAGGCGAGAGGTCACTGTCAGAATCGCGTCGCCTTGCCAATGTTACGTCCTTCTGCGGCCGGTTCTCTCGTCGCGGAGAAAGATCGCTGTCGGAACCTCTCGGGACGCTCTCGGGCCTCGCTCTATGTGGAGACAAGTCGCTGTCGGAGTCGTGCCTCTGGGGTGAAGGGACCCTTGCATGCTTTTTGGGCGACGAACGCGGTGACTGGGGCTCAACTTTCACTCGAATTCGTTTCTTTTCGGGTGACCCACGGGAATGGCGGTCCTCTCCTCTCCTAGTTGGGCGACCTGGTGACCCACTGCGCTCCGCACGGTGCCTGTCGCCCTGTCTGGGTCTTGTTCTCGTAGGAGACAGATCACTGTCAGAAGCGGCCATAGAGGACACATGTCTAGCATCTTCGCTCCTGCCTTTGGATCTACTCTTGGTTTTTTCGTGATCTTCTGACGGTTCGGATTTTATTTTAATGGGTGGAGGGTCAGCGTGTCTCTCGTGCCGTACGTCCCTCTCCTGCAACGGGTCATGACGACGGGAACTCTCCTTCCTGTGTTTCCTTGCGTCAGACAATGGGTCGCCGCTCACGCCGTGCCTCGAAGAAGACGTGTCCACCGGCGAGTGGTTCCCACGATGCGATCGCTGCTTCTTTTCAGGGGACTTTTCGGATCGCCTCGTCTTCGACGGTGAGGATTTTTTCTCGAGGGAGATGCGTCGCTATCCGAGTCATGTCTCCCCTTTCGAGATGGCGAACGGTGGTCGGAGGGTGGGGTCCTTTGCGAGCGTGCCCTTCCTTTTGCTGAGCGTTCGGTGTCTTGGGAGACTTCCTCGACGTGTCAACGGCCACGGGCCTCTCCGGAGACAGATCACTGTCGGAATCGTGCCTGGTTCTGCGAGTAGACTTTCTGGGTGGAGATCCATCACTGTCTGTTCCCGAGCCAGCACGCTGGACAGGAGACTTTGGCACGTCCCTCGATGAATCTTTAATATGTAACATACACAAATTTCGGTTATGCTCATAACAAGAATAAATGCAACCTCAAACTAAGGTCTTTGCTCCAACTCAATCAAATCTCCCCAGACCCCTAAATACTGTTCTCAGTTCCCTAAGCTTCGTAAATAACGTTATAGACTGCACACTACTTCGATACATTTCCCAGCTTACTCCAAACAGATGCCATTTTCAGCGTTTGTGCGCAAGGTGCATGCTTCACTCGCTTTCCAGAGCGACAGACATGCACGACCTGGCCTGTGGAGATCGCACGCTGGGCTGAGTATTTGTAAACACTGGAATGGTGTGGTCGTTCGTACCCGCAGCACAGCTCACCTTTGCCCAGAGTTTTCCACTGGCCCGACGCGTACTGCTCGGCGACCCGGGCATGCAGCGGCCGGTCGTCGAGGACAGCGGCGACTACGGGAACGTCTTCGTCTTCTGGACTCCCTTCGCGAGAGTGGGCCGACGGGATATGCTTGAGGTCGACGTCGTCGTCCAAGATTCGCAACCTGAAGAAAACGTCGCACACGCCAGCGATCGTTATGGCCACTCACGCCAGGGATTCGTGGTCGCGCCATGGATTCAACGGTGGCAGGATCAAGTTCCACGACTGAGGGTTTCACTTTGCACCGGTACCGTCTCGACGTGATCGCGTGCGATCTCGACCGCACTACGAAGATTAACGCTACGGCGGCAAACACTTGGAATCGAAATGGACGGAACGGAAGCTGAATCCCCGTTGTAAAACTGCGACTATTTCTTTCAAGCTACGCTACCTGACAGCCATCTGGCATTCGAACACATGCGGAAGGTCAAAGGCACTCCAAGATTATTGACTCCGATCAGAGTTCACTGAGTTAATCTTTGAACCACTTACCTGCCGAGAGTTTGATTGGTTTGATCAGTATTATACGATCGGCACATATTACCTTTGAACGGCTGAAGCTTTCGGTCGTTTCTTTTTTTCTTTTCTTTCCCGGACATGTATTTCTCCAAATATTTAAGTTTGTCGACGCTTTTCCTGGGACCAACGACTTCGGCCGAGGACGCCATGTCGACAACGCTTCTCTCGCTTGTTTACAGTTTATCTTTCTTTCTCTTTCTGCCTTCCTTTCCTCTCGTTTCGCTCTAACTGCTCTAACCTTCTCTCTTTCTTTTTTTTTTGTGGTTCGGGTAACCGATGGTAGATGGAGGCACTGTGCAGTTATCTGGCTACCGCGTGTGTGTAGGGTCTAAGCCCGGGAAAATTAAATCAACAAGTGCCTTTACTAAATCTTCTAATAAGAGAGGTTGTGCCTTGTTACTTTGCGTCCGACTTTTCGTATGCATGTCCGTACAGTAAGAAATTCGTCTTCCTTGATATCCATCCGGGCTGGGCACAGGTATTCAAAGGTTTATCAGGAATACAAATACTAAACTCTCAACACTCTCAAAATAAAAAAATAAAAAAAAACTGAGGAAAAAAAAACAATATTACAAATTTATTATATGTATACCCGTACCTGTACAACAGTTTCTTTTATTTTTTTTATCTTGAACATGTAAGGAAGGGTAAAAACACAGGCAAGCTGGTGAAGAAACTACATTGTAAGCGGAGACACGGAACGATAAAAAATTAACGTAAAAAAAAACAACAGGTCTCAAACACAGCTTCTAGTTTATTGAAACAACAAACGCCTTTTTAAACCCCGATCTTAAAAAAAAAAAAAACTTTTTTGGGGTCGGGGCTTGCTGCCTTTATCCTTTCACACCAACCAGCCACCCTGACGACCTCGTATCAGAGCCACATGCGATAACAGGCAAACTCAAGCACAACCCTTAGTAATCTTGGAAAACCCACAAAACAAGATTTTAAAGACACAAAAACGCGTCATATCACTGTCCAAAGCCAAGGACTTCTTCCAAAATCGAAGCGCGCCATCGCGGCGAAATACCACGCAGTACACTCTGGGAGCTGGTTGGCCACTCAGTTTCGGTTTCGATTGAGCAGCTTCATTCCATGCCATTACACCGTGACCGAATGCGCTGCTTGCGTTTTCGATTATCTGACTTTTCACGAATGTACAATACACTCACTCTCAAGCGATACAAAACGAAGACCGGGCAGTTTCCTTGGTTCCCGAAACACTGGATATTGTGCGTGCGTATGTAAACGTAGTAAGACGTGGCTTAGTCACCTAATCCCACGAGTGCATCTTTGAGCTCTATTTCAATAATCCCGTCTAGTACCAGTAAACCACAACTAAAATTTGGTCCCCTTGAGCCTTATACGTATTTTGTTTGCCAAACGTCCGCTTCTTGTTACTTCATTGCGCGAAAAGCAAGCCGCATCCGCACAGGACTATCAAAGTTGAGCCCAGCGGGAAACGCAATAAATTCGACCTCACTACTGCACAAAAGTTACTATGATGTCTTCCTCGTGTCATCATATATATCCCACTCAATTTTTATGCTGATAGGAGATTAAGTTTTCGCAAACGCTGAGATCGGCTAGCTACGACGGAGGCCCTAACAAGCGTCCCCTACTCCTCTCGCTAAGCCTTTTTGGACGAGCTTTTACTGACGCCCAAGACCTGTGTCTGAACGGTATGTCTGAAATTATCTCGGCATACTCAGTCAGAAAGAAAGCAAACACATAACATATATTATGGCCCTTAGCAACCAGTTAAATGCGCTTTGAATAATTTCGTTTGCTTGGCGCACCGCATAGGCCTATGCGGTGCGCCAAGCAACGAAATTATTCAAAGCGCTTAGGCGTATTAAGAAAAACAGTAATTGCAAAAAGTTATATTTCGTCTATCGACGCCCAAAACAAACAAACTTCCTGACCAGCAACACAAAGGTGCGAGCTCGATGTATCATGTATGCATACTTATTGGTTGTTACAGCTTCCCAGGTAACACGAAAACATTAGAATAACATTATTTTTATGTTCGTCCCAAACGTTCGAGGAATGTTCTTAATGTCCGCCTGTATAAAGCTATCTGAACGTTTGGCAGAACGTTCTTATAACGTTTTGATAAACGTTATTTGAACACTTAGAAAACAATTTTGCAACGTAAGTATAATGTCTGGAAAACATTAACATAACATTACTGTAAACATTGTAATAACATTTGTAAAACATAAATAAATCCTTTACGAAGCGTTATTACAACAGAAATATAATGTTTACAAAACATTAAAATAATGTTCTGGTAAACGTTATATTAACATTCGTAAAACATGTTATTACCACACTATAGTCGGCGACAGGTCAAGAACGAAGTGGAAGCTCCTCCCACCTCTTTCCACTTTAGCAGAGCAAACGCTGGAGAGGAGGTCGCCTTTTCTCCAGCGTTCACTCTACTAAAGAGGAAAGAGGTGGGAGGAGCTTCCATTTAATTCTTGACCTGTCACCGACTACAGCAAAATGTATGCAAAATGTTTGGAGGAACATTCTGAACCATGAAGACAGATATATACTGTAAAAGACTGGTTCAAACAGTTTTGTTTGACTGCATTGCCAGGGCTGTTGCCGAGAGACTGTGAATGATCATGGCAACACCTGTCACGTACGGTAACTCAGTCGTCTTACCAAGGTGCAAGCCCTGCAACACGGACAAATTAAAGTGTCTGAAGTAGCCTTAGTTCAGATGTGCCCTACACACAGTATATATTTGCCTTAATGGTTCAGAAGTGTTCCTCCAAACTTTGCAGACATTTCACCAGTGTAGTAACATTTTCTTCTGTTTCACAAGCATTAACGCTCCTTGAAACAGTATATGGTGAGCCAAAACAATTCTACACAGCAATGACAGCCTAGCATTATTGAGTATTGTTTGCTCAGAAGATGGGGGCTTTGCAATGAGCACAAAAATGTGAGGCACGATCATTATTAAGCTTTTCAAAACAACAGATTAACTTAAACATTTCAATTTTCCACACCAGTGAAAAGACTAAATCAAACTGGCATGTATGATTTGTCTTCGTGGCTCTGAACAGTCCCTCCAAACATTTTTCCATAAAAGCAATTGCATTTTTTTTTCGTGAACACTAACCAAGCTAGCTGCGCTTTTTGGTGATACAATCGTGAAAAAAACAACAAAGCTACAGTAGCGTGCAGCCTCGAACTATGTGCGCGTGTCATGCCGGTGGCGTGGGGGAACTACCCTCTCCAAGTACTGGCAGATTGCGAGATTAGCGACTATCAACATCCAGTTATATGACCTGCCCTGCTGCCGTACTGACAGTCATTTGCCTAAAGTGGCGCACTGTACACTGATATTGCAATGTTTAGTCAGCTGAACAGACATTGCGCTTTTCGAGAACTTTAGTTGCAACGATGCATGCTTTTGGTTCAATATGGTTGTCGTGATGTGAATCAAAGCTTATTGTGCTTCATTGGAACTGTAGCGAAAGCAAAAAGGAAAGACACTTTGTTGCGTTCCGCAATTCGAAGTACACACGATAAGCTTATTCGATACAGATAACCAGCCCTATCGAGACGCAGTGTAGGGAGAGCCACTCTAGGCTAATGATCGTTAGTATGGTAGCAGGGCGGCAAAGCAGGTCATATAACCGGATGCTGACAGCAGCTAATTTCACAGCTAGCTGCGGCAGCCATCGATACTCATTCTTTTCGCTGCAGTCATGAAGTGCGCGAGTATCTCGAGGCCGCAGGCTCCTGTGGCTTCGTTGAATCTTCCCACGTCTGTACATATATGTCAGAAAAGGATTTTACTCCAATGGCCTTTTAATTTATGATTATTGTGATATCTTTGCACTCTTCATCCAAAGTTTCAAGTGAGATCTAAGCAGAGAATGATAAACAAGCAAACAAAAGTTGATCTATGTTTATCATTCTCCCAAACCTGCCAAATCTGTTCGACCATATACTGGTTGTCCCAGTAATTGAACAGAGTGTGTTTGTGAGAGGCATAATAATTTAAAATATTGACACTAAACCATCAGAAAGATTCTTTGTGACAACAGCTGTAAGCATAAATATAGAAAGACACTTGTTTGGAATATAAACAGCTGTGTGCGCCTCAAACTTTCCTGGAGAGGAATAATCATAGAAATTAATTTAATTAGATTAGCCATAATGCCACTCGACAAACCACTAATTGAAGAAAAAAGTAGTCCCTTGGTAAAAAGTGTGGGATACGACTATCACCAGATTTAGCACAGCACAAACAAGTATCCATACAGGTGATTAATTGTAGAAGAACTTGTAGTTGGGCTAGTTGGTAAACGTTGGAAATCCTGGTGCATGGCGCAAAAACAACAGACACGAGAGAAGACAGACATACAGGTGCCACTCACAACTATATTAGAAAAGTGCAGAAAGAAAGGAATACCTACATTGTCATCTTCATCACGTCCACACATGCGCTTAGCCATGTGTTAGATGGAGCGTATATCACATGGCTAAGCGCATGCGTGGACGTGATGAAGATGACGATATATGTATTCCTTTCTTTCTGCACTTTTCAAATATAGTTGTGAGTGGCGCCTGTTTGTCTGTTTTCTCTCTTGCGTCCGTTGTTTTTTGCGCCTTACACCATGATTCCCAGGTGATTAATTGCAGTCTACCCCTGCTGTGAAAAGAAAACAGTTTGGTACATGTTTATGAATACATTTATTGACTCTCCAAATTTGAACCATGGAAGTGTACATGAGCAGCGACAATACTGCTAGACAATGCAGTTAAAATTATTTTTCCTCTAAACAAAAATACAAAATTGAAAGTGAACAATTATGAAAAAATTTGACACTTTCGAAAAAGCTTCAAGGCCTGTAAATTGGGTTCATGAAGCTCACATAATTAAAGAAAGGAACGAGAAAACTCAACAGTGTTTCTCTACCGCAAAAATAAACTAGACACCACAACGAGCTCAAACTCTGGTATAATGTAGCCCTGGCGATTGGAGTAGGGTGAAAAAACTTTGAGAACACGACATTACATGGATCAAAAGATAATATAGAAGAAACTAAATTTCTCTATGAGCTGACGTCCATCTTAAGCCTAATTTGCGGTACATAAAAATAGCACCGGGAATGCATGTAGCACTAATTTTGGTGGAAAAAGCTTGTCATCATGAAAGAAAGCATGATTATCTTTCCTGCTCACAAACTTTCTCATTGAAATGAATGCCACAAGAACTAAAATGTCTAGGGGTGTGCGAATATTCGCCATTTTCGAATAACGAATCGAATATTACCCTATTCGATTCGTTAATCGAATCGAATAATCATTTTTAAAAGTTTCGAATAATTTCCGAATAGTCGTTACGGTGTCGCGCCGCGAGATTCCCTTCCCAGGCGTCCCACAACGCGCCAGCACGCCTGCCACACGTGCCCGCAAGATGGAAATACGTACCCTGTTCTCCCAGACGATGACTCTCATCATCGGCAGCAGCGGTTTCTGTCTATATGTACGTTGCTGTTGCCTCCATTAGGGACCACTATGTTAAGTATAACCCATAGGTATAACCCGCATGTAAGCGATTTACCGAAAGACGAGACAGGCGACTTCGACCCGCATCGCTGTCACTCGGTCAGTCGCGCGATGAGGCTAGCCGCATGAAAGTGGCGTGAGCAAGTGACCAAGGCGATGAGGAAGTTTTATAGAAATTCAAACACCGAGCGACGTGACAAGCGGCAGTGAGAAATCGTCGCTCACTGCTGACTCTCGTCGCTGTCGCTCGTCTCGTCGCTCGCTGAATCGCTTACATGCGGTTCAGCCTTTAGGGACCGCTTTCGCACGAGATGCTCGTGCACGCTTTCGGAAAGCTTGTCGGGGAGAAGTTTCAGAACTGGTTGCAACGATACCGCCGCTGTCTATGAGCGAAGTAGAAGCAGTATAAGCGGGAAGTTGTTCGAAGAGAAAGCGCAGTAGAGTGTGGAAGTATTTCGGCCGCTCCCATGCAACCAATTGAAGAAGCCACAGCAGCTGCTTGTGTCGAGTCTTTCCCAACACTTTCCATGGTTGTTCCACTTGTTCAGTGTGGGAAGATGTTGCTTTTTGAGGGCGCAAGTGAAACAAAACAATGCGTTTTCCCAGAGCCTTCTCAGATGAGTGAAAACAAGGTTCCTGGACGTAAGCACACAACCACATCACGCCCTTGCCACCTTCATTGATCCTCGATTCAAGAATAAAAAGAGAATGTAGAGTTCATACTAAGTACAATGCTTCAGGATGTACCACGCTCAAGCGAACTGCGATTTTATGTCCAGCATCTGCGTGAACCGTGATATTATGTTTAGTATTCTAATATTTTAGTAGCTTTTGTTTTTATTTATATATCGTTGAACTCTAATCATTATCGTCTAGTCGACTTTTACAATAATTTTAAGAAACATTTTGGAACAATAAAAATAATTTTATAATCTCTTCGCTCTTCTTTAGCAGCTGCCCACTTACTATTCGGAAACTATTCGAAAATTATTCGATTCGTATTCGTATTCGATTCGGTGCCACAATTACTCGATTCGTATTCGATTCGGTTTCAAAAATCACTATTCGCACACCCCTAAAAATGTCACCTTACCAATTTACAATGGACTCGCTTCATACCAAAATTGTTTCTCTTTATTATCATTTTATTAAATGTTCTCAAACTTTCACATCCTACTCCAACCGCAAGGGCGTTTCAGAGGAGTTTGAGCTCTCCGCATTCTCATGCCGAGCAGCTATAAATGTTCGAGTTGCAAAAGTGAAAATAGAGCTATAAAAAGCTTAAAAACCTGTCTAGAACACATGATTAGGAAAAGGCTTTAAAAGAAATGTCCACAACCGATGACTAGATGAAAACAAGATATAACAAAAAAACATTATTGCCATACTGAGCAGGTGGAAAATACTCATTAATAAATTGTTTTTAAAGGATAAAATAAAAGTAAACACCGAATGTCATCTTTCGAGAGCTGAGATTCGCACCAGCACTTCCTGCTTAGGACACGATGCTTAGGACTTCTTTGCCTGCAAACAAAACAACACAATACTAAATACAAAACACCTAAACTTGTTAACAAGGTGCTATTCGCGACTCCAGCCAAATCGACGCCGCGTAGCGACAACGCCGAGAAGCTGCAGAGAGGAGGTCGTTTCGACTCTGTCGTCTGCTATTGCTGCTTGGTTCTCGTATAGGCAGCATAGAAACACACATCGTTCCCAGTAATTATTTTTAAGCTTCCGCCGTGTCATTCCTACGCACTGACTAGAAGAAGGTTTCTACCGTCAAAAAATCGCTTTGCTTTTATATGTTACACAGATTTTACGCTGCTGTGCAAGACATTTGTTGTGGTCCACATGTTGAATGACGAAAACGACCACCTTTCGTCCGGCATTTTGCCTGACCAGCGCGCCCCTATAGTTCGCTGGAGTCGCGAATAAAGGAAGCATAGCATGCTTTCCTGAACTTACTTCGCTTAGTTCAATATTCAGCCTTTTGTAAAAGATTTGCAGGTGTGATGGAGAGATAATGTGGGCAGTTGGCGACTAATAGCACACAGTTTTGTTGAAAAACTAGTGCGAGTTGCACCCGTTTTTAAACAAGGTTCTCGAAAAGTTCTCCTGCCCTCCTTCCCATTGCACATAACTGTGCGGACTGACATTTTCAGCTTTTGCAACAGTCAAAACAAACACAATCGTGTCTCAATGTAGGACCAGACCTCTCACTAGCATTTGCCGAAATTTCACGAAGAATTTACAACATCGCAAAGAAAGTGCTGGGCACACTGTCGCACTGATGACCTAGCCCATGGCGCTAGCTCGCTTGCCAAGCACAAAGGACCTTCACTTAAGCTGGACGACCGGGTTTCAGTACCACCAGACTCTGAATCTGTGTCCACGCAAAGTTCACTGAAACCGTTGGGTAGCACTGTTTAAAACCTCTTTCGCTCCGTTGTCGCTGTCGACTGCTCTGTCGACCATCAAATCCCTATCCGCCGCCACAAAAACCGAGTTCGGAAAAATGCTTGCAAGATGGTCGCACACGCTCTCGGCAATTCTTTTTGCTGGTTGCACAGACGATGTAATGGTTTTCTATGCCACTTCAGTTTTCCCCATCTTGTTACTTTTGAAACAAAGAGAACGACAGGATACCAGCTTACGTCAGATTGTTTTCAAGGAAATAAGCACGCGTGCACAACGTGGTTATCAAAAAGGTGGTTACTTACGGTTCTCGAGTCCCGCCGTCCAGGAGCTGTTCGGTTGTCCGCTTTATCAGTCAGCAGTCACTACTGTGGACGCTGCTGGACTTAGCTTAACCGAAATCAAAGTAACTCAAAGTTCAAACCAGTTCAAGCTATTCAAACCATAGAGTTATTATAATGTACGCTAGAGGTTCAACTGGCGCTAGTGTCTATGCGACTTCCGTGACGCAAATTGAAGCAGACAGCAACCAGTCTACTTTTGCGGTGCTCCTGTGCATTCCTATGGGAAAACGCGCGTGCATTTTTCCTCTTCGCCGAAAAATAACACGGAACACTTTGGTTATTTGGGTCGCACCGAATAGTATGTACCTTGATTAACACTGTGAAAGTGTAATTGCTTTAGTTAGCGCATTTTTCTTCCCCAGTGAACGATGTTTAACTTCGCTACATTTGAGTCCCAAACGTGTGTTCCGCAGCAGGTGTGTAAAAACAAGCGACGATTCGAAGCAAAATTACAATCGAAAGGAATATAGAGTGTGTTCAAGGCTCGCCAGCATTCCGGTGACGCTTATATATTGATAATATGCCAGTCCTGTCACTATATGAAAATGACCCCGCCGTGCATGAGCGGATAAAAACATTCAAAACGTAGAGAATAAAGTCCGTGGGCTATGGAAGGTGTCTTCGTATTGTTTTCTCTGCCGGGCAGCTTTTATCAGGCACTTGTTCTAAAAGATTTCGAGCGTGCGGGTGCTATTTTGAACGTAGAACAAGCAGCTTCGCTCAGAGCAGAAAGAATAAAGCGGTACTTACTTATTTAAAATCGGAATAGATTACGTGCCTTCAATTTATTTTGATCCTACATGCACGGGTAGTTACTGATCCAGTGTTACTGCGTAGTTCTTGCCGTCTTTCTTAAAGGGTAACTGCAAAGAAAAAAAAATGTATTTTTAAACAGCCTAATTAGGACGAGCATGCACAAAACAATTTTTCCGCCAAAAACAAAATTTTTTACAGCAATATTTATTGCTCTGGACTGATTTTAGTTTGCGGCTATTTCACCCGTTTTGAATCGCGCGCCACGAAGTTGCTATTATACGTCACAGAGTAGCTGCTAAACGTCACGGAGTGACGTATACCAGCCACTCCGCGGGCGTCAAAAGAGCGGGAGTTTCAAATGCGGAGAGGGTGGGACTCCGACTAAATTATGTCCTGTGGCGTAAAGATTGCTAGAAAAAAAATTGTTTTTTCGCAGAAGATTTCTTTCGTGACATGCTTGTCCCAATTAAACTGTTTAAAAAAACACTTTTTTTCTTTGCAGTTACCCTTTAATTTCCAGATGTTCTTCGTTCGTTTGGCAAGTATATCCCCCATGCTGAAAAGCGCCGACGTGGTGTTCGCGCTAACAGTGTCCGACAGTGCACAAAAATACACGTACGAAGCCGTTTTAGCACCGTTTTTAATGCGATGAATTTGAAAGAAAAACGCCGTAATTGACCAATTATTTCGTCGGCCTGACTGAGAAATGTTCCAAGCTACCTAGTACGGACGAATTATTTGGGATATTTGCTCTTATGACCGAGCGCAGAGAGAAAATGCACTCACTTTTTCCCATAGAAATGCATTACCGGAAGTCAATTTTGGACTGGTTGCTGTCTGCTTCAATTTGCGTCAGCACACTAGCGCCAGTTGAACCTCTAGCGTACATTATAATAACTCTATGATTCAAACTGTCCCAGAAGTTCGCTCGAGGAGAATCGAACCGGCCGAGGCCGAACCAGCGCGGTGGCAGCAGTGGCTCCAGTGCAATCCGAGCTTGAGTAAACTTAGAGCGGTAAACCAGCTGCCGAAAATGGCACCCCCGGTTGCCGCCATCTTGCCTGTTTGCCACATTAGTGATCACGTGACGTTAAGATGGCTGCGCCCAAAGGTGGGCCAGATCAGATTGGCCAGATCGCGGTCAGCAGATAGAGCAGATGGGCACTCTGGCGCTGCGTTCCAATCGTACTCGAACGGACCCGAGTTAGTCCGGTGGATCAAGTCACGTGACAAGACAGATACACCAATGCTGGACGCGGGTAGGTTTTAGAACGCAAAGGGTACGAGAACTTCACCCAGGAGTGAGATAGAAGCTGCGTTCGATTTACTCGCACCTCCTGCACCGGTACAGAAAAGTGTGAGGCGGTGTACTTCGGTCATATCTCAATACATATACCGGAAGTAGACTGCCTCACACTTTTCTGCACCGGTGCAGGAGGTGCAAGTAAATCGAACACAGCTTCTATTTCACTCTGGGTGAAGTTCTACATCGCTGCGTTCGAACACCTACCCGCGTCCAGCATTGCTGTATCTGTCTTGTCACGTGACTTGAACCGCCGGACTAACTCGGCTTCATTCGAGTAAGATTGGAACGCAGCCCCAGAGTGCCCATCTGCTGACCGCGATCTGGCCAATCTGATCTGGCCCACCTTTGGGCGCAGCCATCTTGACGTCACGTGATCACTAATGTGGCAAACAGGCAAGATGGCGGCAACCGGGGATGCCATTTCCGTTGCAGGCAGTGGGTTCCGGTTTACCGCTCTAAGGTAAGACTCAAGCTCGTTGCTCCAGTGGCTGGAACGCGGATGGATGAATATTGGCTGTTCCCTTCCCTTTATACCGGGGCGGTAGCTTGCGCCACCTATCCTTGAATTAATTAATTGAGAAAAAAGTTTCTTTTTTTTCTTCTTTCTGTTCTCTCGCGTGCTTTAGAGTGCCTTCATACACACGCGCGCTTTTGCTTGAGTGGTGACATCTCAGTCATTTTTCCGCCCAATCGTTTTTTTATGCATTTTGAAGTGCGCGCAATCCGGTGTCACTCAGCTCGAACGCGTAGCTTCGGTATGGTGCCTGGAACGCGTCTCCGACTGGTGTGTTTACCGCGGCCAAAAAAGTGGTCCCTCGATTTCCGCCTGATGACGTCATAAAAGTGTCATGCTGTCGCCGGTCGCGATCCTGGCGGCGTCCTAACAGTTGTGGTGTATAGCAGACGCCTGTTCTGCTGCAGGTCGCTCTCCACTGTGACAGTCCACGGAAGCTACAGCAGCCGGAAGTTGGGACGCCTGGGACGTAGTGACGACAGCGACACTCGCGTTCGCTCGTGCTTTTCGCCAGCATTTCTGCGACCACCCGCCAGGATCGCGACAGTCAACAGCATGACACTCCGGCTTCTGCGACGTCATTTGTTGCCACTTGGGGACCACTTTTGATGTATGGGCGGGATAGGACGCTAAACACACCAGTCGGAGACGCGATCCAGGCACCATAGCTTCGGCTAATGCATAGACGCCATTTTGCCGCCCAAGTCACGCACCAAGTGCGCGAGAGCGTCACGCGCTGGCACATTCAGGGCAACAATGGCTGTCTTCACCCTGAGACAGACAGACATGCAGGCACCCCTAAGCGTGCTTAATCTTCTATCTCTCCTTTACCTCCTTGCAACTATCACTGGGCAGGTAAAGTACTTTCCAGAAAGACCTTTTAAAAAATCAGGCGAGACGAAAAAAAGGAACCGGCGAACATTTATTTTTAACATTATTTTATTGTTTTACAAATAAAGTTGCATTATGTTTCATTATTAACACAGAAGTAACGTTTGAAATATATGCTCTAAAATCATTATTTGAATGTTTCATTTTTAACATTATTTTATTGTTTTACAAATAAAGTTGCATTAACGTTTTATTATTAACACAGAAATAACGTTAGTAATGAATGTTCCAAAATCATTATTTTAGTGTTCTATTTTTAACGTTATTTGACAGTTACGTATGTGATGTTATATTAACGTTTCATTGTTAACACAGAAATAACGTTATAGTTCGTTTCAGCTTGGGTCCAGACGCAGCCGATGCTACAAGCACGAGCGTGTGGCCCTGAACAGTGCCTGCACTGCACGAACGCGCATGCTTGGCAGGGACGCTGGAAGCCCGGAGCTCGCGCTTGTAGCATCTGCTGCGTCTGGACCCAAGCTGAAACGAAGTATAGTAATACATGTTCCAAAACCATTATTTGAATGTTCTATCTTTAACGTTATTTGACAGTTACATATGTGATGTTACATTAACGTTATTAACACAACATATAACATTATATGTTTTTCTGGAACGTTATACTAATGTTTCAAATACAACTAAAACATAATATGTTTAACTTGAACGTTACATTAATGTTTAGGTATAACACATAACGTTATTTAAACATACGCAACAATAAAATAACGTTACTACAATGTTTGGTGCTACCTGGGTTGTTGACTCGTACACAAGCAAGATCCCGAGCTTCGCAGCGTCGAGATTCCCGGCACTGGCTCGTTCACATACCTCGAAACGCTAACAGAAAGGCTCGAGTACAAAAATACAACAAGCATGCGTTAAGACAAGCTATACGTATTGGGCTTATGCTAAAGCTTCGATGTCCGGCCATTTAGGTTAGATTAGAAACCAAAAATGACGCTCTCGGGAACAGAAAACAGCTCTGTGTAGAATCCCTTGTCGACGTGTCGATCGAAACCGAAACCATGCCACTCCTCTCTCTGGCCAACTAGTTCCCAGAGTGCAACGCGCGCAGTGTTGCATGCGGGGGTTTATGGACGTAGTCATATGCATGGTCTCCTCGGAACTCTCCTATCATTTTTTTTTCTCTTTGTGTAAAACCTGGATACCCCTAGCTCCACTCAGGCTGACAATCATTACAGTCCACAACATGTTTAGCGATTTCCGAGTACTGATCTTCTACTGCCCTTTTATGTTCCAAGAGTCTTTCATTTAGAGGGCCACTGACAGGGTATTTATGCTCTCCGAGGTTTTTAGTTGCACGTGACATATGAGAGCCCAACTACCCAGAACAGAATTTGCGACTCGAAATTCGGTTTCTTTCCGCCCGAAAACCGCCCATCGAGAACTGGCCGGTTTGAGTCGCGCTCACTTTCACTCTCCGAGTTCGTTTCATCGCTGACACTGCACGCGTGCGTGCACTCGCTGCTCCGAGAAAATCGGGTGTGCGCCAAAATGCAATCCCGTCATGCCTCGCTCCGACGAGGCCGGCGAGGAAGCAGGGAGGAGAACCCAAAGGAAAAAAAGTAAATTTTCTGATAGAAATCGCGTCCCGCGGGCAACGGAATCATATGCGAGCTTGAATTGTGAGCGTCTGCTATTTCATGAAGGAAGCAATTGACAAACCGTGCTTTATTTGGAAGTTTTAAGTTGCTCTGTTGATGTACAAACGCTGAAATATACCAGTGTGTGAAGAAATGTTCAGAACAAACGTATCAGCGGCCCCCGAGATGTTTATTGCCATCCGTGTGCAGGTGAAAAATTGAACATCTGTCTACAAAACTCCCCCAGTAGAAATCTCTGACTGCCCTATAAGCATCAGAGAAAGCTAAACATAGTGACTTTACCCCGGGCTTGGGCAACATCATCATGTTTAACATTTACCTACGTCAGCTAACTTGCCCCGTCGTATTTTGTTCGAGAAAGCTCTCGTTCTCGACGCCCTCACCAAGGCTAATATCTGATCCACCTGTAATGGCGATCGAAGTCGAAAGTCCCACGAAAAGTTTTGCTGGATATTCCAACAGACTAGTTTTGAGCCGTACCTTTTCAGTGGTTCACGCATAATACCATGCTCAGACGGATCAAGCTTCTGCTCGGACAGCATGATCAGTTTAGTTCAGTGTAAACGGTTATTAGAATTGAGAGGTCGCAACCAGCTGCTTTGTAGACAGCTGGTTGCGAAAATTTACGCCGTCTGTAACCATCTCTATGACAGCCCAGTTGCTTGAAGTCATCGCAACTATAAACTACAGGTTGCAGCGACCAACGGTTCTAGATAAACGTTGCTAGCGACTGCACTCTCACATTCTCACCCATCACTCCGAACAGAAAGGCGCTAGTTTCGGTTTGAGGTCGGTACCTTTTCTACAACATAGATGGCGGCAGCATCAGTCTTCTGCACTCGGTGCATCTGGCGAGTTCGTTTCGGTCCAGTTCTCCGTGCAACACTGTGCGAGTGCGATGCATTCTGGGAGAGAACTCGAACGGTGCCAGTGCGTGTGAAACGAACTCGCTATAAGGTTTAGACGCGACCACCAAATTTAATCAAAGTCGTGGGTCATTGAAGGCACACAGTCAATACTAAAACAGAAAAAAATATTAAACCCTTTTTTGTGGACTTCAAAAAGCTGCAAATACGTTGATTGAAAAAAAAAAAGAAAGGTTGCACAGAAAACCGGAAGCATTCTGTGCGTTCACTGCATGATTGACCTTTTTCATAGTTTGGCCACGATCGTGGCGCGCCCTCGCGGGAATCGCTCGAAACACTTTTGGTGGCTCCGGGACCGTCTCTCCGTCGTCCGCGCCAGGCCTGGCGTGTCTCCCGGTCCATGTGTTTACGTGTGTTCTCTGGTGGCGTTGTTCCGTCTTTCACCATTCTGCACGTGTATTTCTGTCTTCGTTTCGCGTGCATATTTTCTTCGAAATGACTGAGGACGACCGGGGGCCCAAATCTGAACACTTAGCGAAAAAGTCGGCGAGAAATACGGCGGCTGTGATTCGCAGGCGCCAAGGTCAAGCGCGACATCGGCCAATCGCAGCCGCCGAATTTCTCGCCAACTTTTTCGCCAAGTGTTTAGATTGGGGCCCCTGGAGGTTTAACAAAAGCCACTGTTAACGATATAGAGGATCTCGTTCGTTTTTATACCTTCAAGAATGAATAGACCGCCGACGCCGCATCGGTTCCTACCATCGACTCGGAGTCACTTAATCGTCACTTCGATGTTGCGTCTTGCAAGCAACTAAGGAAGGAGTCGGCTTTCAAGGCAGAGTCGCAGAGTGTTCTGTAAGGAGAGTAATGGTGACCAGTTTCGATACCGACCCAACCATTCCCCTTGTGCGGAGCTTGTAAGCTCCGTTTATGAGGCCCGGCCACTACAAACAGCTGTTTTTGCTATACTTAGTTGCTTAATTAAGTTATTCAAGTTTATTGCGTTCATCACTTCGCCGTCTTGTGCACCGCGTAACCGCACGGGGTATCGCCGTATTCGGGAATGTGTAAACAAACTCGAACGGTGTGAAATCTGGGCGGTCTTTATATCGCAAAGGCTTGCCTGCACCGTCAAAAAGTAAGTAACGGTATGTTAGAAACAATCTCTTTTCGAATTCGGCACGTTTACGAGCCGTTGACAAAGTGGCCCCAGCAAACAGGAGAATTTATGGTTGATTGCCAAGGCATTCCATCGGGATTCTGTCTCCGTAAGGCTTAAATTCGTTTTGCACGCTTTAAATGTTTTGCCAGTGACTGATACTTTTTGTATTTTCTCTTCACTTTTAACGTGGCAAGACGCGAATGTGTATAGCACACGCTTGAAGAACGGAAAGCTTTATCTTGTTATTCTTTTTTAAGAACCGGCTACGGCATGATTCACACAACCTCGCGTGCACATTTAATGTTAACGGAAATATAGTAAGAGTGCAGGCGAGCTGGTGTAAGTTGAACATTATGATAAACTTGATATACGAATACATGAAATGAAAGAACATCGAGGACAGGGATGGAAACAGGACTTCTTTCAAGAAGTCCTGTTTCCTTGATGTTTTATCCCTTCATGTATTCGTATCTATTCATCAACACCCTCGTTTTCAGTTATTAAACCTGAGACTGGGCTAAGAAAAGAAAAACGCGAAGTAAGGACAGGCAACGTGTGAAGAAACGTTGCCTGTTCTTTTTCTGTCTTTTTTTTTGCGTTTTCGTTTTCCAAACCAGTTTCAAGTCTATTATCATGTTCACATTTACTGTATCTTAGTTAAAAGCAGAATGTCCCGAGATCACACTGATGACCCAGCCACAACACGGGGGATTCGCGTCATAGGCTTTTGAAAGCCGGGCAAAAAGGGCAGGGTGTTTGACACCGAATGCTTTCGTGCACCACCCGCAAAAGGCTGCTGAAACTCTATAATATCTTGCGTTTGAACCATTTTTGCTGTTATTTGTGTAACCTATAGCTGCGCGGGGCTGAGGAATGACGACTATGAAGCCTAGCCGCGAGAAAAGCGGAGGAGTCGAGCCTAACCAAGCACTGTCTGAGCAACCAAGCACCTAGCTTAGCGGATTGTGCGTCACGAGTGGCAGTTTAACACAATTACAATTCGTCACCTCATTAAAAATAATTTTTCTCTGTTTTGTAATACTCTTGAAGTTTATTAGGCATATTTACGAATTTCTCAGGAATTGGTAATCATTCACTTTGCCTATTAATGACGCCGCAAGCATAAAATCAGAACATATAGGACACCTGCAGAAAATACAACCACTTATTGACAGCTTGACAGTGCGCCGTCGGTAGCTCTGTCAGATAAAGAGATTTGTTGTTCCGCCTCCGAAGATTGTGTGGTGCCAGATAGATAAGTAGGTGTTTGTTGATGTAATCAGTGACGGCTACGCTCTTTTCTTTCTGTTCTTTTTACTAATAAAATTTTAGTTGCGAGAACAGCTTCGTCCTCTCGTGTTTGTTTTCTTCACTCCGTATTCTTTGTTTGAGCTGTTTTTATCGTGTATATTATAACGCTTACCAACTCGCCCAATTCGCTACCTTACAGAATACTAGTTTTTATATAGGTCACGAGTAACAATGGTAACAGTGTGCAGCTCTGAAGGTCATGGGTGGTTCGCCGTAGAAGGGCACTATCACACAAAGGCAACGTGTGGAGAAACCAGCACGAACGGCTAGAAAACGTGCATGTTCGTGGAAGAAAAAGATCCTTATATCCTACTAACCGTTCTATCCTGTTTTTTAACAAAAGCTTTAACGAGAATTTCAGGCACCGCGTTGTTGCGTATGCACTTTCGGAGTTTAGGCATTTACAGTTTTGCTTTTTAGGTTTTAGGCAGACATTATTAAGTTTCGAACTTTATCCTGTTTTTCAAGTTTTAGTTTTCAGTTAGGCTTTTCTTGCCTAGAGAGTAAACCATAAAAAACACACAGCCGGAATTATTAATTTGGAAGCAATACACCCAATACGCTTAACAAATATTACAAAAAGGACATCTCCTTTTTACAAAACTGACGGATCTCGATGATAATAAATTGATATATGTTACGCATGACCCGACAGCCTCCATATGAAAAGAAGAAAAAAAAATCGGTGAGCTTTTCTCCGCACCCGCTCAATGGCCGGTGAGCTTTTGTCCGCATCCGCCAGTTTTGCGGTGAACTTTTCTCTGGTGAGCTTTTCTCCGGAATTCAAGAAAAAAACATAGAAACCCAGACGTCACTTGTCAGGTAAGAGTGGTGTACGACATTCCGTTGCAATGTGGGTTGTCCTATGTTGGGTAAATTGGTCGTTGTTTAAACGAAAGGATCTTGGAACATAAAAGGACAGTAGAAGATAAGGCTCAGTACTCGGAAATCGCTAAACATGTTGTAGACGCTGTAACGACTGTCAGCCTGAGTGGCCGGGAATCAGAAGATGTGGGGTTCTGCCGGGCACTGTTTGTGAGTTAGTAGGGTATATGAAGGGAAAGAGACGTGCCAGAGTAAAGAAGGGGAACGACGTTTCATCAAACGGTCTTCTTCAGGTATACTAAAAGGGGAGATGACAGATCAAAATATATATACAACGTCAGAAAGGGAGGAGGAAAAGCCGTCAAGAGGTCTGAAGTCAACAAGTGGAGGAATGCGGGTTGGGGGGGGAGGGGACTTAGAGCACCCCCGTGACCACCTAAATTATCAACAAATCATCAACAAAGGAGAAAGAAATGAGTGGGGGAAAGGGGAATGTCTAATAACCGAAATAAAGTTCCTTGTTTAAACCGGAAGGGAATTCCGTCTTTAGGTTAAGAATTAATCTGTTTTCTTCTTATTTTCCGTGAGGTTAGTGTATGGGAGCCTGATTTAACGACTGAGAGATCCAGAAAGAATTGTAAGGTAAAAGCACACGCTCTCGACTAGCGAAAGTGATGGTGGCCGGCAAAATACTGCAGACTGCACGTCGATTACCGCCATTAGGAATGCTTGAGCCCCAGATGGTACTGAATTTTGAAATGGCTCTATTGAAAATATGTACCTTTATCTGTGCATGGCGGATACGATCATCTTAATGCCAACGGTGCAAAACTTCCGTAATTCTTATTTCAGTCTGGCGCTTGTCTGCAGAAAATACTGCCTTTGATTTTAGTGACTACAAAAAAAAAAAATAAAGCTCCAGTCTCTGATGTGTGCGTTATAATAATCGATTACTTAAAAACCGTTTCGGGCGGGTAATGCGTGTTTTGTGTCTGTATGTGTGTGCGTGTGTGCGTGTGTGTGTGCATGTGTGTTCGTTTGTTTGTTTGTTTGTGTGTGTGTATGCGCGCGTGCGTGTGTGTCTCTCTGTGTCTGTGTCTCTCTCTGTGTGTGTGTGTGTGTTTGTTTGTTTGTTTGTGTGTGTGTATGCGCGCGTGCGTGTGTGTGTCTCTCTGTGTGTGTCTGTGTGTCTCTGTGTGTGTGTGTCTCTGTGTGTGTGTGTTTGTTTGTTTGTTTGTGTGTGTGTATGCGCGCGTGCGTGTGTGTCTCTCTGTGTCTGTGTCTCTGTGTGTGTGTGTGTGTATGCGCGCGTGCGTGTGTGTCTCTCTGTGTCTGTGTCTCTGTGTGTGTGTGTGTGTTTGTTTGTTTGTTTGTGTGTGTGTATGCGCGCGTGCGTGTGTGTCTCTCTGTGTCTGTGTCTCTGTGTGTGTGTGTGTGTGTTTGTTTGTTTGTGTGTGTGTGCGTGCGCGCGTGCGTGTGTGTCTCTCTGTGTCTGTGTGTCTCTGTGTGTGTGTGTGTGTGTGTTTGTTTGTTTGTTTGTGTGTGTGTATGCGCGCGTGCGTGTGTGTCTCTCTGTGTCTGTGTCTCTGTGTGTGTGTGTGTGTGTGTGTGTGTTTGTTTGTTTGTTTGTGTGTGTGTGTGCGCGCGTGCGTGTGTGTCTCTCTGTGTCTGTGTCTCTGTGTGTGTGTGTGTGTGTGTGTGTGTGTGTGTGTGTTTGTTTGTTTGTGTTTGTGTGTATTTAGTAGCGCATGTAATTTGTATATTCTTTCCCTTGTTTACAAAAGAGTGACGAATTCTGCACACATAAGGGCCCTTACACGGACTGTGTACAATAAACCCCAGTATTTTACGTGATGTCTCCCATTCAAAGGAAGAAAAAAATGTCCTCGAACGAAGACGTTTGTGCTACTGACTTTCTTGGAGAAAGAGACCTCACGCAACCTAGAATGAGTGGTGGATGCAGAAATACGAGTGATGGGCGATTTTTCAAGTGGTACAGGAAAAGGGGGTCATGTCTCAAAAGCCCAATAAAAATATATATGTATATATCATTTATAGTGAGAACATTTTTAACCAGGCGGAAAATTGAAAAGCGACTTTGCGTCATATTTCATAATTGCAGGAGGTAGTCCTTGCCATTTTTGCAATCTTCACAAATACAAGTAAAAAAAGATAAAAAAGCTATAATTGATGTGGAAAAAGAATCTCAATGTTTCGAGACTCCAAAATGTGTCATTTTGGAGTTTCGAAACATTTGTTTTCACAGCAGTTATATCTTTTTTTTGCTGATTTAAGACATGCTATAGAAGGGTTAAAGTTTTCTGGAAATGTAACTTTTTTTATTTTATCAAATGAAATTTTTGAATCTTGCATCTTTGACAATAATGAGTCTAAGTTTGAATCGAGCTAGCTTTCGATGTAAAATTATTTAAGTCTTCAGAAACATATAACGTGAAAGCTTGAATTTAAGCCTATCTAAAGACTTCTATATTGTTAATTTAAAGGAGTCTGTCCAACGATTTCAACGTTTGAAAGGATTTGCATCGTGTACTTCTGACATTGTTTATCTTGTCACAATTGACTCCGTAAGTGTGACGTCATGGGTCCAAACAAACCGTTGCTAGGGTCGTTGTTATGGACGAATACATGTGGCTCGGTTTCGCTACGAAAACCCGACCATTCAAAAATCAGGAGTAGGCATTTAAACTTCTAAAAATCACAGATATAGAAAGCTTGAATGTCATATATGTTTCGACAGAAGTGTGCCGGTAATCGCTCGTTTCTGAAATATTTACGACTGCAACTTCCGGTCCTCAAGACTGCCTGCAGCAGACGACGAATGCAAGAAGTATGCCGTCTGCCGCACGCCGGCCGGCCAAGTGGGGCCGTCGTTTGCATCGTGTGAATAAAGATGATATTCTGACATCGCATTTGTTTGAAATATAATGAGTTTCATACACTTTTAAGATTTCATAGTGGGGTGCGATGCAAAATATGGTTTATCGAAAGTCCGGGCGTCGATCGAGATGATAGTCTGCTAAAAGATCGCATTGCACCCGCGAGAAAAGCACTTCAGGCGAACGGTTGAGATCCCAAATTTTGTTTGCGGACTCGCGCTATGCGAGGGTGCTTCGTATACCTGGTTGTAACCATCGCGTGGAGAGAGATTCTTGCAGTTTCTTCAGATTTCCGCAAGACTCCAAAGCGCGAAAGAACTGGATAAAAAACATAAGGTGAGTCTATTACAGACTGTACTCGCATCGCGGGTTCGATGAAGATCTTCACCAAAAAGAGCACATCCACGGAATTTGATGTATACCAAGGGGGAAAAAAGAGCAAAATACTGCGAAATCGCGATAGACATGCAATTCTTTAATAACCTGACAACCACAATAATAAAATAATAATAACAAACGACTTACCTCGACGGCGTACGATTTGTTTCTCATGGTGGCCTGCACTACGCCGGTAATGCACTTCAGGTCGTCGTCGTAACTGATCTGCGTGACGTGGTTTGATTTTACTGCATTTTCACCCTCGTAACTAAGCTGGGTTGTTCACAGGAAAAAAAAAACGCACATTGCGGAGGCCTCTACGGCCACGGCAATCCACTTGTTTTTGTCGCTTGTTTACCGACGCATTTCAATGAAGACGCCCGCTGCAACAGAGGCCAGCAAATCTATCGTGTCGTCTGCTACCAAAGCAAAGCGGAGTGTAAGACTTCAGAAATGGCTTTCATCGTTGCAATATGACACTGAGACGACAAGAACATCTTCATAATTAGATATCAAGAAGTTAGGTTGCTTACAAAAAATTATTTACTTACTTGTAAGCAAAAATCTAGCCTCATGTGGAGTCTCCATGCATTAGTCCATAGCAACGTCCCTAGCAACGGTTTGTTTGGACCCAAACGCCATGTTGTGACGTCATCACTTACGGGGTCAATTAAAAGAGAGAAACACACCTCCTTCTTTTCGAAATGTTGCGATTCCGCCGCGTAATCGCAAGGCACAATTGAGAATATTTCCCGACCTGCAGCCTTAAGCGGCGGCCTTGAGAACCACGCGGCATGATGTCAATGGGGGACTTGTAAAAGATAGCAAGTTGTGCAAATACCTGCTCGATAAAAGGTAATTTTTATATAAATCTTGTCTTTCCAACATAAATATAAATGCATCAAAAACCTGCTATCATCGACAAAACGTTTATTGTATGGTGGTTTAGTTGCGGCATCTATCCGAGGTCAACAAGCCTCCAGAAGCCGGAGGGCTCTGGGGCAGAGCCGGTCGGAGATGGTCGGACCCGGACGTTGGCACTTTTCTCCTTTCACGATGTTGATCGCGCTGTGAAAGCACGTGGTCACTTAGTCGCGAGCGGGTGAGTTCTCGCCGCTCACTGATGGCTTTAGAGAGAGAGCTCCACCGGAACCCCGCGCGTCCCCCTTTCACGTCACAGCACACGTGACTCGGAAGATGCCGAAGAAGTTGAAAGGCGCTGAAAACATCAATCTTTGTCCATTTTTAAAATAAAAAATCAAAGCCGTTTACAACTCCCTGTAACGCCGAATTAGCGCGCAGCTCTTGAGGAGGAGGAAGGCACAGAGGGGGGTCACGTGACCTCGGGGAGGGGGGGTCACGTGGCCTGGGGGTCACGTGACCTCGAGGAGGGAGGGGGGAGTTCATCTAGCGGGGAAAATTTTCCGCTAGATTTAGCGGGAAAAGTTTTCCGCTAGATTTAGCGGGAAAATTTTCCGCTTAGATTTAGCGGAGAAAATTTTCCGCTTGATTTAGCGGAGAAAATGTTCCGCTAGATTTAGCGGGGAAATTTTTCCGCTAGATTTAGCGGGGAAAGTTTTCCGCTAAATTTAGCGGGGAAATTTTTCCGCTAGATTTAGCGGGGAAAATTTTCCGCTAGATTTAGCGGGGAAATTTTTCCGCTAAATTTAGCGGGGAAAATTACCCATCATGCACCGCGCGGTTACGCCGATGGCGACGGCGACGGCGACGCCGCTCAAGCCGGAAACGGGCGCCTAAGAGCTGCGCTCTAAAACTAGGATACGCAGGCAAAAGCAGTTTTAGAGCGCAGCTCTTAGGCGCCTGTTTCCGGCTTGAGCGGTGTTGCCGTCGGCGTAACCGTAGGGTCACGTGAACTTACGGTTACGCCCCAGGTCACGTGACCCCAGGTCACGTGACCCCCTAGATCACGTGACCCCCGTGAGGGGAGGAGGAGAAAGGAGGGTATACCCTCCCCTCAGTACCCTTCCATCCTCCTCCTCAAGAGCTGCGCTCCAATTCGGCATTACAAGGAGTTGTAAACGGCTTTCATTTTTTGTTCTCTACTTCAGAGAGATCGAGACATAACTCCCAAATTATTAAAGCAAAGCACTGAAATTGTTGCACAGCTCCTTTCAGTATAGTTTATATAGAAGAAACAGCACTGCAAACTTGCGTAGAAAAGCCAAAAATATAAAATTCAACGTCAATTTTAAAAAATACATATTTTTTATTTTTCACAGATAAAAAGCTTTTTATGTGTTCTTATATATGCAAAAAGAATATTGCAAATAATTGCAATATATGCAATTATTTGACATACTGTAAACGACCTATTTTTCGCGAATTTCGCGAATCGCCTACAATTCGCGAAAAATATAGGTCCCGCGAATAATTCCGGTAAAATTTAAACACATTGAAATCTATATTGAGATCCCACCACGCCGCGAAAATTAGAACCCGCGAAGTATTCTAAAACTTTAGCTTTTATCTAAATCGCAAAATATTGATCCCGCGAAAAATAAGTCGTTTACAGTATGTGGTTTCGTTATATTAACCCTTTAACGCCAAATTTATTTTTCAGTCGACTAAAAAAATATATTTTTGTGGGAATGTGGTGCTCTTAAAAATATACAAACACCCTATTTGGCTAAAAGAAGTATGTCGCGGATTCGCGACAGCAGTTTACGAAGTCAATCATTTTACCGACGCCATCTGAATACAATTTGTTTTTAGAACGCAGCTCTTAGGCGTCCGTTTGCGGCTTGAGCGGCGTCGCTGTCGGCGTCTGCGTCGCCGTCGACGTAACCGTAAGGTCACGTGACCCCCAGGTTACGTGACCCTCCCCCCCCCCCGAGGCCACGTGACCCCCGTGAGGGGAGGCGGAGAAATGAGGGGTATACCCTCCCCTCAGTACCCTTCCCCCTCCTCCTCAAGAGCTGCGCTCCAATTCGGCGTTACAGGGAGTTGTAAACGGCTTTCATTTTTTTTCACAAATAATATATGCGTAGTAAAAAAGTCTCGGAAAACAGGGAAACGCAATTTCGCTCATTGTGTTCCCACAACAACTAAGCACAGCGCAGAAAGCATCTGGCTTTCTGCACAGGTACATATTTGTACCTGTACCTCCATTCTAAGATGAAAGGATATGGGCCGTTGCCAAATCTTGTACGTAATTATTATATGCGTATATGCTTGGAACGTGACCATAGTATTTATAATATTTAAGATCCTGAACCATTTAGTAAAAATGAGGTCTGCCTGGTATGTCATGATAATATAAAAAAAGTTCAGGCACACATCCAGTTCACTTATAAAATCTCAAGATTCACAACTTTTCTTTGAATAAACCTATTGAAATGTTTTTTTATCAAGCACATCATCTAAGGTTAACAAACCTTTATGCCAAGGAAAAGCATTACAGCCGCCATTGCTGACGTTTCTCCTGTCTTACCTAAAGTACTGGATCTTCGAAGGTAGCGCCATTGCCTTCCCACCTGCTAGCCAGACACAAACAAATACCGACATGCAGACGACAAAACCTCTAATGCGATTGGCTCATCACTGTCGGTTGCCATGATAATCGCCATTTCGGGTCCTTTCAATGCTTCAAAGCTACGAAAGGGTCTTTAAAACCACTCGCACCAAGGTCGCTATGGAGCATCATCATACTGTAAGCGTTCCTCGGCCAATATGAGCGTCTTTTGGCACTGTGCATGCAATAAACTTATCACTTATTTCCCTAGATCTCTTGCAATTATGTTGCTCTTCTTGCGTATTTCGAGACAGTAAAATTATTTTTCAATGCCTCCAAGCACTGACGTAGCGTGTGATGGCGGTACGAGGATGTACGGAAGATGTACGGATAGAGGAAGCAAAAGACGAAAGGTCGGTTATGGCGGCGCCCATGCACAGCTGATGCGAAGCGTCTTTAGTATATATGTGCTGTTTGCGATGGGGGAACAGTATATGCCTCCTGGGCTGCTATAGCTTATGCCCAATGGTTTCAAACATGGCAGAATTTTAACGTGGAGAGTCAAAACAAAATTGAAAAATAAAGTTAGCGCTTGCGTTATTAGCGTGCGTTACACACGATATTTTTAGAATATTGTAAACGACAAAATTTTCGCGAATTTCGCGAATCGCCTACAATTTGCGAAAAATAGGTCCCACGAACCATTTCGGTAAGATGTAAACACAATGAAATCTATATATATTGAGAAACCACCGCGTCGCGAAAATTAGAACCCGCGAATTATTCTAAAACTTCAGTTTTGACTAGGCTGGGCGTCGATTAAAACTTTTAACCCGATTAATCGCCACCCTTTAATCGATTAATTAATCGATTAATCGGTTGCGTTGATTTTTATAAATATTATATTAAAAAGAATGCAACAACTCGTCTTGCCTTTGAAAACTTATTTTACTCTCTGTTACACGGCGCAAAGGACATTTAGAATTGAGGATACATATAGTTCAACGATTCAAAGACACTTATTTTTGCTCCAGCTCCGAAGACAAAGAAGTTTGTCCACATTCTCCGACAGGAAGACAAGAAGTGAGGGCTTGGGCGATGATTTCTTCTTTTTCAGAGAAAGGGGCCTCGATGAGGAGGCGTTGATTGTTGTCTGCGTTTTGGCGGATGGTCCTTGCTGCAGCGGCGTACATGGGTGCTTCGCTCGTAGGTGATACTGAAGCGAACTTACGCTTCCACTGTACGAAAACGGCTTTTTGCAGATGATGCAGTGGACTTCCTTCGAGTTAAAAACTTCACCGCTGGAGCTTACTTCAAACCCAAACTTTCCAGCGAGATTGCCTTTCATACTCGTGAACTCGTCCACTTTTACGGGCCGAATACTGGAACAAGTAACCACGGCGTTGTTAGCTTCCCAGCTTGTTTTTCTGCTTGTTTGTCTTGCTTGGGCAAGATGTGTAGTAGATCCTCAACACGTGAAGTTTCGCGGTCGCGCGGGGATCAATTGCGGGCCCGGCTTGTTCGTCTGGCCTCGGCAGAACTGTAATGTATATCCTCGAACACGTGACGCTTCGAAGCGCGAGAATTGAACCTTGCTCATAGCACCTGGCTGGGAACGGAAAACCGCTCGGGACAGAACGAGCGGATACACTCCACGCAGCGTTTTCCTTAGGGGGGGGGGGAGGAGCGGGCGGGGCATGAGTCACCCCTAGTTCGGGCAGGTCATCCAGGATAGAGCCATGCGTGCGTCCAGTTGACTTCTTTTTGAGTACCGATTAAAAAACCGATTAACCGGTTAAAAAATTTGATCGCGATTAAAGCCTTAATCGATTAATCGGAAGGTTAATCGATCAATTGCCCAGCCCTAGTTTTGACCTAAATCGCGAAATATTGAGCCCGCGAAAAGTAAGTCGTTTACAGTATAGTTCATTTCCACCGCGACGCAAAAACCCAAGCATCTTGAGTATGCAACGCCGCTAAGATAGAGTAACATATTTTATTCTTTTCTCACACAAAATGCTGTAACTTGAAAAAAAAAGTTTTGTTTTGAAGTAACAGTTTAGATTAGCTTCAATATGACAATGCAATACGGGCAGTCGACCGGTCATGTCCACTCGCGTCGCTTCTGCGAGAGGGGACTCGCGTGCCATCGCCGAGAAACGTTAGCGCGTCGCAAGCAGAGAATTTCCGGCGATCGTTGTCCACCTTGCAAGGTCTTCCAGATCATTTGTCACGTAAGGGTGCATTGTCGCCCTGGGGCAGGGTGTAAGATGGACAGGTGGGGAAACGAGAGCCAAATGAGTGACCGGATTGTGTCCCCATCGGGTTTCTCTTTTTCTGTGGCGCCATCTATGTGGAGCACCGCGAACTCTCACTCCAGGCGGGCAACCGGTGGCGACCGGCTAAACTGAAGGAGATTTTTTTCTTCTCGCCGCAGCGCCATCTGTCGCAAATCAGGGGTACCCGCAAACAGACGAGTACACAATCCGGTCACGGCGCTGCGGTAGGCCTCTATGGGTCGTTTCACCACCTGTCATATCTCACACCCTGCCCTGGGGTGCCAATCTACACGGCGGCACCAAGGACGGGACTTCTCCGCCTGTTCTGATTGGTCGGTGGTGCGGCGCTGACCAATCGCAGAAGGTGCTGAGGCCAGATTCATAAAAAACCTCTTACCTACGACAACTTAGCTACGAAGTTCGTAAACTTACGATCATCGTAAGATGAGGCGCAAACGGTATTCACAAACGCGTTCTTAAGTGAGAGGAGGAAAGTTACGACCTTTTACGGAGAAACAACGACTTCCGGTGTTGTTGCTATGGCGACGGCGTCTTCGGCAACACGAACAACCAATCGGAGAGCTCGGCATAGTTCGGAGCACGTGGATGTTTAATAACAAACACAGGCTAACTACTCGTTGATAGTCAGCCCTATGTATGTCCTGTCCTGTCTGTGTGTAAACGTTTAGTGTTCAAGCTGTTTCTCATAAACACAGGCGGCCTTTTCATCACCGCTTGACTGGGGTTCGTGTCCGTGCAGTGATATATCGACGCTAACACGATTTAAACGCTTCGTTGACTGCTACGAAGTCAACACACCTGTCATTGTTGGTAAAAGCGCCGTGCCAGTCGTTTGCAAAGCGACATAGATAGAAACCAATAGCCGCGGCGTTTTTCGCGGCCTCGGAAATGCAGGAGCGAGCCGACGTTAAAAAAAGATACGTTTGAACTACGAGAGTGTCAGCAAGAGCCACGCAAATACCTTTTCATACTCGGAGCGGACGCGAGCGTTCGATCGAAGTGCTGAATTCGCTCTGTTAGCCCGCGTCTTGGCAAGCGCTTCGGGACCGATCTTTTACGATTGCAACTCGATACTGACATGACACTCGGCAAAGAAAGGTATGACCATCATCGCGTAGCTACCACGGACTGTTATAGCTCGACAGTGACGTAGCGCCGTGTCAAAATAAAAATGGCATACTAATAACAAAGTGTACATACCGTGTTGCGAAGGTAATCCATACGGCGTTTATTGAGCTCTATATCACACAAAACAAGAAGATAGAATCAATGAGAGTCCTTTTCGACGACAGCGTTCGTCACCGCTGCCTCGGAAAACAAGGAGATCGAGATGACGAGGGAAAGAGATTGACCTCTGAAATTTGGTTTAGCGATCAAACTATTCATACGGGAAGGGTCCAAAAGGGTCACGCGGGCATATTCCATTCAGCAAGCCTGCCGGTCGTGGGCAGACGGTCTTGGCCAAGGACCGTCGGAGAAATGCTGCGCCCGAACAGGTCGGAGCGGTCGGAGTGCCTGCTAGGCCTATTCTGCCGAGCTCGCTTGGTCGGTGGGATCGTTGCCTTTGTTGCTTTTCCCGGGTGTCTGTGGATCCAGCGTTGATGTTCGTCGTGGTCGGCTTCAAGTACTTCTTCCTTTTTTCTTGCTGCTTGAAGTCGGGACGCGCGAGAAGAGCATGTAGAAAAATAAATATCCGCTGGTCGTCGCGACCAAGTAACTGTGCGATGCTGTCGGCCATGTTGATTTGATCGTAAAAAGTGCGTAAGACAGCTTCGGAGCTGTCGTAGGATTTTGTCGTAACCTGCGCAAAAGTTACGACAATTTCGTTTCGAGAATACGGATTTTCTCTCAAATATGTCGTACGCACTTTTTTCGTCGTAAGTTCGCTTTGAGAATCCGGCCTCTGATGTCCCGGTCCCATGGTCCCGCCGTGTAGATTAGGGCCCCTGTACTGAAAATCGCAGTCGGGAGAACAGACGCCGCCGACGTCGCGCTCACGATGGCCGCCAAGGCGGTCAGCCGCCGCAACCGAATTCCGTGGGAGTGGCCATTTTCTAGCTCGTTTCGGCTATCATCGGCGAGAAGTTTTGGCGGCGCCCTCCTATGGTACTTTCCTCTAATGACGTTATTAACTTGCGAACAACAAAGTTCGATGGTGTTTGTAATGAGCTTGGCGGAAGCTTGAAATCATTGCGCTCTCAAACGAACACTCCCAACACCGTCAACATCGGAGTTATTCCATTACTCTTATTTCCGTAGATGAGAAATCCTTTGTGACTTCATATGTCAGCATTCGGCCAATCGGGGAAGGCCGACCACAGCGACGCTTTCGATCGCGCATGTCGTCAATAGCCAACCTCTCACACATCACGAATCCTCCTTGAAGGAAAACACTCTGCGTATACGCACGCACTTTTCGAGGAAATATAGTACACAAGAAAGCGCCCGCAAAGCGTTAGCGTTCGGCGCGAGTGACGAAGACGCTGCTCTTTGCGCACGCAAAGCTTTTGCTTACGCTATTCTAAAACTCCCTATTAGCATTCAAGTGCAATGGATTCAGTCCATAGGCTGCATTTAGCTGAGCTCGGAAATTGTCAAAAATCATTATATTCTCACAAAATGCATTTATTCTAGTCTTGGGTAGTAACTATAGTCGGTGACAGGTCAAGAACGAAGTGGGAGCTCCTCCCACCCCTCTACACTTGAGCGGAGCGAACGGTGGAGAGGAGGTCGCCTCCTCTCCAGCGTTCGCTCTACAAAATTGGAAAGAGGTGGGAGAAGCTTCCACTTCGTTCTTGACCTGTCACCGACTATAGTTACTAGTAACGCGTTACCGATAACTAGTTACTTTTTTAGTAACTTGTAACTGTAACTCGTTACTGCGTAGTGAAAATAACTTGTAACTGTAACAGAGTTACTATTCTTCAAAAGTAACTAAAAAGTAACGTCATTACAGTATCTTCTCAGATTTATGTGCAAAAATGTTGCAAACACGGCCACCAAAATCGTCTCCCAACTCGTGAGGGAGTCCCAAGTCCTGGTACGGGAAGGGCACGGCAAGAACTGCTGCTGAAAATGTCTGGAGCAGGAGGGAAAGAAATAAAAATATAAAGAAACTAAATTTTGGTTGACCCTGCTTGGCCAAGCTGGTCCAGCTGATGGGAGGACGGGGATGTTTGTGTCCGTACCAGCCGTGCATGGTACATTGCCCACCGCGTACGGAGATGTAACAAAGCGCGGCATCTCTAACGCGGTTTTCTTTTCTTTGTCCGGTGGAGGGAGCGAGTGATTTTTGCAGAGGACAGTTTTTTGTGATTGTAGCCCCAAATGCCCGCAGGCTTACGGCACAACCGATTTTCCGAACCTTGTCTTCTTGCCGCCAAGCATACGTTTCCTTCCCCTCTAATTTGAATCGTCCAACTCCCAGATACTCTGACGGGGTCTCAACTTCAGGTCCATTTACTCTCTATTTTTTTTTTTTACAACCAAATTACCGGTTTTGTTTTCCGTCACCCACTTCTTGTCCCTTCTCGGGTCCAGACACTTGAGAAAGAGTATTCGCTCGAAACATCTGTGTTGTTCTGCTTGTTTGTGTGTTTTCTTAAAATTGAAAGACCGCCCTTAGCCGGGACCAGGAACACTTGGGCATCAGTTGATTTGTGGATATTCACGTCGTGGGCTTTCCGGGTTGTCTCTTGTATTTCGGGTGGTGAGATGGAGGAGCACAAGCGTGTTGGATCTGGTTAGGAAATGGCTGATAAGATTGTAACAGCTGTTTGGAATTTAACACACAGTGGACGTTTGTATACCTCGATCAGTGCTTATTTTGACGGAGGAATGTGGCCGTAACATTGCTTTCTAAGTTTTCGAGGAAAGCTTCGGGTTTCATGAAAGATTGTGCGCACGCAGTAGAAAACGATTCGACCGACGACTGAATTGGAGTGACATAAGAAAACATAAAAAGCTGATTGCAAGGTATGACTTATATTATTTTTGACTTCATATTTGAACAATTATTATTGCTTCTGTCCGATTTCGCCTCACCACAGAAATCCGAAATTAGAATTGGCGGATTGTAAACTGGCACCCCGATTGGATATAAACGAGATTTGGACGCGTGCTGTTGTGTTAGTGTACACCTTGTGGTCGTCGCGCTTATATTAAAGCTCTTCATGGGCCAGGTATCTGCTATGGTAATATTTTGAAAAACTGAAGTCGCCCGTAATTTTTCCAAAGAAGAGACTCTATATTTTTTATCATTACCCGGATACTGCCTTAAATTATGATATTGTTCAAGGAGCTATTGACGGTAAAAATTAAAATAGGAAGAACCAACTCGTTAATATTAATTATAACGAAAATATTAGTTTCTCAAAATATACAGATTCACTACCGTGAACAACACAATGTCCCATTAGAAAACTATGCTAATTTAAAGGCATACTAAGGAATATTCCTCTTGAATGTTTCTAATGTTTTTTTTGTAAAATAACGACGAAGTAACGGCGTTACTTTACCGAAGTAACTTTAACAAGTTACTCTTTCAATTTTGTAATGGTAACAGGGTTACTTTTTTGCCTGGGTAACTGCAACTGTAACACTGTTACATTTTAGCAGTAACGTGCCCATGACTGATCCATTCTCTCTTTCTTATTTTGTTTTATTCGATTGCTGTGAAGTTGTGACGCCGTGCGATATCTCCTTCGATGGAGTCAGTACCCCATTGACTGAATTTACATGAATTCGACCCTAACGCGTCGAATCGAGCGAAGATCAATCACACGCACCCTGTTCTCCCTACTTCTTCCACTTCTATACCCATCTCCTACCGATCATTGTAGTCAAATACAGCCCTGGTAAGACCGATTATTGAGTATGCAAAAGTTGTGTGGGACCCACATACTGTGACCAATTGCATTAAACTCGAAAGAATTCAGCGACTTGTTTCCAGGTTCATCTTTTTGGCCACGCCTTTTCGGCCACGCCTTTTCTCCTACAAAACTATGTGAACTCGCAAATCTCCCAACTTTGGAATCGAGGACCAAGTACGAAAGGTTAAGATTCCTTTTCCAAATTATTCATACTATATAAAGATCAACAAATTGGATTACTTCGAAATCAGCACTAACGAATCTTCAAGGCATCGCCATAGCATGTTTATTCGTAATCCATCAGTGCGAAACGATTGTTTTGAATTCAGTTTTTTTTTTCCTAGAACCATCAAAAAGAGGAAAATGCTGCCCGATTCTGGCTGTTTCGTTAACATCCCTTAATATCTTTTTAGAAAGTATAGATAATATTGTCGAATGTGACAGTCGTGAAAAGCCGTAATTGTACGAATACGGACCAAGTTTTTGTTTTCTTGTGAGATGTTCATACTTGTGCTGCTTTCGGTTTCGCAACTTTTCTTGTTCGCTTTTAAGTGTATGAAACGGTCTCGTGCATGCCACTTTCAAGGTTAATTACTCTTTGTATAGTGGTTACTTTTATCTTTTTGTTTTTGGATACCCACTTATGTAATAGCCCAATGGGCTCACAGTATCAATAAATGAATGAATGAAGGAAGGAATGAAATCTCTATTCGACGTGCTACGGTCGCATCCATGTAAACGCAGCATGCCATACGTAGTCCGAGTCTGATTATTTATCATAAAATGCACACATGATATAAATCATCAGATAATACCATGAACTAACTTTAGACGTGCCCAATGATAACCATAGTTTTTTTTCGTTCTATTGCGTGTTTCTATACGTAGTATTACTATCTTTCGTTTCTTCTTTTTTCAGGCAAACAAATTACGAAAATACTTCTGAAACGTCGATACTATGGTCTTTCTTGTGTTTTTAGTTGAAACCCAGAGAAACACACACTGACAAAAATATTAAAAAAAAAGTTATATGCTCCCGTGCAGACCTTTGTAAAGAAATAATCCGTATCCATTGAGTTTGTGTTAAATGAGGTTCCAAAGGAAACCCTGCCTGCTAAGATTATCGGAAAACTTGCTTTTTAATAAGCAGAAGATGATATAGGCTCTGTTCGTGACGTTATATGTTTTCATGACGCCCCATCCGCAGCCCGTGACGTAACATCTACCGAAGACGTATAGCATCCGTCTATGACTTTCCTCTGACCGTAACATTACAACTTTATTCAATCCACTCCCAGCTGAAAAAAAAAAAAAAGTTAGCAAAGGTACAGGCGCTAACATCGAGCCGTGCATATCCCAGCAGCCCAACTCGTCGAGAGCCGGTTGACTTGCCGCTCAGGCGGCCCCTGGCGGCCGGAGAGCAAAGCTGCTTTAGGGGGCAATTAATTATATGTAGCAGACAGCTCGGGCGGGCGGCGCGAGGCGTTACCGACCAACGTGGGCGTGCTCGCGACTCCCTCACTCGCCGGGGCCAGCGAGCGAGACGAGCCGCCGTTGCTGCTGCTGCTGCCTCGGCCGCCGCCACCACCGCCGGCGGCGGCGGCCCGTCTAATCCCCCTGTCAGAGGGGATTACTCGACTGCGGGGTCGTCGCCAAGTATCGGGCTTCCTTCGGCCGGCGTTAGCCTCCGTAATTGGCAAAATACCGGGGATTTTGCTGCTGGAATCGGTAGCTAACAAGGCGCGCTCTTTGGCGGCAATTAGGTAAGCGCCGCGGCGATCCCTTGTTAAAGTGATTGCTTCTCCGATGCTCGGCGCAACCTCCGTCGGCCGCGCACACGCCGGTTCGCGCCGGAATTGAGAGCGGGAGATTACCGGCGACGAGGTAAGAGGAGAGCACGCCGCCGGCTGAGTGAGAAAACTGAGACGCGCCATCTTGCCTGGGCCCCCCTAGCGGCTCTCCTGCGTGACGCCGCCATTGGCCGCCTTCGGTTCGTGCGTGTTCGGATTTGTTTTCGGGACGAACGTGAGCGCGACGTCGAGGAACAACAACCACGCATTTGTTTGTGTATTGCATTGTTATATATGTACCATTCCTGAGACGGTCCTGGACAATTAAACCAATACCAATAATAAAAACAACAACAAAAAAAATTGTGACGACGTCGATCAGCAGTCTGAGTCCCGGAGAGCGTGCGCTATGGGAAGCACCTGTTTCTATATATTTGTTCTTTCATTTAGTTCGCGATACTGCCGGCCCGGTTAAGGGCCAAGACAGGAGTAGACATTACAAGTAACAATATTAAGACATGCTGGGTATCAATAAAAAAGATCACAAAGGGGAACAAAAGAAATAATCAACAATTCATTAACACATTCTCGTACATGCATATGTGCAAAAATATTTCCCAAAAGAACCTTATTTTTTTAAGGCACGCAGATAATTGATTACACACATGTGTAATTGCTATTATATTTCATGCACTTTTAAAGCATTTTCGAACTCGAACAAATTACTGGACAAATGATCAGATAACCAGGATCGTTTTTTATGGCAGTAAGAAAGGAGAGGTACATCTGCAGGGGCCTCTAAGGGCAGTTGAGCATAAGCCACGCCTGAGGCCCGTGGACACTGTCATCCTAAGCGATAAACAGTTTTCCGGGTGGGGACTTTCAGTTTGTCATACCCATGTTCGTCTATACTCGTTTACACCTCGAGAACCGTAGCAAAAAAGTCCGGCTCCTCGCGGAGAATTACTAGTTTACACATTTATGGTGATCATTAATATATATACAGGGTGTTTCACGACAGGTGGACAAATCCGATATTGCGAAAACTACGCGTCGCAACAAAAAAGGCTTGTGTCATTTTGCTCCTGGGCCAGGGGCCCATTTAGGAAAATTATTAAAGTCCGGGATAATTAGATTGTTGATTGTTTTTGCGCAATTAACTTTTTAAATCTTGTGTTTAAGGGCATGGTTTCAATCAAAAATTGCTCAGCATCATCAAAAAACACTAAATCAACAAATTGCAAGACGATAGAAGGCGCGCAAAGCATTTTACGGCTTTCTAAAAAAAACGTACAAATTCGACGGGTTTCTGAGTTTCGGTTTGCTATCGGAGCGCATCTCGGCCCCGACGGCATCGCGCCCCGTGGAGAAATAGTGCAACCAGCCTCTGCTGCGTCGCGCGATGACAGCGCATCAGAGGTTGGCTGCACTATTTCTCCACGGGGCGCGGTGCCGCCGGGCCGAGAAGCGCTTCTTTGTGACTATGCAGTCAAAGCTATGGGCACATGGGCGCTCGAGCACCTTTAATGCAGATCAAAGCTGTGCACTAGCACTCTTCACTTCTTCTTAAATGCCACAAAAACCGAAACGTTTAACCAGTATTTCGGTCGTGCACATGTATCTCGTACCTTGGGAATCCTCCATCCTTTCTTCAACATAAGCATCTATAAGCGCAAAGATTTTGTTGGACGTATAAAATTTACAAAGAAAAACATCGAACCTGTGGGAGAAAGTAAACCCCAAAAACAAACACCCCAAATTTCGGAAAAAGAAAAAGCTGAAAACTGAAATTAAGCTTTTTCACAATAATAAATGAAGTTAGTTTTTTTTTTTATGAAGGAGGGGTTTTAAATTTGGAGGTGTTTTGTTTTAGGGTTTTCTTTTTGTCCACGGATTCGGTGTTTTTCGGTGTCAATTTTCGATTTCGGAAAAAAGATCGAGGCTTATGTTGAAAAAAATCAGACGCGGGCATTGTATTTCCCAAACCCCAGGAGACATGCGCATGTCCCGAATACTTGGAGAACAACCGAATGCCTATAAAATAAAAAAGAAAACGTGATAAAGGGTGTGCTCGCCTGCCTAAGTCTCGGCTTCCGAAAACTTTGATCACCCCTAGGTTACCTTCTTATTACTTGTATTTTTATGTAGTTTATTTTTGTTGTTGTAATATCTACTCTCGTTGAAGATTATCCGCTTTATAAATTGAAGTGCCCAGTTACCAGCCCACTCTGCCTCAGATGCTCTTTCTTCGTCTATTCGCTGCGAGTGAGCCTTCGCCTGCCGTCTCTCCGAGTATCGATCCAAGGCGGTCTTTTGATCTCAGCGTGTGTTACTCGCAGCATTAAACAAAGAAGGAAATTCGCTATCTGCCGCGCGCGCAGCGGGAAAAGACCTCGGCGTAGAGTCGCCATCTCTCGCGCTCGCAGCGGGCGAGCAAGCAAGACAAGCAGACGACTGCGTCGTCTGCTGCACCTAGAGAACCAAGATCTAGAGAGAGAGCCACTGATACCTACGGCGTAAATTGGGTGCATGTGCACATTGCGCATTCGCCCGTTGTCGAGTAGTGAGGAGGAAAACTGGCGTAGAGGCGGAAGCAAGGATGAGACGCTTGTAGACGGTCGACGCTTTCGCGTCCTCTTCTTACCTGGCGTTGCAAACGCGGCTCGTAAATCACGTGACCTCGATTGCGCTGTCAGAAACTCTCAAACCTAGACACACTAGCTGCACCAAACGAGCAATGCGCCGTCTGGTGAACAACCCTAGCATAGCATTAAATACAAAAACAAAAGCGGAAGAAAAAACGTTTTCGGCTTACGGCTTTCGACCTCGTCTTCCTCCGGGGGGATTTCTTGTTGCAGAGTCTTTCTTCTCGTCAGATGATGGTAGGGATTACGGCGCCGCGGTGTTTATTCGAAACTTTCCTTCAGCTCTCGCCATTTCCACGCCTTTACGCCTACCATTTTCGCCTTTCTGTTATAGAGTTATTATAATGTACGCTAGAGGTTTAGCTGGCGCTAGTGTGCTCTTGCAAATGGAAGCAGACAGCAACCAGTCGAAAATTGATTTCCGGTAATGCATCCCTATTGGAAAAAGAGGGTGCATTTCTTCTTTGCGCTTCAGTATAAGAGCAAATATTGCAATTAACTATAAAGTAGTAAATAGCTTGGAACATTTCTGAACCGTGTAAATGAAAATATTGTTCCATTATAGTGTTTTCCTTTGAAGTTCATTGCATTAAACACAGTGCTAAACCAGCTTCATACATGCATTTATGTGCACTGTCGGACACTAATAGGGCGAACACGGCGTCGGCGCTTTCCGCATGTGGGATTTGCGTGCCAAACGAACGAAGACCACCTGGAAAACAAAAATAGACGGCAAGGACTACGCAGTAACACTAGGTGAGTAACTCCTTGTGCATGCAGACGATCAAAGCAAATTGAAGTTCCAAATAATATAGTCTGATTTGCAAGAAAAAAGTCCAGCTTTATTCTTTCTGCTCATGAATATGTGGGAAGATGCTTGTTCTTCGCTCAAAACAGCACCCGCACGCTCGAAATCTTTGAAAACAAGGAGTTCCTGGAGAACAAATGCCCGATAAAAGCTACCCGGAATAGGAAATAATGAAGAAAGACACCTTCATAGCCCACATATACTTCATACTTTACGCCTTGAATGTTTTTAACCACTCGTGAAGTGCACGACGAGGTGATTTCATAATTTTTATACAGTGCACATCAGCAATATATAAGCGCAACCGGATTACTGGCGAACGTTGAACACACTCAACACTCCTTTCGATTGTTATTTTGCTTAGAATCGTCACTCATTTTTACACACCTGCTATAAAACAGAGGTTTGGGACTGATATACGGCGAAGTTTAACATCGTCGAATGATGAAGAAGAATACTGTAACGACAATTACACTTTTATGTTGTTAATGAAGTTATCTATTATTCGGTACGACCCAAGTAACAATGGTGGTTCCCGTTATTCTTCGGCGAGGAGACCAAATGAACAGGCGATTTCCCATAGGAATGCACAGGAGCACCTCAAAACTATAGGTTGCTGCCTGCTTCAATTTGCATCCAGGAAGTCAAATAGACACCAGCGCCAGTTGAACCTTTAGCGCACATTGTAATAACTCTAAGCGTTCTGCTTTGCCAAAAATTTACAATGTACGCTTCAGTTTTTTGTTCTTTTCGTACAGATATGCATAATATTTCCTACGTGGTAGCTAGGATTAGTTTTGTGAGCATATTGTTCATTTTATTAAGCAAACAAATTACGTTTATTATTTTTTTTTCCAGAAATGTTTTAAAAACGAAATAGGAATAGAAGCGTTCCCACACTACGACATTTGCAGACCTTATTAGCGCGGTAAAAATAAAAGCAAGGAAACAAACATAGTTTACTCAGAATGTAATCTGAACATCATAATGTACGTATATTATTTTACTCTCCTTCCCGTCGCCAACGAGTGATTTCTGATAAGATCGAACAGGGGGTGGCTAGTCGACCTTTTTAATTTGCTTCATAATTTTATATGTTATTTCCCGATGTCCGAAATAAACAGAATCAGAATTATTTTCACCCAGAAAAAAAATTGTCGGACGCAAAAAATCGTACATCACTTAGAGGTGGAAAGTCGCATTTGCTTGCGTAGCCGGAGGGGTCAACTTTGGTGATTAATAACTGAAGTTATACTTCTTAGGTGAGTTTCATAATTTTGTAGTGCAATCTATATGTACTTAGCAATACGAAAAAAAATATTGTTATTGTTTATTATGTTCTAAAAAAATATAAAAAACACCAATTTCAGCCACTCGACCGTTTTTCCCCCAAATTTGAAGGCCTGTATCTTAGGAAATAATTTAGTCAGAAACGTCATATTTTAATTCAATACGCTACTTATAAATAGAAGTAAATTCACTAAAATTCAAATTTATTTAAGCGCGGGTTGGGGAGATTTTGGCAAGCAAAGACGAGACAAGCACCAAAATAACAAAATGTTAAGGGCGATTTAAAAAAAAAAAGCCCGTTCTCGATTTTTTCAAACTCTGACCAGTCATTCTACTCTATCTAGGGGTTAATATCCGTTAAAAACATGTTGCATTATATTGATGGTGTAACAGATATAGCTCCTTTACCGAGCCCCTTCTCCGAAGCTCGGCACGCGGTGTCCCTGCGGTGCGACGCAATGATTGCAACTTGTTATTTTCTATATATATATATATATATATATATATATATATATATATATATATATATATATATATATATATATATATATATATATATATATATATATTTGACATTTTTTTGTTTGAAGTGAACCTTTGGGTTCTATTCATCCTCTCTTTGGCAGGTATGTTGCTTCGTTGTGTGGACGCAGGAGGTTCAACATCTGTTTGCTTAAACGTCAATTTGGTTAAACTTTTCGTGTTTTTTTTTGTTTCCCTTCCCTGCCGTAAAATAAAAAAAAACGTAAAGTAAAGTAAAAAAAAAACTAAAGCATACAAAATTGTGTTGTTGTTGTTGTCACAGAGAGGGTGAATTATTTCCAGATATCCGGTGTCGGTATTTTCTTGGAAGGGCAAGCTCGGAGGTGGGGTAGGAGTTCATAGGCTGTCTGTGTCGGTCGGAAAACTGTTTTGGGGACGGGGGAGGGAAAGGGGTTGGCCGGCTTGCTTAGTGATGGGCGTGTTGGCATCTAGAGAGCAAAGAAAGGGGGGGGGGAGGGAGGGGGGGAGAGGCGAGGCTATCTATCGGGCGTCTGAAGGTCGGTGGTTGGGGCTTCCTAATAAACTGGAAGGGACAACAATCTTTCGACGCTGAGTTGGAGATCGTTGTGTGTGTTGCCCTTTTTGTCCTCCATCTGGGGTCTAGCAAAATGTCGGGAAACAATAAACGTTGCCGCCAAGTTGGACGGCGGTGATTAGGATCTGTTTGGATGTAGACAAACCCTCAAAAGTAAAAGGGATTAGTGGCAAGTAGTGTTTTGGGCAGATAGCGAAAAGGCGGCGTTTCTTTTGGGGAACCGATACGAGTGACGGTGTGACTCAAAGACGCCTTTCAGCAGGAAGCATAGAAATCTGCATTCGACCCTGAATAGTTTCGCCGCTGTCTATTTCCTTTGCCTGGAGACTTTCCCTCTTTCTTTCTTTGCAGTGATTGGAGCTTCGTTGAGGGAGTCATTTGTGTACTTCTGTGTATAACAATGTGCTTCAAATGAAAGAGCCTCCCTGTTTCAACTTGTTACCAACCTGCGTTACTCCAGCTCAGCCACTGTTTCAACCCGCAATTTCGTTCCTTTACTTCGTGCTGACTTTTTATTCATAATGAGCTCGTTATGGCGACCACACAGCTCCGAGCGAGTGTTTTGCGCTGATTACCTTGCAATGCACAAAAGAAGATCCCGATGCAGCGAAATTTTCGCAGTGTAAGAGAGCTCGGTGTGGACTGTTTGAAGCGAATTCTCCCGTCTGGCAGCTCCATGAAAGTGAGCAAGCTGGACTACCTGTGCTACAATTGTTTTACGCGTTTCACCAAGCAAATAACGTTGCGAAGCTCAGAGTTTGGCGTTGGCAGCTTTCTGCCTCCTAAGGAAACCATTGAAGACCTCAACTGCAGCGTACGTTCAACGTTTGTGTCACCACTAAGACCACCAAGTGAAGTAAGAAGTCGAGACAGGCCTTCCTATGTAAAGAGGAAACAGACGGAGTTGGAGCAGGTTGTGACTGAGAATTTGCGCTCCAGGAATGCGTCTTGCGTACGATGAAAACGTGGCCTCGGGGTCGTCGGAGCAAAAGTGCTCCACATGCACCGAGTGGGCGGACAACATTCGCCGTGCATTTGCGACCACAGCCTCTTCCCGGGAACGCTGTCAATTGCTGACCCTCCTGCCATCAACCTTGACAAGAAATGAAGTCCAGAAAATCATCCCAGAGGCATCGATCTACATCATTAATAGGTCCCGGAAGCTGAGGGAGGACCACAGCGTGTGGTATGTGCCCGATCCCTATACAAGGTGTAAGGTGAGCCCTGAAAACATATCTGCAGCGGTTGAGTACTACATGAAAGACGGGCTAGATGTTCTAGGCAGAGTCCCAATCAGAAGGACGTCATTTCCGTTGTGCTCAATGGCCAGAAAACGCTCAAGCCAAAACGCTTTATGACACGGTCAATCAGAGAAGCGTTTCGTGTATATAAAAGTGACCATCCCGACTCCGGCATCGGACTGACGAAGTTTTACTCCCTGTGACCCCGATGGGTCAAATGCAATCCCCAGCAAGAAGCATGCGTTTGTGTGTACTGCGCAAACTATAACCTCTGTGTCGCCTCTCTACAGAACGCTTCTGGCTTACAACTTGACACAGCGGAATTGAACTCGGCATTCATTTGCAACCCGCCATCGCGCCAGTGCCTTTTAGGAGAATGTGATCATTGTCCCAAAGGCCAGTCTCTCACACTCGAAAAACTCAACACTTCCGAGGATGAAGAAATATTCTTTCAGCATGGGAGTCAGGCGAGCTTGTGAAAAAGACTTTAGATCCGGTCACTTTTCTGGAAGAGCTTCGTGTGTCGGTCTCAAGGTGGATCATTCACAACCATATCAGACAGACGCGAGGCAAAGCCATCTACAAAGAAAAGCAGTGCGCGCAGCGTGGTAGCATTGTCTTCCACTTCGACTTTGCTGAGAACTGGACTGTTATCCTTCCTGACGAGATTCAAGCGTACCACCGGAAACAAAAGCAGGTCTCAATATTTACGTGTGTGGTGACGACTATAGAAAGTCGACATACAGTTTTGCCGTCATCAGTGACGACTTGCATCATGACTCCGCTTATGCCTGTCTGGCTCTACAAAAAGTGAGAGAGTGGGTCGATGACAACCTTGCTGTGTACTCTCATTTAACATATGTAAGTGACGGTGCCGCCAGTCACTTCAAGAATTGCTTCCAACTTCATGAATTCCAAAAAAATGTTTTTCCCAAAGCCCAATAGTTATTTTCAGCCACTGGGCTTGGAAAAAACGCGTGTGACGGAGGTGGAGGACTCGTCAAACACCAAGCAACGCTTCACAACTTGAGACAGCCCCCAGGAAAGGCCATTCAGTCTGCAAATTGCATGGTGAACAGTCTTTCCCAAAAACTAAAACGAGTGAATTTCACACTTTTGGACAAATATGAGCTTGTTGAATTCCGTGAACGGAAAAATGAAGAGTGGGTGGGAGTGCGCGCCTTTCCTGGTGTTCAGTCGTGGCATGTGTGGCTATGCAAAACATCAGAAGCTTCGACCTGTGACTTGCAAGTGGCACGGACTCTCGGGTGTCCTTGGAAGAATCTTCAAGTGCACACCTTCAGAAAATGTTTGCGTCAAAATCTGTCGAATTTTGAAACCTATGAAGGCAGAACTGTGTTATATATGATGTGTAATTTGTTCTATTTAATGTACAATTTATTATAACGTGCCAAAGAAAAAAAATTACTTTTCTCTCAAAATAAGAAGTCGCAACCACTTCGTCGTACCACAGGGACACCGCGTGCCGAGCTTCGGAGGAGGGGCTCGGTAGAGCAGCTATATCTGTTACACCATCAATATAATGCAACATGTTTTTAATGGATATTAACGCCCAAATAGAGTAGAATGACTGGTCAGAGTTTAAAAAATATCGAGAACGGTTTTTTTTTTAAATCGCCCTTAAAATTTTGTTATTTTGGTGCTTGTCTTGTGTTTGCTTGCCTAAATCTCCCCAACCCGCGCTTAAATAAATTTGAATTTTAGTGAATTTACTTATATTTATAAGTAGCGTATTGAATTAAAATATGACATTTCTGACTAAAGTATTTCTTAAGATACAGGCCTTCAAAGTTGGGTGAAAAACGGTCAAGTAGCCGAAATTGGTGTTTTTTATATTTTTTTAAACATAATAAACAATAACAGTATTTTTTTCGTATTTCTTAGTACATATAGATTGCGCCAAAAAATTATGAAACCCACCTAAAAAGTATAACTTCAGTTATTAATCACCAAAGTTGACCCCCCCGGCTACGCAAGCAAATGCGACTTTCCACCTCTACGTGATGTACGATTTTTTGCGTCCGACAACTTTTTTTCTGGGTGAAAATATTTCTGATTTTGTTTATTTCGGACATCTGGAAATAACATATAAAATTATGAAGCAAATTAAAAAGGTCGACCAGCCACCCCCTGTTCGATCTTATCTGAAATCACCCCAACATTTGCTACGGTTGTGTCAACGGTTCCTTGGCTACTAGCATAAAGAATACACCAGAACTAGCATGAAATTAAAGTGTCAATCGAGCATTTAACTAATAATATTTGAACCTTTAATTACAATATGTTTTTTTCGCGGGTATACAATTTATTTACATGGGTGTTATCTGTACAAGAGCGACTTACATTGAAAATGTGAACTTGGGAAGAACAAAGCAAATACTAACTTAACAAATATAAATGAAAATTTTTTTTAATAACCCACTACAACATCTGTTGCTCATTCGCATTCGTAGCTCTCCCGTTACAATCGGACTCGCCCACCGCGAGAGCTCAGGGCGAAACACCACCCTCCGTTCGTGGGGGTCCCAGCGCGCGCAAACAAGGGACACGGGATAAACGAATGCTCTGGGTCAAGTAAATCGAATGACATTGTCACTCTTCATCTTCATTTATTCTAACCAAGCTCTTCCGCTCCCCCCCCCTTTCCCCACTCCCCCTCTTCTCCCCACGACTCTAACCACTCGACAGACGTTTTTCCTCTCCACACCGAACACATCAAAACGAGCCTTTATTCATGTTCGTTTTCTGCGTTTCATTTTATCTACATCCGCGCTCGCGGACTTCGCACGAATATCTAAATTGAATTTTGTTGACGCTAAAGTTACCCTCCCGAGCGGAAAAATTACCATCGGAAATCACAAATTGCCACAACTCCAGTGGGCGGTGTATCTAATTTGCGCTTTTCGTAGTCAGTCTGCTCAGCAAATTGCGTTGCCGTAATCAAACCGGTACTCCGGCTCCCGCAAATCCGCTTCACTGCGGGTTGAGTGTTTGGGCGGGGAAGCCGAACCCAATCCTTGAGGAGCGTCGGTCGTGCGCCTCGGACCATTTTTGGATTGAACGGTACACCCACTGCTAGGACTTTCGGTTACTGGTATTAATTTATTTTTCTCTGATATAAATTTGTTTTTATCTCGTACCGTATTGTCAAAAACTGTCAAAGAAGTGTTGTCGGTCTTGAAAACGGTATAGGTGTTACATGACATGGAGTTTTGTTTTTCATAGCTGGTTGGTTGAGTGAACAATAAGTCCGAGTTTTACTATATAAAGTAGCTCCACTTGTACAGAAGTTTAATACAGCTTTTACTTAGCACTTAACAAGGACTGGTCTTTCATTAACTTATAACTTCGAGACAAATATAACGTTTGCGGCGACCTGAATTTTTAAAATTTAATGATGTATGGAGTGCAGAATCTAGGGAGTGTAGGTTGAAATTTGTTTATAAGTGCACAGTGCGTGCTACTGTATTGCAAGCTTACTTGACCAGTGCTATTGGTTGATCACAGCGGAAATATAGTAATCCTGTTGTGGCAAAAACTTCCTAAAATGAATTCAGGGAACCTCGCTATAACTGGGTTGGGCTATATTGTCATGAGCAGAATTGCGCCAGTTACTTGAAAAATGTAATGGATTACAATTACGAATTACCCAGCCTCAAATTAACGGATTACCTTTACAATTTACTTTTGCTGACAAGTAGCGAATTACTTTACCCATTACGTTACAACGTACTTTCACGTCACTTTTCCCGTAAATCATTAAAAAATACAGTAGAAACAATTTTGATCCTTTCAAAAATGTTCCGCAACACCACTTTTCATTTCTCATACGCCCGCATTACGGTAGTCTCTGTAAAACTAAAACATTGTATTTAAGAGAAAGAGTGTAGGTGCACTCCGTTCACCTCTAAGCTGACGAGGCAGCGAAAGTTGCAACCACACCCGCCATCCCACTAGCTTACGGTGACCGGAAATGATCTCTGGAATTCTAAAGACAAAGCTAGCGGTGCACATGCTCCCTAGCAGCGTCAACCTCCACTACGAGGTTAAGAAGACAACGCCAACTCAGCGTTGTGTTCTTGATCTTTGTCTTTTGCATATTTGTAAATGCCTTGCACGTTTTTCTAGTGGTTCTAGTGCCCGATCATACAAAAAAATCGTGTTTCATTTTCGGTTATTCCCCTCTTCACGATGTTTTCTGTTTTGTTGAACTTGCTATTTTTATGCTAGTGAGTGGCCTTCTCATATTACTCCAGTTGTTTATTATGTTCATATTTAAAAAGCAATGAGTAATGGAAGTAATCTGTTACCAACATTTGTAACAAAATTATATTATAAATTACTGGCGCAAGAAAGTAACGTAACAATTACGAAAATTACTTGAAAAAGTAACAGATTACAAGTAATCTGTTATTTGTGACGGATTACTACCCATGTCTGGCCTTAAGTAGTAAAAAAAATGCCAAAGCAATCTTGCACGTTCTATTTTACAGTATGTAGTAATAATAATATATATCCCCAGCAGCAGACTTCCCCGAATCATACTTGGGCCAGTTTGGCGCAAGCTTGTACCAGGCTTCAGGCAATTTGGCTCAAGCTCGCGCCAGTCCGGCCCAAGCCTGGACCGAGTAAATGTGCTACTTGGGATATTACAGTACCTTAAACGTTATATTTGACTTCAAATAAACCGAAAATAAACATGCAAGGTATTAATAATCCCAGACAGAATAAAAACATTATTACAATATAAATGCTCGATAAAACTCGCATTAAAGGTATAATAAATGTGCAAAGGTACTTCACCCCACATTATATATATATAACTCCACGACGCAACATCAGGCGAAAACATTCTTTTCTATATTTTGTCATGTTAAGACTGGGGATGTATCTTAGTTATTATGCAGCGTGATTTATAGAATATTTATTTTTTAAACTTATTTTGTCAAAATAAAACCACAACTCATTCAGCCGCAATAATATTATTACAATAATAGACTGCGTTAAAAAGATGTGTGCGAATAGCTTAGTTTTTTATTCAGCAAAATAAAGTCCCCCGAACCTTCAAACTTTGTTTTAATACCTATGTTCAGGAACACTCTAAATATGTTTCAGCAGCTTCTTTGCATATCTATTGATAGGATCTATCTATATCAACGCGCCATCGCCCATGGATCGTCGCGTTTCGTTCAGCGTATAGCTCTCTATTCATACCACGCAATACCTCTGGTACAGAACCAATTTGCCGCAAGATTGAGTGCATAATAAAAGCCTCATTTCATCGATGCGTATTACACCACCACCTTCGTTCATACCCGCATTCCTTGTATAGGCAAAAACAATAACTACAAACAAAAACAAAAAAGCGAAAGGAACGCGTTCCCGAAAGAAACATAACAACTAACACACACACCAAAAAAAACGGTGCTCGCATCCGCCACGTTAAGCTTAACAACCTCGTAGCAAACATCCACATTCACTTGGTGAGCGAACGTAGTGTTCCCGTCCGCTGTTACTGTGTATAGTAGAGAAGGAAAAAGAAAGAGGTAGAAGAAAAAAAAAACCAAGAACGGTACGACGGAGGCAGAGAAGCAGAATATTGAACCGTCCGATAGCCTGGCTAAACTCAATAATAAAGCAATAACAGCGTCACAAATAGGCGCGATTACGGACCCAACGCCGGGAACTCAATTTCCGACCCTATTAAGGGGGAAAGCACCCGGGGACGAGGATACCGCTTCTCGCGGGATCCCGCGAGACTGGGCCTGCTATTGGAAGAACCGAATAAATGAAAAGCAAAAAAAGGAAAAGAAAGTAAAAATGAGAATGAGGAAAAACTGGCTGGCCACTGGTCATTCAGAGGCAATATGTTTCCCGCTCTATATGACACAAAATTGTTTATGCGGGAGAAAAGGTTACCCTTCTATACAGACGCAGACGATGCTACGAGCTAATGGGACCAATCAGACAGCATCAAAAGCGCAAGTCACGTGGTCTTTTCCGTTTACGGTTGATTTAGCGATGCTAGAACACGTGGAGAAACATGAAGAATAGAATAATGGTGCTGCTTTTGACGTCTGATTGGTCCCATCAGCTCGTAGCGTCGGCAGCGTTTGGAGTTAAAGGGTGCGGAAACGAAATGACGTGAGCGCGAGCTCTCACCCTTTGCTTCGAAGTAGCCAGCCATCGAGAAGCGCAATGCGTAGCGCGCTCGTGGTGTCAGTAATTCTCGCAAGGTCAAGGATACTGTAGACGCGAGCCTTGCCGCTTGGTGGCGTCAACGCGTGATAATCTCGCCTTGTAGTAATATCCGATGACTGTACGCCCTATGGCCTATACATAGTTTGCCCGTAACATAATTTGCGGCCATTCCAGTATTTTAAGTGCCACGTGCGGTGTGAAACTAACACGGTGAAGCGATCGCTTCACCGTGGTAGTTTTACATTGCACAAGTAGTGGCTCGACGGAACCAGTAACTAGAAATACCCGTCGACACCCAGCAATAGCGTATGGTTGCCCTGACAGAGGTATCCGCATCCTCAGAACAAGCTCCCAGCTAACGTCTGCAAAGAACGGCGATCTCGATGGTGTGGAATGCACGTTACAGAAGCACTGTGGAGCTGCGACCGAGGCCAATGTCACAACCATGAGAGTTTGAGGTCCCTGCTTTGAAGCGTTGTTCCGCAGAACGATAGAGCGCTCGCGCTAGAAATGCATGTCTCAATGCCAGGAGCACGGGCTAGCTCGCGCTTGTAGCTTTGGCTGTAGTCTCTGCTTATGAACGTTCTCCGCCAGGTCACATTCGGGGCTACACCAGAGCTGCCGACCCGAGGGAAATTTCCCCGATTAAGGTAATATTCAGGTTTATGTGGGAGTATGGGAAATTTTGCTAGTTTGAAGGAAATTTTAGGCACCATATATATTTGGGGTTTTATAGGTCAATTATGATTTTATTTCGAGATACCATCGAATTTTAGCGGCGTTCGCTACATTTCGGCTATTCTCTCCAGCAGTTTGGCGGCTTGTTGTGCGAACGTCTGGAAACACTGAGGAGTTCTCGAACAACGTTTTTCGGCAAAATCATTTTTAATTCGTTTTCATCGACCCCGTGAAAGTTATGGATGAGTGGAAGCTTCTGAGAGCGCCTCCGTGCCTTCTTCTTGAAAAAGAAAGTCTGAGTACATGAAGAAATACTGTGATATCTGGAGATACCAACTTACCATGACTAACAATATTTCGTGAAGTGCCGTGCACGAAATAATAGTTACTGCGTGTCGTTTTCCCTGTGCTCCAGTTCGAGAGACTATCACTTGTGTTACAGCTTTTGTTTTGGACTGACTATAATAAAAAGCGCTATTGACGTTATTAAGCAGTACCCTGTTTTGATGAAGTGCATAACATCTAAGGTAAAGAGAGGATTTCATTCGTCAGTTTGAGTCTGCCGTTAACACTTCGCCTCGCCAGATTTGCTCTGGCCGCGGTTTTGGCCCGATGCACTCCTTTTTGCGAAACGTATGCGAGGCGTAAAGGCTACACAATACGTCTGTCATCGTAAAAATAAAAGTATGGCAAGAAAAAACGGAAAAAAGCGAATATTTAGTCCTATGTAATTATTGGGCAAGCGAGAGAAATTTTCGCAGAAATAGGGAAATTTCAGGGGTTCGCTAAGGAAATTCTGACTTCCCGTGTTGGAAGCCCTTGGCTACACCCCCCCCCCAACTCCGCACCTTAAGTCATAGACATCCAAGCCACCTCAACCCCCGAAAACTATTCCTGGATACGCCGCTGGTGGAGTACACGCGGAAGTCAACAAAACCAGCCCCTCTCCGCTCCTAAACTCGCCGTCATCCCCGTGGCGAGCCGCCTTTCGTGTCAATCGCTCGAACCGACCTTCGGCGATGCTAATCCCTGAAAAGTCGACAATCGCAGAGAGAGAGCGGTTGGGGTCTTTGAAGAAAAAACCCAACGGAAAATCAGGTGGTCGTTCGGAGACGTCACCAAAAAGACGGCGTGAGAGTTGAGGGGCACTCTCACCTTCGATTTGTTTCAATTCTTAAAATAAAAGCTAGCTCGCAGAAAAAAAGAAAACGGTTTTATGTTATTTGTTTTCTAGGTGACCCAATTAAATTCCCGCAGTTATTTGGCCAAAGTCCGAGAATCATTGCACCGCCCCTTTAAAGTTAAACATAGTATAACAAGGGGACTGCCGCATCCAAAGTCGTTGAAGAAAGGTCTCGTGCGCAGCTACCACCATGAACTATAGAACCACTAAATAGAGTATAGGATTAGAGTATCGGCACTCCGCTCCCAGATTTCCCTGTGGGCGCCGCCGCCATTTTTATGCTCAGCGCAGAGCGGACCCAATATACCAATGAAGAAATATATATGGCGCCCAAAGTCTGCTTGACGCATTATTACGAGCCGATGTACGAGTATGTACATGCAAACGTAAACGATCAAGTAGTGCATCGGATTTACAATCTGAAAATTACACTTCTCTATCTTTAGATGAAAAAAATATTTTCTCAAGAATTCAGATAAAGCTTCGAATAACTGGCAGCAATAATTTTAAGCACCGGGATGGCCCCCGGAGGTGTCGTTATACTGAAACTGCTTACTTAGCGGCTCTAGTATATAGACGCCAACGTTACTAAAACAACTCAGTTGGGAAACTGCCATAGAGCCTGATCTGAAGAAGTGGCACCGATCCGTACTAGAGAACCGAGCTCATGGCGATCGCAACGGCGCCATTTCTCCCGCAGTGGCCACTCGGGGAACTGCACGGCTTCATATATAGGTTCTGGAGTATGGCATTTGATAGTGTACACTGTGACTTCTATTTTTTCTTTAATCGACCACTTTGACGTCGAAACATATACGGTGGAAGAGGTTTAAGGAATGCCAACCCCCGTCTCGCAAGCGGACGCGCCGCAAATTACTAACGAAATTAGGACGCACCCAGGTCAGAACGTGCTACCTCAAATCACCGGTGGGATATGGTTGTATAAAAACAATATTAGCAGTGGCGTACTAACTTGTTTTTGAGTGGGGGCAAACCAGACCCCCTCCCTTCAGTGCCGGGAGGCGGTGCCCTTGGTATCCCTTGGGTGCCGCCGGCCGGTGTTTGCCCTGCCCAGTGGCGGCTGTTTCAGGGGGGGGGGGGCAAAACACATGCTTTGCCCCCCCCCCTCCGACTCTGAGAACTGGGGGAGGGGCAAGCGCCCCCCTTGCCCCTTTCCCCCACCCCCGCTTGGTACGCCCATTAATATTAGTTGTTCCGCAAAACCTTATAAACTAAAGATTTTAGAAAACATCATGCTTCTGTTACTTTGTATTACCGTAATCTCCAATGAAAATTCCTACAAAAATAGTTTTCTTCCGTTTGTTTTTGCGCAAAAACATGCTTTCTAAAAGCTCAAGGGGACTACAATAAAGAAAAAAAATGAGCCGCCACCTTCGCACCTTGAGCCTGGGGGTTTCGGTACTCTGAGAACATTGAGTGCCTCCAGCAGTAGCCATATAAGGCAACTTTCGTGTTTCATCTCGTCGCTAAAGGGTGGCGCTGTTATCGTATTTAGCTCGGTCTCGGTGGATGTCAACGGCTCAGGTTTCAACGGTGAGTTTCTCAACTGAGTGTTCTAGAAACGTTGATAAACGCTTTGCACACGCGTCAGATTACAGCCGCCATTGCTGACCTTCCATCTTGTCTTACCGAGGTGCTGAGCCAGTGAAGCGGGCATTGATGAGCTTCTACAAAGGCCCATTCCGGGGAGAAGGACACATTAGAATATAAAATGGCAATAGCCTGCCCTGCTGTGGTCATCATGAAGTGAATATAACATAATAACAGGAAACAAAAATTGAAGGATGGCAATGGTGGCGCTTATGCACAGCCGCTGCAAAGCGTCTATACGTAAACGTGGCAAAGCGCTCACGAAGAACGCCATTCCAAGTTCATACGGGGCTGTCTTCCCATTTCCCCGCCAAGTCGCGAACGAAGGAATCGAGGGCCATTTGCGAGCCGCGTGACTCAACCGCTCGCAATTAAGCTCCAATTAACGTCGCGGAGAAAACCAAATTACGAGGCGCTTCAAATGGCGTTGCGAAGCGCCAGAGACCGCGTGTTGCGCATAAAAGCAAAAAAAAAAAAAAAGGAAAAGAGGATAGAAACATCCTTGTACGCAGACACAAACACGCGTACGCACACGCACGCACACGCACGCACGCACGCACGCACGCACGCACGCACGCACGCACGCACCGTGTAAAAGAATACAGAGTAAAAGTTTAGGATGGGTGATGCAGATAAGCAGCCCTCCCCCTCTTTTTCTCGAGTTGTACAAGGTACAAAAGCTAAACTCGACGGAGAAGTGTCTCATTTGGAGCCGCTTTCACACTCACTTACGTCACCTTTTTGTGCTTCCTATGCGAGCGTATGAATGCTGCGTTTAAGTTTACGCGTGTTAAAAAAAGGGAGGTGAAAAACGAGGACGTAATAAAAAAAATATTAATACCTATATATATATATATTTAAAAAAATGCTCGATTTGATTCGGCTTGCATTTGTCTCGAGAAGGAGAGAGAGGAAGAGAGAAGTGGGAGCGGAAAACTAAATCCGCCGGAGACGAACAGACGACGATGACAATTTATCCGCATCGAAAAGATTCGCTCCGTCACGTGCGCATTCTTTCAGTGCCATATATTTTCGTTCTTCGTGCATATTTTTATTTGTTTCTTCGAATGAAGTGCACATAGGTTGCCACTCTGATTCGGCACTTATTCTACAAAAGCGAGCGTGTGAGATGAAGTCTTTCGGAGCGATAAGAAGCGAAGGGGATTCCTTCAAATTTGAATGCGTGATTGGCGGAAATGAGGAAGGCGGTACGATGTTCGGAAGAATTTAGAGACGGGTAGATTGGGCGAGAAAGAAATTGAAGCGCTGGGAAAGACAGGTTTTGGGGGAAGATATATTTCCGCCTGTAAGGATGCTAAAACTCAACAGAGCGAATGCGCTGTGAATCGAATTTATTTGCCTCGCTTCCTGAGAAGAACGGTCGTTGTTGAAATCTGACAAGGAGGAGACTGAACAGCACTAAGGATATTTCTCTCGTGTGCGACACAGATCCCCGTGATATGTTTCGAACGCGTTGAGCTCTGTGCTCAAGAGCGTCTGTGCGTGAAATTCGCTGAGAGAGAAACAACAAAACGGCTTTAAAGTGTTGTGTGTGTGTGTTTTTTCTCTTCTGTTTTGGCGTTTTGTGATGATAATGAAGCTTTATTGTCGCAAACACGCCCGCAAGTTTTCTTTATATCTTTTTTTTCTTTGTTCGTTTTTAGCTTCTCTCTCTTTCTTTCTCATCTTGCTTACTTGGACGTGACAGCTACCACGTCAGATGGACGCTTAGATCAACACGACCCAAACAATTCACGGCCCTTCGCCAGCCAATGGACGAAAGCACGAAAAACTTTCAATAAATATATCTTCCCCGTTAAATGGGTACTCCGGCGTTTTCGTCGTAGTCCCTGATTTCTGTGAAAAATTGCCGAACACATCAGCAAATATCCCTGACATAGTCCCCCAAATATTGGGTCAAAATATTTGTTTTGAGAAGTTATTGAAATTACCATTTTGGTCTTCACCGAGTTTTTCAAACGGAAATTTTCTACTGGCAACAATAAAAAAGTGACGTTAGCGGAAGGCAGGGGCTTACTCTTTTGACTGTAGACTTTGATCCCAACTGATTGCAAGCAGTTTCATGGTGTCAAATGAATGCTTTGGAATCTCGCTCCAGCACCCGAGCAACAGCACGAAACATATTCTCGGCGTTGTCCATTTTTAGACTGTCCGCTCGACCTGCCAGCTTGCCTCCCACTGGCGTCACGGCACTGAAAAGCGCGGGTATATCTGAATGTTGGTTTCGGCCTCATTTTGACTTGCCGATTTCACAATAGCTGTTCTGAATTTTGCGATAATGAATAGCATACCGGAAAAGGCAAATGCCGGTGATATCGAAAAATATAGCCAGTTGGGGTAGCTCAAAAAATCATCAAAGTACCCCTTTAAAGACGCACAGACAGCCATGTCTCAGCACACTTTTTCCCGGTCCTGCGAGAGACGCAGCTGGAGCGAGAAGCGTGTTGACACGTGAAGCGGAAGCGTGACCTTGACAAGAAGCTACGACACGGCTAGACTGAGAGGCTCGATGAACTATATAGTCGCTCACAGAGTGAGAACGGCCGAGTGCCTCTTTCGAAAGCTCCTCTCTGTCGTTCTTACCTTGTAACTACACGCAGTTGGCCAACTGCTGCCGTTTTCGAAAGGCTTTTGTTAACGTTTTTTTATAAACGCTTTTTCGATGCCAAAGGCTGAGGCGACTGAATGCGTTTTGCTAATGAATTCACGCAGCACTACATAACTCGCGTGCGTGTTCCGGCAAGCGAGTCGTGCAGTGCCTCACACCATTAGTGGCGCACACGGTTTGGGGGGAATTGTACGGGGTGAATGCTTAGACGAACCGATTCAAACAAAAAAATGAAGAAACAACCAGCGGATGCTCAGCCCTATCCTTGCTACTAAGATAAAGTCATCCAAACTGTTACAGTTTTTTTCCTTCGGACGTTCCTTATGTTCATTACCGCCGAGCCTCGTCCTTCTGACGCTCTTTGTTAGAAAGTAGAAATGCCCCACTATTTTGAAGGAAAGGACAATCGCGGCAGTAAACAAATGACACAAAATGAACGGTTTCTATACTCTGTTTCACCTTATGATGTACCGCAGGAAAGCTATAAGCGCGAGCTCCTTGCTCTAGGGCACATCTCGGCGGCACAAACTCTCGTGCATTAAGGGCAGCGGCCAACGCTATGAACTCGCGCATCTAGCCTTCACTGCGATACAACATAAGGTGAAACAGAGTATAGCGAAAGCAATCCTCTCATTCTTCGTTCTCTTTCAACATTCTGCGCCGGCGCCAACAAGTTAGCTCTGTGGTTCATTTGGGTTCAGTGTTAAGTGCACGCGCTTCTCTTCCTTCTTTTTTTTTTTTTTTGCTTAAGACTTTTTACGGTTACGTAAAAAAACACCGATAGGCGCCACTGCGTCGCCACGGGCAAATGACTTCGCAGCGCCACGCCGTTTAGCGCGTTTAAGCTTGCGGTTTCGCGGGCGCATCCGCGCAGGCGGAAAGTGGATTTTGGAGCCGGGTGGCGAAATCGACTCGTCACTGGCGGAAAATCTGGATATGGGGCCCGGACTGATTCAGATTTTCCGCCGAGGGCAAGTCAATTTCGCCACCCGGCTCCAAAGTCTACTTTTCTGCCTGCGCGGATTCATACACGAATCCGCAAGTGTAAACGTACCATAAGACGAAGTTTCGTTTCGCCCCCGTTTCCTTTTGTAACCCTAGCTGGCCACCTGGGCCGCCTTTCTTCTGCGGGAGGCAGTGAGTGTGGTACGCTGCTTTTTGTTTGTGGCGTGTGTTCTCATGCTGTCGGCACAAAGACGTGCATCCATCTTTTGACAATGTGCGCCTTTGCCTTCGTTTACGTAGCCTTAGACTTGACGGCGGTCTGAATTAATAAAGAGATCACGGCATCAGCTGTCGTCGAAACAAGCGAGACATACATGCGTAACGCCGCTTAAAATAGCAAGTTGTTCTTTGTAGTCAACCTCGTGTGTGCTATTCTTTTCGAAGCGGATAGTTTTTGAAGACTAGAAGGCACAGTCAGTCCTCCTTTCTTCATACTGCATGGGCAGGGTTAAGGCGTTAACTTGTAAAGTGTCGGCGCAAGTCTAGCCCCTCTCCGAAATTTGCCTCCTCCCAAATTCAGTCGCTCAAGTCTTCAGGCCGTGAGTACGCCACCAAAGCTTCAGCTGCGAACCGTCACTGCGAAATGTGCAGACGGCTCGAATATTTTCACACCAAAGTTGTATACTTTTTCTGTCTACATATATCTTCGATTTCAAGAAGCGTGTGTGCATCGGAAGACATTGACAGCCATGACTTTAATATGGCAACCAAAACGACACTGCTGAACGTGTGGTTGCAAAATCCCCAAAAATGGCGTTCAAAAAAAAAAAGCACTGGAAATAAAAAAAAAATAAACGTTTGAAGCGCAGCAGTAGAAAATCTTGAACGAGGAATGCATTATCCAGAAACCCGATAAATTTGGTAGGCACTTATGTGGATATATATTGTGTGTGCGTGTGCGTGTGTTGGGGGGTAGTTTTTCACATTCAAAATGTCATAATGTGTTTGCCTGTATCGGTCTACATCACCTTGTTTACATTTGGTCATGAGAGCTAAGAAATTGTTCAACAGTATCACGCTTTTTTTTACAAAGCGTTGTAAAGCTCTGCTAAAAGCAGATTAGATTTTAAAAACTCATGTCTTGTTTTTTACTAGTCTTCGTAAACTTTGTTTTCTTTCATCTCGTGCAAATAGCAAATCTTACCTCGTGCGGCTTTTTACAATTTTCGATATTACCTCGTGGGGTTTCTTACGATTTTAGGTCAGAAATCAACTAACGATGACGTACTGCGCAGGCCTTGCCTTCTATGTGAAATAGGCCCAGTAAGAAGGCTGTGCCACTTTCCGAAAAACACAAACAAACAATCGCCACTGACGAAATTACGAAAACGGGTAAAACCGAAAAACACCGGTGGTTCAATATTTGCGCCCTGAGGAAAACATTTCAAGTTATCAATTGATTTTAACTCCACAGCCAAGTCCCTGGCGTACACGCTTGACAGCACAACCCAATCCCTAGCACCGAAAGACAAACTAAGGCTGCTTGAGACTGTAACAGCCTTGTTGACTTAAGGAACAGCATTTCTCATTTCGAGTCTGTATAGGACGATTCTGGCATAAATAACTTCCGTAGACCAACCTATTTTATCCGTTGGCCCGCTTGGACCATGAGAAAACGCTCGCAGTACGGTGGGGCGCCGTCGGGTAACACGCTGCCGTTCTGAACAGTGTCTTTCGTCAAAATCGTCGAGGGTGGGGGTCTGTGCCTACTTGGTTACCTTCGCTTCCCCCGGTGGCACTTTCCCCGTCCCGAATGCCACGTGCCGTTTCCCTCGTGTGTCAGAATCCCCGAACTCAAAATCCCCGTCTTATCTCTCCTGCGTCTCAAAATACTCGCAACCAATTTCTCCCATTACACAAGTGGTTCCCTCACTTTCATCTCTTTTGCTACTTTCACTTCTGATCTAGACGCAATGTTCTTCGCGGCAATTTAAAGTCAATTTGACACTCGCCAAGATATCGAAATTGCAACGTGTTTATTTACATACAACTGAATTCTTCTTTCAAGCACATTAACACAACTTAAAACCCGCACAATCGCTGCATACACTTAAAAAAAAAATTCTTCAAGGTTCGGTTGCCCGTTGGAAAGACGTTTCTCGAGCATCTTGATGGCCTCGTCTTTCCTCTCCCACTTCTGCTGCTTTCGTACTTGACCGCCGTTAAAAACCTGGAGGAGTGTGGCTCTGCTCGTAATTTTGTCCCGTTTAATCAGCTCCACGAACGTGGACACATCAGGACGTGATTTCCTTCCCGAGGGCGTTGTTGATTTTCCTGCAAGTAGAAATTACAATAGCTGCCAAATTTTAAAATTCAATATATACTTACCGGTGCCAAGTTGTTGGTATGGGCTTCCGTGCTCTGGTGGTGGTTCCACTGGCTGATGTCATAGTTTCCAAGCAGCCATGTGTCCTTCAATTTGAGGATGACCCGCAGCATTCCGGGGGTCTGCGGTGCCGTCGCTTTCAGCAAGACTGATCGTCTGACATACAAACGCGATTACCAGGGAACCTTCCTAGTACGCTTTAGCAAGACTAAGTTCCTACACTTATCGCCAGATTGCATGGGCGAAGTGGAAATAGCAGCCACGGTGCCGAACGCGAGGAAAAACAAACAGAAAAAATCAGCAGAACCCATCCTTTGGGAATGATTATCTACGTTAATGCGAATAGCATCAAACGGTGCGGAGTTATGCGCGTTCGTCAGGTGGCCGGCACACTCTAGATACGCCAGCCCACTCTTGAGGCGATTCTAAATTTGTTGACACTTTCACAACCCTGCGCACGATCTCCGCAGCCCAGCACGTGCGTTTGTGTCACTTAGGAAGGCGAGCAAAGCACGCGCCATACGCACAAACACTCAAAATGGTACCGACCAGACTTTCTGGCGTCTCAGCTAGTCTCAACCAACGGTACTCTAAACGGTTGTTTATATCTTTACCATAGGACGCGCTTTACAGCGCTGTCACAGCTACCGGTGCGCGCGCGTTCCATGCACGAGGGCTCATTCCGCTCTCGTGAGGCTGAGCACGGCCGCTACATCACCCTCTCCCGAGCGCGGGAGAGGGTGATGCTAGCGGCCGTGCTCAGCCTCACGAGAGCGGAATGAGCCCTCGTGCATGGAACGCGCGCGCACCAGTAGCTGTGACAGCGCTGTAAAGCGCGTCCTATGGTAAAGATATAAACAACCGTTTAGAGTGCGTTGAATGACTGCCTTCATAGCTCTGTGGTTAGCGCGTCTGCCTGCTGATCAAAGGGTCAACGGTTCGAATCTTTTTATTTATTTATCGACCCGCGGCGTAAGAGGTTAGATAGCCAGATAGATAGATAGATAGATAGATACATAGACGAAAAGTGCGTGAAGTATCCAAAGAATGCTATTCGCATTAAAAACCTGGATGAGTGCCTGTTCAAAGTCCGCGTGGACAAAGTTGAGTGAGAGATGTTTACGAAGAGCGTCCAACGTAGTCTTGAAGTTCGGGAACGCGGTGACATACACTTCCTGAAACTTCCCAGGCAGAAGGAAGTACGCAATGTTAAAACTCGATCACTCCATGTTTGACGGCGCTGATCGTGACCACTTGATCAAACAAGGATGGACAGGAGAAATACGTCCCATCAATGAAGACTTCGTCAGCTTTCAAAAAGTAATCCAGCACCTCCTGAGTGCCAAAGCAAAGAATGCGACCTGCACTTGTGGTGATGTAAAACAGCAAAAAAGCTGTGTTTATCAAGAGTCTCCTTGTGCAGTACCCACAGGTTGATCTCGGACGCATCCCTTGGCAAATTGGGCTGTTTTTTCCTCTTCCCGACGAAGAACGTGCTTATTACACTCTCAAAAGTGGGAAGGCCAGCAATTACGGCCTCGTCAACCTAAAACAAAAACAGTCACCATGTAAGAAAATTCCATCACGGACTTGGCGCCAATGTATACGCCAGTGTGCCATACAGGCGGAAGGTTTTCACTTTCCTGGACGACAAGGCCCATGATCGCTTTGCAGTAAACTTCTGGTGCCGGCTCGTGTCGCTCCGACCGCACCCTGTTTTTCAAAGCATTCTTCAATCGCGCTCCGCAGAGTTCGCTGCCATCGGCTGGATGAGTGTGCGCTGCAAGGTACATCGAGATAATAAATTGCTTCACCAAGGCATGTATCGAAGCAAGCCTCGGCTGAGCTGCGGAAGTTATACAGTCTCTAAAGAGCATATTGAAAAAGAGGGAAATATATTTACCTCGTGATATCTGAATGACCTTCCGTGAGCACCGCTATTTGCAGTTCCGCGACAAGCATTTTGCACACTGCCAAGCAATCTTGTCATTTCGGTTTTTGCACTGAAAACAGTACTTGTGCCCGTCGATGACCACTGAGCTCTTTCCTTTCTGCGTCTGCAAGTATTCAAGCTCCATCTCCAGCAGTAGGATCATGTCTGGGAGGCATTCCTTGTTGAAAGATTCTTAAATAGAAACGTAGCCTGACCTTCAAGACCAAGTTGAAGTCATGTGTTTAACTCTCTGACCTCAATATCCAAACAATGCTTAAGACCGACCCCGTCAACTAATCTTGGCCCGGTAGGGTGAAGCGATGACGAGACGTCAGGTACACTACGGGGAATTGATACGGGGGCGCTTGTGCGTGAATTTTGGCAGCCGGGGTTCTTGAAAATAGGGGAGATAATGCGGGGGAGACGCGGCGTTGGTTTCGAGACGGGGGTTTCGAGATTGGGTTATTTCGTGCACCATCCACCCGGAGGACCAGTAGTTGCAGTGACGAATATTTCAGAAACAGACGATTTTCGGAAAGCTTCTGTTAAAATAAGTACAATGTCTAGGCTTGCGATATATACTCATTTTACACGTTTAAAGTTTACTTCTAATTTTATAACGATTGCCTTTTTGGAGTGAAATCTAGGCCCATATATGTCTGTAGCAACGCACCTATAGATACGGATAGTTGGGAGCACTGACGTTGCAGTTGCGGGGTTTATTGCTTATCAATAATGTCCTAATTTTAACTCTTTATTTACAAATATAAACAACAACAACAAAAAGTCACATCCATTTCTTTCTCTTTTTTTTTCTTTTCTAATCGGTATTTTTTCATCGTTTCAGACAATTGGGTACTTTCCTCGAGAATTGAAGTTTCAGCACAACGACCCGGATGGTGTTCACAAAGGTCTCGAATAAAACACAAATTTGTTGTCTGGCAATCATTGTGAACGCGGTCATGAACCTGAAGAAATACGATCGCATCACACTTCGGCCGCAGTTTCTACGCCATGACCTGACGAGCAGATGAGTTCGTGCCGTGGAAAAATCGTAAAATCGTAAAAAAACACTTTCGCTTTTTCGTAATTACGCAATGAAAATTATTACAATTGCACGGTCCTTGCATATCAATAATAGCGCGTGCTTGGTTGCATAAGCATAATTAGTCAGCAGTTAATCGGACTTCCTCAAAGTAAAATAAAATAGAGGGGAAAAAAGGCATTTCCTGCAAAGCTACGCACAAATGCTTGCCGCCGCGGCGCAAATCGAAAATACCTCAAGAAAAAAAAAGAGAGAGAGAGAGAGAGAGAGAGGAAGAAATAATGTTTACGATTTCCGCAACTTAAGTAAGGAGGAAATGAATCGAGCCGCAGGCTTCATTAGCGCATCATTATCAGTCGATTCACGAAGATTAGTTTGGCTCGACGGGGTAATTGTGCGAGGCTCAAAACAATGGCGAGCTTGCGAGTCCGCGAGACGGTCAGCTGTGTGCGCACTCAGCACCGCCCAGAAAAAAAGGCCTGCTCATGACGTCATATTTTGTAGGTCCCCGTCCCGTCCCAAGCGGCAAACACGTTAGATACAGACCAGACTCCGCAAGGCGACTGACGCGTCCGTTTTGGCGTCACCACGTATACTGGCGTCGCGCTCGTTTTGAGACGCACTTCAAGACGCGCTGGCTGCGATGCTGACGCATGATACGCGACGTTGCGTAGATTTACAAGTGACGACGTCATGGGAGGAAAAAAGGCTTTCTAGCTGGTAAAGAGCGGGCACGGAGGCACGCTCCAGCAGCCCGTGTTTTTTTGACGAAGAATCATCGTCTTCTCGAACGACACACGCAGACAACACCGAAGCCTTTTGAGTGTGAAATGGTTTCATTTCGCATCACGTATTACGCGTACACCAGGTCGTGTTTTCACCAGACACTGCTGCTTGTAGCTATACTACACCCTGGCAGTGTTGTCGGTAACGCGGTACGAGTAACCGCGTTACCGATAACGTGTTACTCTTTCGGTAACGTAGTAACGTACTCGTTACCCTTTTAAAACAGTAACATGTGACGGACGGACGTTACTGATTTCATGTAATGGGTAACGTAGTCACGTTATCCGTTACATCTTCCCACAACTTAAAAAAATACACTTTATTTTTGTTTTTTTTAGGCGCCGAGTCACATATGGTTTCTTTCACTCATACCACATACATTCAAAATGTCGCCTCTCTCTTCCTCACGCAAACGCTCCCACTTTAGAAAATCCCTAATACCCACGCTTTTTGCCTCGGTGTCGAAAAACGCTATCGCCGTCAATGGCCGACAGGTAAAAGACACCACCCGAGGTCTACCCCTAATCTCCCGACGGGGCATTCCGCTCCGTTCCAAAAGACGCCAGCAATAGAGAGTTTTAGTATTGCCTATAGGAACAAACGCAAGCGCTGCGCGTTTGCGTTAGCGTGGCGCATGCGCGTCGTTGCCATGCGCTAACCCAAGACCGCAGTTTGGGCTGCGCGCACGCGCAGTGTGGAAAACACAGCACTACCGCATACGCACAGTGCTTGCGTTCGCTCGTGTACGCAACACGAAAACTCACTAATATCCTGTCTGCTTATTGTGCGACTGTGACCGTAAATTCATAGATAAAAGTAACTCGAAAAAGTAACGTGCGTTACTTTTATTTTGATGTCACGTAGGTCTGTAACGCGTTCCTTTTATTTGCAATTGTAACCAGTAACGTACTTCGTTACTTTCTTTTCCGGTAGTGCCTGAAACACTGCACCCTACTACAGTCTTCCACAATGACCCATGGCCTAGGCAGTTTCTGCGGCGGTGCAAGGTACGCTTTGGCCGGAGGCACTTTATGTTTTTAGAGAGAGAATAGAACGAAGATTCACCCATTTCTTTACCCCAGAGATGAACCAGCTTGCCAATGGCGTGGGAAACTGACACAGCGACCCGACAACCTCACGCAGGTTGACTCCAAGTTCCCACTGCGCGACACTTTCAGCGCGAACACGACATCGGTGCTTTTCTATCCTCATGATCATGGGCAGCAGGTGGGAAACACCTCTGGCTTTGTCGATACAACTGCAAAGGGGACCTATTCTCTTTAGACTAATGTATGCGCGGCCACTTGTCTGCCTCAAGAACGCGCAGTCATCAGCCATTGAGACACTCCAAACAATCCTACATATTCACCAAACATGCCTACGCTTGTAAAAGGAAGGATATACCTTGTCGAGAACCATGGTAAAGAATTGTCGCTTCCACATTGCAAGGCAAACGAACTGCCGGGTTCTTTCCTAAAGGGCTTATGGATCCGTCCAATCTCTCGGCTAGGAGGACTAGCAACGAAGTTCGACGGGCTTATGGGAACCCCTTACCTCTTCTATCCTCCTCTACTGCCATACGCTCGATCGCTGAGCCCATCCCCGCCCATTCCCGCGATCCGAAGCAAACGACTCACTGCAAAAGTCGTCGTCCGTGGTCTTGCTCAAGACCTACTGAAGAATCTTTCCCAGACTGTATTTATGTTAACATTGATGGCTCGGTGCTTCACAGCAGTGAGTCAGCTACTAGCAATATCCATCCCAGAACTAAAGATGACAAAATCTAGAAAACTCAGTTTTCACACAGCGTCTACAACTGATGAACTTGCCGCTCTTTGGCTAGGCCTTGACACACTCGACAACACCTCGATTGTGGAAAAGTACTTTTTGTAGCGATTCCAAAATGCCGCTGCAGTTACTAAACAACCTTGATGATGTCCCCCAATACGCTCAGTACGTTGCCCACACTATAAGAACCTTACAGACAAAAGGCTGGCAATTAGCTTTTCAGTGGCTGCTTTGACACGTTGGAATCTCGGACAACGAAACAGCCGATCGTCTAGCTGCAGAAGCGCACCACTTTAATGTGCCAATACTCAGCGTCCCGAATATCCTCGAGGCCAGACGGTTATACACAAGGAAATGAAGCGATATCATCTTGATCCGCGAATATTTGTAGGTAGAACGCACGCCCGCGTGTCTCCGGAGCTTTTACGAGCCAACCCCTCCTTCTTGCACAGGCTTTGTACCGGGTGTGCCTTCACGGCTGTTGAAATTCATAGTTTTGATTCAACAATCAGCTAAAATTGCTCAACCTGTCATGTCCCTGAGGACATAGAGCACCTCCTTTGAGTCTGCCCAGCTCTAGCGGACGCCAGAAAATCCTTTCACGATGGACTGCAGGTCGCTGGGGTTGCCCGCGCCACAAATAAAAACATACTGTTCCCTCCATGAGCCAGGAACGCCGCTAAAACATTGCCCTGCACATCAAATTCTTAAAAAAGACCGAACTAATGGACTGTCTCTAATACCCCATTCACACGGTCAACATAAAGGTACCTTTAACATAGGTCCCTTTGCTATCGGCGAATCAGCCCGTGCTCTTGGGTCGCGAGCACACGCCACACGCGGAAGATCATTAATTGATTGGCCGCAGAGAATAAAGGTCCCTTAGCTAAAGGTACCTTTACGGTCATGTGAATGGGGTATTAGGCTGTGTGCTCCACGCCCTGGGATCGTCAACTGCTGAGTGACTAATGCTGCGCTTCATACACGGTCTGCGGTTCTGTCGGGGCTTGTGGCGTATTGCCACAAGCCCCGACAGAACCCTGCCGGGCGTACTGTTTGTTCGAGCCCTCCTGGGGGCGCTCGTTCTCGCGGGTAGCCTTAGTACCGCTGTGGATCGGGGGTGAAGAGAAGTATAGTTAATTTAGGGTGCTTTCTGGTGCGCTTTGTTTTGGGTGATGACATCTGACCATTTTTGTTGTGGTCGCTCCTGTTTCTTTTTTGCTCATAAGCGCAAACAAGCGCGTCTCATGGAGCGAGCTCTTGGAATCGACAGGGCCACGGTGGCGTTTTGTGAGCGGCTATTTTTTTGTATTCTCGAGAGCGGGTGCTGTCGGCATCGGGTACAAAGAATGCCATCACCATAAGCAAAGCGTACATGAGGGCACACTAAGTTAATCCAAACTACGGCCACCCCTACCTCTCCCTCCTTTCCTATCTCTTTCTCTGTTTCCTTCTTTCGGCCCTAGTTCCCTAACCCTTTCCTTACTCGGAACTAACTTGACCCCTACAGGAGGATTTTCATCATATAAGTAGTTCTGTAATACATTTTTTATTCTATAAAAAAACAGAAAACCGGCGATTCTTGTTTGCACTAAAAGTGTCACGCTGTGTACAATCTTTCTGTCCGCAGATACTTTTAAAACGCCTTTTTATATTTCTTTCTATCATCCCGTTCTAATTTCACTACATAGATTTCCTAGAGAAAATGGGATTATTCTGGGGTATTTCTCCGGATAAACGCTCGTTACTGCACCGTAACACACATATTTTAATGAACCTGTTTGGTTCTAACCTACAAGGGCAAAAAGCACGCGTCTTAAGATGCGCCCCCAGTTCAATTATTACACGGTTTGAACGTTTGATATACTGAAAAAGTGAAAAAAGCTAAAAAAATGCCCCCCCCCCTTGCACCACAAAAGGGAAAAGAAAAAGATCGCGTATCTTTATTACAAAAATAATTGATTTATCTTTGTTTGAACGCTCCGTCTCCGCCCAAATTTAGCACCAGGGGTTCAGACTAGATGTCAAAGTTCGGGAACTTTCCGTGATCTCATTCAAAAGTTTTAAGGGGGCCGACGAAGCCCACGAACACATGGAGACTAATGGTGTCAGCTACCTGGAAAAGGCCTCATCTTCCTATTGAGATTTTCTAACAAATGGTTGATAACTTCTTTCATAAAATAACGATTAGTTATAAAACTTTGACATCTGGTCCGGACCGCTAGCGCTACAATTGGCAGGAAACTGAGCAATCGGTCTCGATCAAGCGGTTACGGTTCTGCGATGCATAGTTTATTACTGGAATAAAAAACAAACAACGCTGAAATTACTTTTTTAAACCTTTTTTTGTGATTGTTGTGATTCGTTTTACATTGACGCCTTTGTGGGTGGGTGGTGGTACGCAAGTGTCGGTCACGGCGACGTGTCGTCTGTTTCTCCCGTCTTAAGCGTAACCTTCCAAGAGATGCGCCTTTACTCGCTTTCCGATGAGACCAGTTGAGTGCACAAAAGCCAGAATTGTCAAGATAGTGACAGCTCCTAGTTATTTCTAGCCCGTTGGGTTGTAAAAATTTGCCCAAAATATTTTGTAGCTATACATTCGCAGTTTCCCGTTTCGGCCCCTAGGTGCGATGGAAATTTGATGCTATCAGTGATAAATTGCTCTCACAGGTAGAAAATATTACAATAAAAAGATACTTAAAAAATTAAACAGGAATAACAGTGGCCAAACGTAAAATTGTTGTATTTCTAATTCCCGCGCTTTACAACTTGCTGCGCCAGGTTATCATTTTTTTAAATGTTTATGTAGCCTAAAGACTGTGCCACTGTTTACAACGTCACGCCCCACATGCAAAAAAAAAATTAAAGTGGGACAAAAAAAGAAATATCGCTCGCCACTTCGGCACGGTTGAACATATATATAGCCACGAAGGCACCCGGAGTCGCTGTCCTGTAAAATTCAGTACCATTGCTCACAAAATTCTCTAGAACATAGAAAACAAGAAACAACGAGAATTTCAAGGCAAACAACACTGAACAGATTTATTTGTTCAAAAATGAGCAACCTAAACAATGTGTGGCAAAAACATGAAAATAGAAGAGTTCTTTAATAATTCAAATATTTAAGGAGTTCAAATTTAATAAATTACATTGAGAAGAGGATAGAACAAAAACACGTCTGTCAGATGCCGCACAAATGAAAATGACTAGATTGTTTGGATTTTAATTGAAAGTCCTGGGTCTAGACACGGCGACGGTTCAACAAAAGACGCAACAAAACGATTCTCCTTCAGTTTCACTCTCAGAGCAAAATGCAACTAGCAAGGTCCTCTTGTTTTTAGACTGTAACCGTGGCATCAACTCAGAGGATGGAGCCCATTTTGGTATCGTTACTTCGCGTTTCAAATGATGCCGGTGCTTGCAGTTTGTACCAGTCGGCTCGTTTAAGCTGCGAAGTTTTATAACGACGTCCTCGCCGTCATGCCAGCCTCTTAATTCGTTTTCCTATTTAGTCTTAAACAGCTCTCAGCAAAGATTTGGAACCACCATTCTAAAAAGAAGATACCTAACACAACAAGCTAAACAATGAGCAGAAGAAATTACATCAGAACCTACGACGTCCCGCTTGGTTGACCTGACTGCTCGGCTGACCTGACTGTTTGTCTTCCGAAGTTGCATGTTGTTCCAGCAATATTTACTTCTTTAGATACTCACTGGAAGGCTGCTTCGCATTCGACACTTTGCAAGATCTGGCCAACTAAATACAGCCTTCTAAAGGGCCTTTTTATTTGTTAATCGATTACTCACACCCTACCAGAAAAAATGAATCCTTCGAATTGTTTCAAAAAGGAACCTTCCGGCAAGTGAAAAGGGGTCAATGAAGAATGGGAACGAGCGGGCATAGACGCACAAAACTTATCCCAAATATTCCTGGTTTTATCTCGGGTGAGTCTTTTTGCTTCTTCTTCGTCAACATACGCATTTCTTTTGGCCGTGAAACTAAGCGACCTTGTATCGGCGTAAACACCAGCTTCCAGTCTGTCGCTGTTAAAGCCGCCGTCACGATGCTCGTACATTACACAAGAGACGCACGGTGATCGCTGTAGGCACGATGACAGAATGATTTGCAGACACACCTCAAAGCAGAGCACGAATAATGCCTGCTTCGTACGCATGCTTCGAACGAGTGTATACCAGTCAGTTCTTGTACAACCAGTGTGACAGTGCCATCGGACAAGGAGGAAACGCGCCCCGTCACAGAGTGTCTGCAGACTGTCTTTCGTACGATACACGTAATCGCAGTGTGACCGCGGCGTCAGGTTATTAGGGAGTTTTTGGGCCCATCGTTGCATGTGGGATCTGCGAAAACTGTTCCCTAAAACTCCCTAATAGGGAGTTCTTGGGAACCGTTTTTGCACATTCCGTACGTAACGATGGGCCCTCCGGTACGAACTGCGCGTGCGCTATACCGCAGAAGACTCGCACAGGCGCAGTTCGTATCGCAGTTCGGATGTGCAAAAACGCTTCCCTAAAACTCCCTAGTAGCTTTCCACCACTCGTAGTACGCGCCGTAGAAACGGTGTCCCGTAGCCAGAACACTGTGCGCCATCTGCCGGCCGTATCGGCTAATCCCCATGCACGCTTTTTTTCGTCCGTTGCTTGAACACATTTGCACACCATACGCCCGCGTGCGTTTGCACGCAATTCATGTCGACAGAAGAGTTCGACCATGTGTCTTCGGGAGTCCAGCACAAAAATGTCGATAGTTGGTTCACTCCGCAAGCACACTGTCCGGGACCCAAAAGTCCAGGTGGCACATTCCAGAAGTTCAACCGACGTATCCTAGAACGCGAGGCCTTGTGAGGTCGCAGAAGGGTGAAAAGAATACAAATACGCTAGGGAGTGTGAAGTGATTGGGCACCGCTGACGTCACGTTATCCGGTCGGTAACATAAAAAAGTGGCAGGCGAATTTTGTTTTTCTTTTTACCTCAGAGGCGATTTTGTGAGGAATTTTTCAATCGTTGCTTTTGTTCCGCTTTTCTATAAATTAAAAGTCTTGTTTTGTTTTTCTTTACAGAATCGTTTAGTCAGTAAATACTTTAACTTTGTTAATGATCAAAGAGATTACGTAAATTATGTTTTTATTATTAAAAAAAACACTTATGCCTAATTCAAAAGTGTCGGTCGTCCGCTTGAGGCGGCATCAATTTTCTGGCGATGTCTTTTCACAACTCCAACCTCGTGCATTTAATCCTCCTTACTCCACTTCCTATGTTGACCCACATGCGGAGCCAAATTTTGCTGCCTACTTGATTAAGCGATAACTCCCCGCTCCTGTCCTCCACGTCTTTTCCGCTGGGTGGCGTCGCCTTCATATGAACTGCGTATTCTTGTTTTCTAGTTCAAAGAAGCTGAGTCATCGTCACTCGTTATCACGTGATGCCACAGCCTTCCAGACTGGAGCCTCGTGTTCTACAGGAGCCGTCGGGTGCCACGGCGCCTCCACCGCATCCCGCGTCGGCGCGCGTGCCCTTCCGTCGGCTGCTGGAGGCGCCTTCGGGCTCATCGGGAACCGTCCCCGACCACGTCCAACTCGGCGTCGAGGTCGGAGCCGCACGATCCTGGGTTGGAGTCGTCGGAGAGCGGGTTCCCTCCCGCCGACGAGGACTCCTCGCCGGCCTTGCGCATCTGCTTCTTGTGCTTCATGCGCCGGTTCTGGAACCACGTCTTCACCTGCGCACACGGGACAACGACGGGAACACGGTTTAAAAAAAAGAAAAAGAAATTTAGTTGGGGTTTTACTACGGACTGCTTTCACATAAAGACGACACCGAGCAGCGAACGTTTGAAGTGCCATTGGTGCCAAGAAGGGAAGTTACGCTACCTCCGCGACTCGAGTCACGGAGGAAGCATAAGAGGTAGCGGTACTCTCCTTCCGAACTTTCAGCTTTCGCGTGATTGGGGCTTGTGTACATGCGTAGAACAATTCTGGGACAAAAATGTCGGATCCGGCAAGCTTCGAAGAGCGCTTGGACGGTGGAGCGAAACGTGTTTCACACAAAAGTACACATTTAACTTAAGTTTACTATACAAAATTTTGAGGAGGTGCAGCGTGCACTACTTTTGGGCAATGGGAGAATGAGCAGGATCCGAACAAGCTGGCTTAATAGTTGGGGTTGTGTGGATATCTATACAGCGTGTAGTTGGTCAGCCATTTGAAAGTTGCGACGAGTCACTCGCTGTAGATGAGCAATTTAGCCAGTGCAGTACAACAGCCTGGGGTCTTTAACGTTCATCATGCAGTAGTGATACACGACCGTACGCCGGTACGATGCTCATCCAGATCGAAACGGGCAGGGGTGCACGGGGATTGAACAACAAGCTGCCTTATTGTGGGAGCTCAAGTGGCCCTTAAATTACAAAACCCATTCAGATAGTCAAGATTAACGAGGGCACACGAAAGTGAACATCTACAGAAGCTTTCACGCACTATCAATCACGTCTTACTTGTCAAGACACTCAAGCTCTTTCTTCATTGCTTCCAATTTTATTTTGTCCTACCTTTACTTACATGATATGTTTGTATTTCATAAATATGTATTCTACATACAGCATAAATGCGATCTGCTAACATCAAATGCCAATGTAAGAATCATCTTCTTTTCAGAAGCAGGGTCATTTTTAATACGTCATCCTATCTTTTTTTTTATTTAATTTTTCCTATTACTGGTTGCAATAAGGAAAGCACGCTCGGGTCTCCTCGCGATTTTAACTCCTTAATAACCACAGGACTACCACGCGTAAAAGTTAATATCATAGTTAAAATATTCCTCGGCGATGTGATTGATGATTAGCTAGATCTTTGGATGCGGTTTGATTACTTAAAGTGAATACCCCAGAAATGTGCAGACAGCGATGCTTCTACACTTTCTCTCCGATGGTGCCGTCCGAATCACGACCTTCAATGTCCAAAAACCTAAACAGCCCGAAGTTGGACTCCCTGACATAAGGTGACTCGTTGATTGTGCTCACGGCAGCCCACCAGGATGTCCTCAAACACCGAGAAAACCAATAAAGCCCTGCCTGTCAGATGCATCGCAACAATAACCTCTGCTATGGTTTGCGTTTATTATTTTTTTATCAGCACTAAGAGTATAGATGAAGGTTCGCATGGACCTTCCATCGTCATCGACACGGCGCATCTGCAGAAACAGAACTTGGTGCTATTGCTTTTTTTATGCGCGTATGTTAGCATTTTTATGTAACAGCGGCACCAAAAGCCTTCGAATGCTGCTCGCCTTGCTGCGGTGCCGCAAGACTCACGAGTTAAATAAATGTTACCACTGCTATTACTCGGTTTCTATCACATGAGCGAATGACGTTTTATCGAATGACATTTTAGCGGAAACTGGACTTTTGAGCGAATATTCGTCTTAGCGAATCACGTGTATCACTGGGGCGCGTGTTGACCCTTCCGCCACCCGTTCACGCTGCTTCGCGGCGACAGTCTGCGGCCGGTGGATCATTACAAATATGTAAACCCCCTAGCCCACCCATACACGCCGCTTCACGGCGGCCGAGTTCGCCTAAAGTGTCTTTCGATGAGAAGTCGGGGGCGGGACTTCGCTCTCTCGAACGTCGTATGACCAACTGAGTGCCACCCGCTATTACCACCCACCCGCACCTCCGCGCTCTTTAGTCTTCAAAAACGGCGACAACGTTTACAAAGCGCCCCTTCCCCGTTCCGCCCGAGGACACAATTTGCGACGTCAGCCGCTGTCGCCCAACGTGGCCGGACTCCGCTCCTCTTTTTCTCCTTCCAACTGGAAGTCGATAATAAAGCGGGAAGCGTCCAGGAGAAGGAAGAAAGGGGGCTCCGCGGCGATTTCGTGATCGAGACAATGGCGAGCGTTTGTTACTCATTGTGTCAGGCGAGCGTCGCGCCCGGGGGACGAGCGATGTAATCTTTTATCGAGGGTCCCGCCACTCGTTTCGAGGACTGCTCTATCGGCGACCGTCGTCGGAGACAGGGGCACGTTCACTCCGCCGAGTGAGCACGCGGCTTTTATTCCCTCATCCGGTGCGTCGTTAGAACAAAACAAAGCGCACGCGTAGTTGTTCGAGATGAGAGGGCTGTCAAGAGATTAGAACCAAGTTAAACTTCATTCTATTGAAAGAGTTCTTTTTTTTTTCATGAGGGACATAGTACATAAAAAGGCAATCACAGTGTTTCCATGATTTTAACATTTTTGATAAAGTTTAGAGAAACAGCCATTCCAGCCGCAAGGTTCGAACTGCTAACGTTTTGCGGACGTCCGCTGTTTCAGTGCCCGTGGAGCACGTGGACGCATCCGAGGGAACAGTGAAGCTAGGTCGTAGCTGCCGCAATGCTCATATAACTGCAGATTAGGAAAGCTGAATGAAATAATTTCATGTTTGCAATGTAACGACCGAAAGTTACCTTTCATCGAAATAAAATTTGGTTTCAGAACTTCCAGGGCTAGAAATTATAGTAGCAAGAAGAGCAAGAATATTGATGCGACCTGATAGGGTTTGCGGAGAAAACTTCGATGGGCGTTACAGAAAGAAACAAAATTAGAAGCAAAAAAATGGGCTGCAGAAACTACTATTGTTGGTTGCCTATGAACCGCGATAGCATTCGCCACGAGACTCACGTCGTAACTCACTGTGCATACGACAATGCAAAGTTTGAACAAACACTTTATTTTATGATTAGTTAACGACGCAATAATTGCAGTCAGCTCAACTGCAACGCGCCACTTCCAAATTTAGTGATTGCTTCGTCTGTGTAATTGTTTAATCATCTGTCTCTGTGTAATCGTTTAATGTTCAAGCTGTTTCCCCACCACCATTGCAACTTCGGGTGTGTGCCTTGTTCTATCACTCTGTAATTAATGTTCAAGCTGCTTCACCACCGTCATTCTCCCTGTACAACCAACTAGCTCAGCTGAAGCCGATAATTCCTTCGTAGCTTGGGTGCTAATGTGAACGTGTGCGTACTGCCGCTCGGTGTATGCGCGACGCGGGTTTATCTGCTTGCTAGGACGACGTCGAGGACAACGTCCAAGAGGACGATGTTAAATACGACGTCTAGAACGACCTCTAGGATGACATCTAAGACGATCCTAAGGACGGCGTCTAGGACGACCTCAAAGACGACGTCTAGAACAACATATAGGGCGACATCTATGGCGATCGCAAGGACCTCAGGGACTACCTATAAGACGACATCTACGACGACGCCAAGGACGCCGTCCAGGAGGGCGTTGATGTCGATGTCCTACAGGATGACGTCCTAGACGATGTCTATAGGACGACCTCTAAAGTTATCTCAAGGACGACCTCTAGGACGACGTCGAGAATTACGTGTAGGACGACCTTGAGTACGACGTCAAGGACGATGTCCGCATACGCGCGGCGTATTCGAGGCAAGAGAGCGTATCGCGAAAACCGGGTGAAGTAGCTAAGGAATGCTATCGCATTAAAAGGGGCTGTGCTTCTGACTTCGCGATGCTTCGCTGCCGGTTTACCAAAATGCGCATTGCTTGTCTTCTATTAAAACTATATTTCGCAGATTAAGTTGTATACGAACCCCATAGCTAAGCTTTATATGTCCGCGACCTTGGCGCTCCGGGAACCTCTAGCTGTCCCTTAGAACGTCGAGCACGGTAACAGTCGGCACGTCGCCGCTTCTGATTCAACTTTCTACTCTTCAGTCCCCTCTAGATGAGATTCATTCTGAGGACTGCGGCACATTCGCCCCTTGACACGCGCATGCGCGATATGGAGAGGATGACGACACGTCACCCACCCACGCATGCGTTTTTTTACTTGACGACAAGAATCTTCAAGGGGGAGGGGTGACTTTAAGAAAATGCTACAGCACTGAGAAAACAAAAGGTGTAGCCAAGTGCTGCAGTATCTGTTGTGAAAGCCCAGAAAGACTCCAGGAATGCTTCAAAGAGATGAGCAAACTCTCACAAATCGCAGACCAAATAACGTGTCTTTATGGCTCTAGAGCACAACGCGAGAATAATAGAGGTCCTCGTTTCAACGTTGTCCTTTTTTATTTTTATTCGCATTATTTAAAGAATACATTCGCCCAAAGATCTATAGAATTCCGGTTCTCATGAATGTTTCTGGCACAAGGAGTCAGATCATTCCGTTAAGAAAAACGACTTTCAGTATCGCAGCAGGCCCTCAGACATGGGCGCATTTTCAGCGCTCACTCCATGTGCTTCGTTTCATCCCACCTATGCAAGAGCAGTCGAAGGCACGAAGACCTATATCGACGAAAACACATACTATAAAGCCCACATCCCTTGGCTCTCTCTGTATACGTGATTGATTTAGCGATGATAGAACACTAATGCCCGAGTCCCACTATTGGCGGCGAGATGTTTTGGTGGCGCCCTCCTATGGTTACCTTTCGTGACGTCATTACCTGGTGAACAACAAGTTTGAAGGTGTTTGTAAAGAGCATGGTGGAAGCTTGAAGTCATAGCACTCTCAAACCAACACTGCCAACACCGTCGAAATTGAAGTTCTTCTATTCCTCTTATTTCCGTCGATGGGAAATCCTTTGCTGACGTCATAGTCAGCATTCGGCCTATCGTGGAAGACCGATCGCAGCGACGCTTTCGATTGCTCACGTCGCCAATAGAGTTACAAATAAAAACAAACGACACCGACAAGCCTCAAACACATGCAGCATTCTCGCGATGGTACTTTTGGCAGGCGTTTAGTTGTTCGGTGCTCGTGAACTAAGCACGAGTGATTGCGAGCCTGCCAAAGATACCCTCCGTGCATGATGCTCATGTTGGACATAGCCTCCTTTATACTACAAAGCCTGTGAAATCCTGAAAGACTCTGGTTTGAGGCTTGTCGCTGTCGTTTGTTTCTGTTTGTCGCTGGAGTGGGACTCGGGCATGACAGACTCACGACAAACACAATGACGCTGCGCTCTTAACGCTGACTGATTGGTCCCATCAGTAGCGTCTACCGGGTCGGACTGGAGCTGAAACGAAGGAGCTTCGCAAGAGCGTCTACCTGCGGCTGCTGCGGACCCCATCGGAGGCAGCGTCGTCGTCATGGCAGGGCCAACTAGGGCGGCCCTTCTGTCGAAGGACACGCGGCGGCTGGGTCTAATCCCCGGCCCATTGAGACCGCGCGTTCCCATGCAACCCACGGCGCGAGGCCCGCACACCCCACCGGAAATCGGAAGCCTCATACGCGCGTCCCCTCGCCGTTTGCCCCAGACGGTTGATGCAGCGCCACGCGCCGCTCGTCCGGATGGGGTGTTGGATTGCAGTTCACACGTGCCAGCTTGGGGCAAATGGTTCGCATACGATCGGCACCGTTTGGTGGGCTGGTTGAGGGCCTTATCGCCGTATCATTGACGTCGCCGCCAACTGCGCGGGACGCACTTTGACGCCACTCGAGTTGCGTCGAAAGAGCTCGTGATCGCTCTCAGTTCAGGGACATTAGTAAGTCGTAGTATTCCGTATGCGAGTGAACGCAAGCACTGTGCGCTTGTGATTGTGCGTACACGAGCAAACGCAAGCACTATGTATACCTGCAAATGCAAGAGCTGTGCTCCACGACGCGCATGCTCAGTCGTGTTTCTGCTCCTTTACGCAATACTAAAACACTCTAGGCTGTCTGGCGGCTTCTTATGCTCGTTTGCAGCAAGCAGCGTGCTAGTGACGCCCTCGCACCGTATAGCATTGGCAATTCCTACCTGTTCTTGCCGAGAAAACCGAATTCGGCGTCTTTCGGCGGCTTTATAGACTTTCTTTCATTCGATCAAGTACGGTTCATTCATCTGAATATTTTCGATCATTTCCACGTTAAGAAGCCGCTATAAGTGCGCCGTTCACTGGGCATGCTGAGAACCAGCTCATATGTTGCCAGGAACTTCGATCTAGATGACGTGCAGTGTACGTTGCAAAAGCACTGTGGGCACTCGCCGTCCGCGCGCGCTCACGGCAGAAGCGGACTCAACTATGGTCGCCAGTGAGTACGCCATATTCGCGACGAGACGTTTCGATTGCTTCCTCTTATGGTTCCTAACTGTAACTTCACAACTAGGATTATCGATTGCCAGCCAAAATTTCGATAGTGTGAAAAGAAAAGCCCAGTGGAAGCCGTTAAAGTTGACAGTCTGGTATTATTTTTATTTCCAACAAATGAAATAAGAATTTGCCATCCTCAAGATATCAATGAGAGAGTTTGGCCAATCGTCAAAGGCCGACCACACAAGACACAACAACAACAAAATTACAGATTCTTTTTTTTAGAGCGAGATTGAGATTTTTAGGTATTTCGGACGATGTTTAGCAAGTTTCTAATTGAAATCGTGGGACTATTTTTATTAATTAAAAAAGTAATTAACAAATTCTGGTTAATTAGCCGACTGATCGTTATGATTAGCTCAATATACTATGTCCCCTAGCCGTATAACTCACCTGCACAAACCGCATAAGTGTAACTTTAACATCTTTTTTAAACAAATATGTAAACCTAAAAAAACAACGCCATATATATATATAAAAATATATATATATATATATATATATATATATATATATATATATTTTTTTTTGCTTAAATTCAAATTGGCCTTAGAAATAGCCCATTCATATAACAAAAAGTGTGTACCGCTTCCTCAGCCAAAAATGCAAATGGTCCGCTTAACGAGGATGACTTTCCCCGTAGCAGACCTGAGAAGCAGTTCGTTACAAGTAACGGATTATTTGTAATTTTATTTTTATTTAATTTTGTGATTTTCAACGTTACCTTTGTCCCCTCGGAATCAAATTCGTACATTTCATTTGATTGCAAAATATTTATAATCATTTACTATAATTTTTGGTTACTTTTAGGAAAAAAGTCTATACGAGCATTATGCAGAAATTTAAGCATTATGATCGGCCAATTTCACAGCATAAAACGAGCTCAAAAACATCAAGTGAGGAACATCGTGAAGAAGGGGACGCAAACCCAAGAAAAACTGAAACACAATCGAGCTTCAGAGCGAACGCTCGGGTGCTTTCGCAGTTGAATCGCATTTGTTTCGAATGCTACGCACTTCACTCTAGCATACTGTACAACGTTTTGTGGCGTTTTTGACGAGAGGAGGAGTGCGCGCGCAGGGCTTTCATCGACGCTGAAGCGCGCGCTACCGTACATTTGGCCGCATAGCCACAGAATGTCGTCCACGGGTTTCACTGCATCACACACAAGTGCGATGCAGTGAACTCACACATAGGTACTTCCCTCGTCACTCGGGCATTTTTACATCTCTCTATCAGAGGAGTCGTATTCTGAGGGAGAGGAGGCGACTAGAGAGCGGGGGTCATCAGAACTCCGAGCTCTGGCTAGAATGATTAGTGGGAAATTGCGCAATGCTATGCGGAAAGCAAGTCGTCTGCTTCTTGCACGAGAGTTGTGGCGACTCCAGAACAACGCCGAGCTCTGATTGGCTTTAATTGAGAGGATAGTGGGTAGACATCAATGCTAGGTGCCTTAAGCCCTACCCACTACATACTGGAAACGACTTATTTTTCGGGGCTCAGTATTTCACGATTTAGGTCGAAGCTGAAGTTTAGGAATAATTCGCGCCCCCGCCCCATCTCTCGAATAGTTTCGACGCCTCTGCGGCCCCTACTCCCGCTTGCAGAACACCGCGAGAAAGGCCTTCTGACCTGCGTCTCGGAGAGGCTGAGCGCCGTGGCCAGCTCCAGCCTCTCCGGCGTGGACAGGTACCGCTGGGCCTCGAAGCGCTTTTCCAGGCCGTGCAGCTGGTGGTCGCTGAACACGGTGCGCGCCTTGCGACGCCGGCACGGCCGGGACCCCGGGTCGCCCGGAAACAGGCTCTGGAACGGCAGCCCTGCGCACACCCAGGCCGGAAAAACGCCGGTGTCCCAAGCAGCCCAATTTTGTTCAAGCCACCAATTATGGCTACCAGCACCGCGGTTAAAGGCAAACTATGCATGGTTGGTAACTCAGTCGTAGTGTTTATCTAAAAATTATTTTTTGAGCGCGAGGCAGATCATTGGCCTTTCGAAAAAAAGACGATTCCTTGTCAACACTCCGCGCACGAAACTTATAGCTTACAAAGTTCAGGAGCGCTGAAAAAAAAAACAAAAAAACATGCACAATTGCCATGGCAGTTTTCATAAACCCTTTCTTGTTATTTCTTTTTCGAGGCTTACATTTGTTTGCGATAAAACCACGCTTTAACATCCAGTCTGGCAACCGCGGGCAGGACGCATTGAAACATTGGAAAATAGGTGTGCAAACAGACCGCGCAGCAGCAAATGATGGTGTAAAGACACTGTACCTTTTATATATATATATATATATATATATATATATATATATATATATATATATATATATATATATATATATATATATATATAACGAAAGGTGAGGAGTTCCAGGAAAGGCCTTTTACTTTACCAACGTTTCAAGCGGGGACCGCTTTCTTCAGGGTAGGATGGTGTATATCTATATACATATATATATATATATATATATATATATATATATATATATATATATATATATATATATATATATATATATATATATGTTTCTATCTCCTTCAAACCTGTCGGTGACTGCAAATCCTTCCCTTTCTACGGCTCCTTGTCCCCTCCCTCCGCGACGTCGCCGTCGCCCAACTCAGCGTTTGCGCAACTCTATACCTTTCCCCACCTCACGAGTCCTCCTCGAAGCAATGAGCTTCGACACCGAAGGCACTCCATCGACCCGGCAGAAAGGAGAGGGCGAGCCCAGCGCACGTGTGGAGCCCGTACTCGACAGACATCGAGCAGCAGTTTAGGTCGCGACGCCGCTCATCAGCTCGGAGGGACCAGCGGAAAGATGTAGTGTGCCCAGATTTCAGAGTGCTTCGAACTGCTCGATGGTCGGGATCACGTGGTTTAAGGGCCGTGTTTGCAAAGCATGGATCGTCAGCAAGCGCCTTAGAGCTTAGCTCAGCCTTTCCACCCGGTATCCTCCTCGCCACGCGCCAACCCGCGCATGCGCACGAGCAACCGGTCTGCCCAAGAAGCGTCCGCCTTTAAATTGGAAACACTCTCCATGGTTTGAGTTGCCCCCTCTCTTAAATCTAGACGCTCTAGAAAAAAAAACGAAAAAACAAAGCCGCGATGTTGTAGCAGGATTCGGTATACACGGGCAAGCCCCCGGGCAAAGGGCTGTGCAAGCTCCCTGGCGGCGGCCGAGGGAAACTCTGTTGGGGGCGCTAATTAGTCGCTTCTTAGTCCGGTCCCGTTAATGCCATCAGCGCGGCGGTGCTAGGGCTGCTCTCGGCGCAGCCATTGCACGAGACCGCCTCGCATTAAGCTTCGCAGCTTCAACTAACGAGGTTAATTATGATGGACCTGCAGCAATGCCGCCTCTCTTTCTTTCCTTTCTGCGTCGCGAACGACGCGAGGCGGAAGGAAGGACGCCGCGCGTTCGTGTATCCGGACAGGATGATTAATGAAGAACAACTTCGATCTGCGCAAGCGTGACGTTAGCATAGGCTAAGAAATGTCCGCAGGTACACGCTACACCGTATTGACATCTAAACAGCTTGGTTCGCGGTGATTTTGTGTGTGTGTTTTTTTTTTGTGTGTAAAAGTCACGTGAATTTGGGTTTCTGACACAATATAGTAGCTTTCCTCGGGTTAGGCTAATTCAGATCTGCTGAAGACAGTGGTCGCTACACAGAATTCCTTTAATCTAACCCACCTGCCCTCGCCCTAATAAAATACGAATTCAAGAAAGTTAACACTTTATGTACAGTCTCTATCAATATGAAAGGCTCATGCATTAATTCAGTTTCAGGCGGCAAAGCTGCGTTCGCTCGGCCGAGGGCCGCATTGATTGGGGTGAAGAAACAAATAACGAATTATTTTAGACTCTATCTAAAAATAAAATGCCTATATTAAGGCCAGCGTGCCCCCAGCAACGCCGCATGAACTGTAAAGGCGAATGGGTCTTTCGTATTTTTGGAGGCAGCAATTCGTTTTTCCCTGTGGATTGAATTGCCACGCATTGTTTCAGCGCAACTTGATAAACAGGAAGCTTCGTTTCCACTCAGTCAACAGCAAAAACTCTGGAGTCGAAAAGGGCTTGTGGCAGCACTTTACGGGAGCGCGTTTAAGCGATGCATTGGCACTTGCTTCGCATCCGCCGTCCTTATTGGCTCACTAAAACCTTAGTTTTCGTCGTCTGCCTCGTTACACATGCAGGAAAAGAGTGGAATTAGCTCTTGACGCAACTTAGAACACAGCTGGTGACTAGTTATATAAGTTGTAACTATATAATATACAACTATGTAATTTGTAACTCTATAATTTGCCACTGTGTTTTCGTAACTATATAGTCTGCAACCATGTAATTTGTAACTATATAATTTGCGACTTTGTCCTTTTAACTCTATAGTTTGCAACTATGCAATATTTAGCTATGTAATCTTTTTAGCGATTTGCTCCAGCAAGTAAGCTTGTGACGAGAATGAGCATATCATCGATAGGCCATATTTTAGCATGTCTTGGCAAATTACAGTAAATATGATCCTAGTCAGCCATATGAGTGTTGGATCGATGCACGGGATAGCACATCATAAGTGTCGACTCTAGGTGAGCCTTGTCGCGTGATTCGCTTCGACGGCCTTATTGACTCTCTTGGGGCGCTCCTTTTGCTATTTGCCAAGTCATGCTTGCTGAGAAATCAGCGTAATAAATTTTATAAGCGTCCGTTCCCTGCGTGTTTTATGGTGTCAAGTGTATCCCTGCAACGTTCGTCTCCGCAGCACCCCAGACAACTCGTTACAAACCGGTAAACAAAATCACCACAAAAAATTGCGGTGGCTTAGCTCGGCTATGCCAGGATATACGTAGCGTGAGCTTATGCGCACAAAATGAGAGGCGCTATCAAGCAGCTCCGGTGCAGCGTCAGACTTGGCTACTGCGCAACGGAGGCGCACGGCTGGGCACGCGGCGGCGCCAGTGCGTCTGCCGTGGCTATGACGTCACTCCTCTGGAATGCGAAGACCGGCGAGGCGCGCGCGGTGGCGGTAGAGCCCGCGGCGGCGGCGGCTCCGGCACGCCAGCTGTGCGCCGTGTGACGTCACTGCTCCTCGCGCTTGCGCAGCACGGAGTACGGCTCATTATGAGAGCCACGCGAAACTGCTCAACCTCGGCCAGTGTAGCTAACGCTACAAAAAAAATTTGCTTCAGGTCACACATTATCTTTTTACACTATTTTAACTTTGCAGCAGGAGCATCCTTTCATTATTCTACAATTCAGCATCTGTTTTTTTAACGTTTTCTTTTTCAATGTTTATATCCGATGAGTTTTGCTCGCTATCCTGTGCTTTTAGCCTTAAGGTGCAGCCCCACCCTTGGTTAGTGTGGTTCTGAACCAACAGATGGCGGTGAGATCCCCTTCCAGGCCTGCACATCAATGCGAGAAATCGTGTGTGGTGGCGCTTCGATACAGTGGGTTATTTTTCTATATCCTGAATTTGACATCCCTGGTCCCTTGCTTGATTTTCTCTGCACGAGCTTTCTTTGAAACGCGCACGGCTGCGCCAGTTCTCGTGCAAGGGGGCCAGTTGCCTGCGCTCCGAGCTCACGTCTCCGGCAAATGTGGGCAGAACAAAACGCGAAAATCGTCCTGAGCCAAATGGCGAGACACATGCACAACAAAACCACTGATGAGTTGAAAAATGTAAAATTGCCTGTGCGCCGTCATCGGAGATTTCAGAGGCCATTTACACATATTTTAATGTGATCAGATTTATATTTTCACGAATAAAGGTGACTAGAGGACGAACAGTGAACTGAAAAATGAAGGTTTAATCGGTGAACTTGTGCCCAAAAACGGATCCAGAACTCGGTTTTTTTTTGGTGGGGGGGGGGGCGGAAAATTTTAAAGGATGCTATTCTCTCATTTCTTGTGCAAGGGGTGTCCACCCATGTCAAATTGCCCTCCGAGAAGGAGGGAGGGAGGGGGTCGACTCTGTTTAGGAGGGGGGGGTGGCCGCCCCCGTTGCACCCCCCCCGTTGGATCCGCCACTGCTTGTGCCAAACAAAAAAGTAAAGAAACAGCGTCGAGGCAGCAGAAAAGGAGGCGGCGATTCGGCAGCGCAACAGAGAGCGAGAGCGAGACTGACTCGACAAGGTCGCGGGCAGCTGCTTATCTACTATCTACAGCGCGTCACTATCTCGGAAGTTCGGCAAAGAAGGTTCGAGCGTCGCGCGCTCGGGGCGAGGGCGAGAATGAACTCGCATTTTCAAGAAGAAAGCAGGGCGAAAGTTACGTCTGGTACAAGAATGAACGCGAATCTTCTAGAAGTCCATGACCGAGTGTTGCTTTCTCTGCTCTGCAGGCGGCAAAATGACGGGCTGGCCCTTTTGTCGTGCATATGTTTGGCTCTTTGTGGAGTTCCAGGAAAACGTGATGACGTGATAGACTTAGGTTTCCAAAATTCTAGCTTGAGGAATTCACTACCTAAAAATCAAAACAAAAGAACTAGTTTTTGGGCGGTCAGGTGTCTCATTTAGGTAGCTGGGTGTCTATTTTGACCGAAACCACGAGGCTGGAAAACACAAAAAAAGGACACTAAGGTTTAGATGTTGAGTTTGGTAAACCCAAAGTAGGACTCGTGCGGGAGTCATAATAAAAAAATGCCGAGGTTAATAACTCACTCACAGCAATTAATGATAAGAATTAATTTTAGTACGATTTCAGTGATATATGCAATGACTGGTCAGGCAAAGATTCTGGGGCTGTGGATAGCTTTTGCACATAGTTTAAGCAATGAACAAGGTGTCACAAAAACAAATTACATTTTTTTTATTGCAAGAATAAACTAGGAGTTGCCGGACGCTCATTTTCCTCCTAAAGATAGCGCTAGAGGTCACAACCAGATGTCAAAGTTTCAGCCCGATCCTACACCTTATTCAAAAGTTATGAGTGATTTTCTGAAAAGTTCAGTTGGAAAATGGCGGCCGATGGAGTTTTCGAATACATGGGGCTCTATGGTACCAGAAACCGAAAACGGGCAAAACGGGCTTCATTTTCCCATTGAAATTTTCAGAAAATCACTTATAATTTTTGAAAAGGTGTCCGTTCGGGATGAAACTTTGGCATCTGGTTGTGACCTAGCGGTACCTTTGGGCGGAGAATGAGTGTTAGGCGAGGCGTAGTTTATTTTTGCGGCAAAAAAAAAAACTAAATTTTTTTGTGACATTTTGTACCAGTCTTAATTTGGTGATTTATGCGCGCAAGTAGTGGTGTGCAAAAATGAAAAAGATGCAAATGGGTAGAGTTTGACGTTGTATAAAATATAGTGTAAGCACGCACATGGTACGCTAAGAATGAAACAGCCCTACATTTTACACTATACTCTGTTTCACCTTATGATGTACCGCAGGAAAGGCTACAAGCGCGAGCTCCTTGCTCTGGGGCACATCTCGGCGGCACAAGCTCTCGTGACTTAAGAGCAGCTGCCAACGCTGTGAGCTCGCGCTTCTAGCCTTCGCTGCGGTACAACATAAGGTGAAACGAAGTATAGCGGTGTGCGTATCGAAAGCTAAGAGTGCATCAAAAGCTATAGCTTGTACACATATACTGCCCGAGCCGTTATGTTTGAATGCTCATAGTACTTTATTACCCTCAGATTTGGTGTAAGTTGTCTCTTGATTGAATGCAACAGAAAGAAGGAAACAATCTAACTCTGGGTTGATAGAAAAACTCCACCTGCTGACAGCTACCAATCATCGGCGCCGATTAAAGTATTCACTGCATGCCAACGGTCGCGTGCTTAGAACGAGTTTTTCCTACGTGGTTTCATACAATCGCAATTGTTCTTGAAAAACAACAATGTTTACTCAGGCAAGCGGTCACATGTGAAGCTTAGAATATTTTGTATTAATTGTGGCACACGTGGCAAGTTGCATAGGTATTTTACAATCCGCGAAATAGAATGCTCCTGGGCTAGCTTGGTCTCTAATGCATGTAGCACACAATAGAGCACGAAATGAATCGCAGTGGGAAGCGAAAACAATAATGATAAACAAGCATGTAATCACGCGAAAACTGAGGGCATTGCACATATACAGAAGGTAAGCTTTGTTTCACGATATACATTACAAGTAAAGTATTTGGTTTTATCGTGCGAGCCAAGCGGAGCATACATGTGCGAGCATACTGCCCTGAACTACACTTCCAGTGAATAAGCGCACCATCCAAAGTATCGGGCTCGCTTTTATAGCTTTTGGTACGCTCAAATCTGTGAAACACAATTATAATCAATTCAATTATTTCAGTTATTTTTATTAAGTGAGACTATGTTTTTTTTTTGTATTTTGCGTTCACGTGCCATTTTCTTGTTATATGTTTTTTTTTCCAGAAGTCCGACAACTATAGTCTGTTTCATCGGTAATAAAAAATGTAGACAAAAAAAACGCAAACACGCGAATTTAAAAATGAAATGTAACGGCGAATTCAAAATTCGTCGTTAGTTTTTTAGAGAGCAGCAGTTTCGTAGGGCGACATTATTACCGGTTGAAGATTATAAAAAGTGCAGTACAACTGTTAGCTCGGGGTCTTTAACGTGCATCACGCAGTATATGTGGTACACGATCGCACGACGGTAGGATGAAGATGGACAACTGAACCAAGGGTCCCTGCTAAAACCCCTTGATAAAGGCGTTTTTTACAAGTACAGTTAACCTTTGTTGTGGAAACGCGCAATACACGTGCCACGAGCGGGTGCTCCGCCGCCATTCGCTTTCAAGGGCCAGTCATTTTAGTGCTGCACCGCCATTTGCCTCCAAGGGACGCTCGAGAGACGGGCCTCGTGCACTGGCACATTTGACGTTACTTGAAAAACCAACGTAAACAAATTGAAGGCCTTAGTACCTACTAGGGTGCCTGAATGTCCTTCTGTTTAGGGTGATGCCACCCTTTGTAGTACCCGATGCCGACAGCACGCGCTCAGGGGTAAAATACAAAGAAATCGACGAAAACAAAATGTCGCCATAGCACAGTCAGAGCCGCAAACGCGTGCAGGGAAACGCTCTTTCACGCGCTTCTGAGCAAAAAAGAAAAATAAAAGTGTGAGACAAAATGGCCAGATGTCTCCACCCTAAGCAAAGCGCACATGAACGTACCCTAGTCCCTACAGGTTCTGCAGCGTGCGCTCCGTGCTTTGCATGGACCTCGCGCTCGAGCATTTCTCCACGTGCTTTGATCTGCGGTGCCACAACACACTCGGCCCACGATATCACTACTGCGTGGTGCACGTTAAAGACCCGAGGCTAGCGGTTGTACTGCACTGGCAAAATTGCTCATCTACAGCGAGTGACTCGTCGCAACTGTAAAAATGGCTGACCAACTACACGCTGTATAAATATCCCCACAACCCCAATTTTTTCCCCCGCAGCACTTGGTTTGGCCTGTGAGCTAAACCAAATGAGCTACGCTTAGAGGGCTGACCAACTACACGCTGTATAAATATCCCCACAACCCAATTTTTTTGTCGGCACTTTTTCCCACGATATTGTTGTAGGCGCCGCCATCTTGGTGGTTAGTAACAAATCAAAGGCGACTGCCGATCGTCATAATTCAAAAGTCCGACTTTTTCAGCATTAGTTTCGGTGTCAGAAAGCTCACGTAATATTGCTTTGCTTTGTCGCGACCTGTTTAAACATTTGTGGAGGACGGAAAAGTGTTTCCTGTGATTTCAGATAAAGCTTCAGATAACTGACAACCATCATTTTAAGCACCAAGATGTGTATGAAGTGTAGCTTATTTAGTTGCTCTAGTTTACTTTAGCCCGACCGCATAGGCACAGAAAGAGAACGAACAGCTTAACCTCGCGCTCTTGGCGCTGCTCCAGAGGCTTCATCAGCCCGTAGCGTTGGCTGCGCTCCGAACTAAGGTAAATCAAAGCAAATATTTAGATCTTAGGGTTTCACAAGCCAAACCAACAAAAATCACTTAACAAGCCCCAATAAAAAAAATATTGCGGGCTTAGTTTTACTAATTGGAGATCTTTTGACGTGCAACCGAAATCTCAAATTGGCCTCCGTCGGATTGCGGGCACCTCGGCCAATATTTAAACCTGACAAATATGGATTCATAGGCCAGCGCGTTGGCTCAGAGACACTAAGACGAATTAATGTTTTATGTTTTGTTTTAATATCATTGCCACTTAAGAGCCACCAAGGTGGTTTTTGAAACAAAATATAGTCAAGCCATTCTGACAAGCATAGTTTGATTGCGAAAATGATTTTTGCAAGTGATAAAAACATTAAAATGTTTTCGCATACGTGGCGGAATCTGAAATGGCAGAATGCATTTCATGGCGCCCATTTCATTTGGATCGCGTCGGGCATGTGTACCGACGCACAGTAGAACGCGCGCAAAAGCAGCTGTGGTGCACCCGCAGCCTCGCGCTTGTTGTTCTGACATCTCTGGCTCGCCCACTGCGGGCATCCAGGCATCTGACACCCTGACATCTGGCGTTTTTTCTGTCTTTCACGTGGCGTTCCAAGCGGCACACGACGGAAAATGCACATCAAGCTGTTCTTGAACACGTGTCGCCATCTGTATTTTATATTAAGAAACTGCCATTCGCCGTAACTGAATGGGAAAAGTTTGAGGTCTTATAACATTCTTAACGTGTAATATATCAATATGGAAGTTATGGAAAATGTAATATTGAAGAATGCTTTATAATTTAATGTCTCGTTATTTTGATTAGTTGACGTGATTCCGTTTCTATAACGCCATAAAATAATACCATTTTAAACTTTATTTTTTATTTTAATATATACATTATCTGTACAATTCGTTGCTTACTTTTTTAATTTATTACATCCAACCGAACGTCCGTGTAAAATATCGTGGACGATAAGACGTTATAACTCGAGAAATAATTTCTTCAATATTAGAGACTGTGGTCAATTAAAAGCTAAATATTTAATTAACACCTAAATATAATCGTAATATCGAGACATTAAAGTATTGTTGAAAAGGAGCTCTTTAATTTGACATTAACTTTATAATTGTAAGATACATAGAAAGAAAGTTATAAGCCGTCAAAAAAGCACCAAAACGTCATGCACGGTGGAGTATGCACCTTTAAGCATGCAGAGTTATTGAGAGAAAAAAAGGAGTAAATTTTAAAGTTTTATTTCACACAAACTGTAAAAGATAGAAACACATTCCTCACATTAGTGGATAGAGGAAGGTTCAATGCTCGAAGTTGTATATTCTTGAGGCTCTTTCAATTCAATGTGAGCACCGTGTGTTAACTGATGTGACTGGTCCGAGTCATTTTGGAGTAGCCCTTGGAGCAGTCTGAAGGGTTTATTTTGGAGTAGTAACGATAACTTTTGGCGAATAAGAACAAAACTCTATTTTTATTTACACCACTGTGGATACTTTATTAAGATCCATGTGTCCTACGGCCTGGATGTCTACTTTGTATTCAAATGTGAGAGCTACATTTGCTTAGCATACATTGCACGATAAGCTTCGTCACTCAAACACAGAACATAGCTCTTTAGTTGCGTGTAGAAGCACCAGACACGGCAATAAGATGCTGATTGATAAAGGGAAATAAGAATGGCTGTCAACTGTAATTTTGGGTGGTGAATCAAAGGCACATCTAATAGCATATTCCTTTGAAATAGTGTTGCAATAGAATAATTTTCAGCAACAAAATTAATTTTTCGTTCAAGTTCTGAAAATTATAATAAAACTAATTATTCTTTCAGATAAAAAAAAAGATTTTGTAATCCGATTATGAACATCAATGATAATTTATATTAGGGCTGGGCGTCGATTAAAATTTTTAACCCAATTAATCGCCACCCTTTAATTGATTAATTAATCGATTAGTCGGATGCGTTGATTTTTATAAATAATAAATGAAAAAGAATGCAACAACTCGTCTTGCCTTTGAAGACTTATTTTACTTCCTGTTACATTGCGCAAAGGACATTTAGAAGTGAGGATACATATAGTTGAACGAAAACGATTCAAAGACATATTTTTGCTCCAGCTCCGAAGACAAAGAAGTTTGTCTACATTCTCCGACAGAAAGACAAGAAGTCAGGGCTTGGGCGAGGCTTTCTTCTTTTTTCAGAGAAATGGGCCTTGATGAGAAGGTGTTGACTGTTGTCTGCGTTTTGGCGGATGGTCCTTGCTGCAGCGGCGTACATGGGTGCTTCGCTCGTAGGTGATACTGAAGCGAACTTACGCTTCCACTGTACGAAAACGGCTTGTTGCAGATGATGCAGTGGACTTCTTTCGAGTTAAAAACTTCACCGCTGGAGTTTACTTTAAACCCAAACTTTCCAGCGAGATTGCCTTTCATACTCGTGAACTCATCCATTTTTACGGGCCGAATACTGGAACAAGTAACCATGGCGTTGTTAGAGCTTCCAGCTTGTTTTTCTGCTTGTTTGTCTTGCCTGGGCAGGATGTGTAATAGATCCTCAACACGTGAAGTTTCGCGGTCACGCGGGGATTAATTGCGGGCCCGGCTTGTTCTTCTGGCCTCGGTATAGAACTGTAATGTATATCCTCGAACACGTGACGCTTCGCGAGCGCGAGAATTGAACCTTGCCCATAGCACCTGGTTGGGAACGGAAAACCGCTCTGTGCAGAACGACGGGATACACGCCACGCAGCGTTTTCGTTAAAGGAGGGGGTATGAGTCACCCCTAGTTCGGGCAGGTTGTCCAGGATAGAGCCATACGTGCATCCAGTTGACTTCTTTGTGAGTACCGATTAAAAAAACCGACTAACCGGTTAAAAAATTTGATCGCCATTAAAGCCTTAATCGATTAATCGGAAGGTTAATCGATCAATTGCCCAGCCCTAATTTATATATAAAATTTTGTACAGAAATTGGCATGTGAACGATAAATATGCCTTTTTAAAACTATATATCTTGCCGAACTCGTTAAGGTTGTTCTTAAGATTTCATCCACTTTTCCACCCAATTAAAAGCTATAATTTACTACTGCGCCATCAAACATATGTAACTTAAATAAAGCGGCAACCAAATACGATAGCTGACATAAAGAAAGAACTTACAGAGCAGTTCATATAAATCTTCTTGCAATACAAAGTGTCCTTTAGTTAAATCTAGAATATAAAAGGTATCGTCAGAATCTTTTATTCTATATTATAAACTGTAGTCGGTGACCGGTTAAGAGCAAAGTGGAAGCTCATCCCACCTCTTTGCACTTAAGCAGAGCAAATGCTGGAGAGGAGGCGACCTCCTCTCCGGCATGTGTAACGTTCTGAAGGAGTGCTTTAAGGCCCGTTCACACACTTGCGACCTCTTAAACCGGGTGGCTTGGAACCTTTTAATATCTCTTACAACGAGAGGACACACTGGCGCCATCTATTGGGTAGAAGGCTATACTTGGCGGTCCGGCGTATTTTTTATTTCTCTCGCGCATTATCCTTTCTGTCTTGGCTCGAAAAACTTTTGTCAACGTTATAAACGAGCCTTTCTTATAGGCATTACGCACATTTGACCTCGGAAATCCCGCAAAACCTTCGCTCTTGTGAAATGCAGTTCCAGGGTCACCGCGTTGATGGCACCAGCGTGCCAGTGTGTTCTCTCGTCCTAAGAAATTTTAAGACGTTTCAACAAGTCTCGTCTCTCTCGGTCGTACTCGGTTGCAAGAGTGTGAAGGGGCCTTTACCCTCAGAACGAGGGCGTTCTGCCAAGATTCAAGATACACCAGATCACAGTGCTTACTCTGCGGTTGTTACTTCACTGCAGTACAAGAGTGCGCGGTGACAAACGCACTCAACAAAACTAACTATTCCTCCAAAAAAAAAAAAAACGCAAGATGATTTTTTTTAAACTTCCGAGCACTGTCAGTGTTTGATACAGAAATCATATCGAATAGTACGTTATTTGAGGCGATAATCGAAAATTCTCAAAATTTATTCAAGCTTACCGTAGCGATCCGGTCGTTTAGCAGCGGGTCCTGCTCTATTATATTTTTAGTGTTAATAAAGTGAAATTAAGTTTTGGCGCAATGTTGGCACAAATTCCTCACATCTTGAAGTAAATCTAGCAAGATGTAGCAGAGGTAACACTTAGGCGCAGTTTGACGCAAATGGCGCAGTAGTCTCATCACTGGAAGTTGCGCGACAAATATCAAAACGGTATAGTCCATTTCTTGATACATGCGAATAAACTTGTCCTTAGTTATTGAATTCATAGCTTTAACAGTTTGATGTTTCAAATCTTAAAGAGTGGCAGGCAAGGTGAGCTGGCATTTAAAATTGTTGAACCTTTTCCTGTTCGGAGATGTGTGGAACGTATTTCTGACTTCTACAGTTTGTCCAAAATAAATTTTTTAACAAGTTAAAAAATAGAGCAGAATTTTTTAAATTAATTTCGAATCAGTACCAATTTGCCCAGCTTACCACCAGGGGTTTCCCGGGAATTGAAATTAGGGGGGGTGTCTAAATCTTTAGGGGGGGGGGGCATTAGGAATAAAGTCCTTGTGAATTAAGGGGTGCCTTCGGAAAAACAAGGGGGGGGGGGAAGTTCACACCCGTAAGGGGGGGGGGGGTAGGGAAATCACTGCTTCCCACCTTACTAAAATTTTGAAATTTGATCCTTTTGAATGGCCCTGTATTTCCGATAATTATACTGCTGCCTTCGTAAGAAATTTATTATTATTATTCGTTTTTCTATGCTCGGACAAACTACACCTCCGCTCATGTCTCTCATGCCTACCGGAAGTTCATCACTTGATGTATAACACTCTCGTGCATGCGTGGTGATTTGGAAGAGCCATTTACATTACCATCAATACATTAAGCTCTAAATTTGAACGCTCTTTGTAATAATGTCTCTTCACTGTACTGGAGTGGTATTTTAATGCTCCGGCTGCTCCCCCGAGAAGCATAACGGTGGCCGTTCATTAATGATCCGGAAGAGACTGCATGCGTTTTCTTCATACTCTATACAAGCGTCAGTCACGTTTTTTGTATGTAAGAATGTCTAGCTAGTGGGCAGTTTATTTATTTATTTATTTTAACATACTGCCCGCGGGGAGGCCAAAGCAGGTTGGTAGGCATTTTAAATGTATATAAGCACATTTAAAGGAAGCCAGAGGTTCTTGAAAATAAAAATTAGTTAGAAGTGAATTCTTGCGTATTTTCGTCCCGTGAATTCAAATATCATAAGCATTTAACCCGAGCGTGACACTAGGCGCGAGAAAACCCGAAAAACGAACCGCTTGATGCGACGTCATACGCAGAGGTTTCAACTGCTTTGCACGTGCCGCTTGTGAGGGAACGTGTGCAGCGCTTTTGACTGCTCGGGTTAAGCGCGAAACACATGTACGACGAAACCGTCCGATCCGACGTAAGGACTGCCGGAATGACCTTGGGGGGCGAGGGTTTTCGTAGCGCCTGAGAGCGTTTAAAACCCTCGCCTTCGACCGTCGTATTGCCTGATCGGACGTTGGATCGGACGGTTTCCTCGTACATCTGTTTCGCGCTTTAGGCTTACAGAAGGCGCCAGAATGCTGAGATATCTGCATAAGGATACGGTTCCCTCCTTCCACCGAACGGGCCGGGAAGAAGGCGGGGCTTCGGCGCTATTTTGAAAGTGCTGTTTTGTGTAGAGGGCACATCAGTCTGAAAATATAATTTTGATATTCGTGATCTTGGAGGCTAAATGTGAACGATTGAAATGTTTTTTGATGTTTTTTTCAGACAAAGGACAGTTTTAGTTTATCTTGATTTAAAAATGTGCAGCGCATAACACTATACAGCATCCGTGGATAGGCAGTTTCAGTCGTCAACATACTTAACAAACACCAAAAAGAGTTTATAAAAGAGTTCGTGTTGAAGCGATGAGGCGCAATAAATGTGTTGTTTCGATCTACTTGCGTTATCGAAGTTTGCATATTAACATATTTCTAATTATCAATAAAGTAATGACCATGTAGCAATTAAAAAAATAATTTGATTCGAGTCAACGTCGTCTTGGTACTTATGGGCAGAAGGTTCGCATCGAGACTTTAGCAGGGAGACAGAGTATCTGGAACGATAGCGATTGGAAATAATTCGGACAGCTCTACATTATGATGATTAAAAGCGCCACAAGACGACGGACACAGAAGGAGACCCAGACACAGCGCTGTGTCTGTGTCTCACTCAGTGTCCGTTGTCCTGTCGCGCTTTTTAATCATCATGATTCACCAACTTGCCACACTTTCTACCCTCGTCAGCTTTATACTGTGTGCTTTCTAGTTTGTAATTGTTTTGTTGCGTGAATGGTTCCCGAAATGGACTTGCGTATTCTCTCGTTGGTAATATCAGTGACATATGCTGTTGAAATTAGCTTTGGACAGGCAAATTTTAACTTCCGTCGAAGTGTCCATACTTAGTTTAGTGCTTTTTGGGAACATCTCCTATGTGTGCAGTCCAGCTCAGACTTGATTTCAAAAGAACGCGAAGGTATGTGTACTCCTGCACACATTTTAAAGGCATTGCGAGGTGAACTCTGCTGGTACTTATTTTTTTTTCTTCGTGCTATAATAATGTATGCAGCTTTTTTTTCATTTGTTCTTTGTTGGACCAGCTTGTCAATTTTTTTGATAATTCTGTTTAATTTCTACTGATTATCGAATGTCCGTATTTGTAAATATATAATTATATCATTCGCAATATGTCTAATTTTGAAACCAGCTTGAAATCCCCGGCTTATGTCGCTGAAATATAGGATGAATAATAGGGCCCAAGAACCAACCCCTGAGACGCTTCTCATGTAACGAATGAGATATCTGACATTGTACTATGTATTCAACTGAACGAACTGCCCTCTACCAACCAGATAAGCTTGAAGCCAGGCCAGCATTTTATAATTGTTAATAATTTACTTGAATTTATAAAGTATTTTGGGTAAGGAACACGATCAAATACTTTGGCGTAATCCAGGAACCCCACATCTATTTGTCCACCCTTGTTGACGCATGAACTTAGTGGATTTTTTCTAATTGTTGTGTGACTGTTGAGCGACCTTGCCTAAAACCATACTGATCATTTCCTGGAAGGTGATTTTTCTCAACAAAATTTATAATGCGGTTTGGCGATGAGGTGTTCAAAGATTCCACAGCGGGTACTTGTCAGCGAGAGTGGACAATAGTTTTGTATATTTGTCCTTCCTCCCGACTTGGTATCGGAACTATCTTTCCTGACTTCCAGCCACATGAAAGACTGTCACAAGAGAGTGTATTTTTATATTTAGAGGCTATGTAAAGAGAACACCATCCTGCGTATGTGTTTGGGACTCCATGAGCGCAAGGCGACATTCTGACGTCGGAGTTTAGAAGCAAATCAAAAATACCCTTTTAATAATTTCAAATACAATCAATACCTGATATTTGTTATATATGTATTTGATCATGTGAAATGGTCCCATTATCACAAGTGAAGCATATTTGAGGTAACTATTCAACAATGTGCAAATTTCGCTTAAATCGCTGATGATTTCATCGTCAACAACAAGGCTTGAACTGCCCTTTTCCGGCGGGGACAAGTGCCTCCAAAACTTATAAAAAGATGTCTATATAAAATTGTTGAGAGTAATATTACGGTAAGTTTTTCTCTCTTTTTTATCGTTTAATACCGTATTTATTTGTTGGGACAGTGCTTTTATTTCAGAATGTTGGACGTATGATTCATTCAACCGCAGACGTTTTCCTTGCCCTTTCATGCGGTGTCTCAGCTGTGTAATACCTCAGGATATCCAAGGATTTTGTCTAGCGATCTTTCTGACAGGAAACGGAACATGTCAAAAGCTCCGTCATCATCGGCTCGAGCAAAATTATGAAATATGGTCTTCGTTTGTGGTTGCGAGGTTAGACCGTCAACCTGGCACTGAAAGATTACAGTAGAATGGTTTGAGAATCCATCTGCTACTTCGCATGAATAGTTCTGTCCAGCATGTTCTTCACTTAATCCAACTGCTACTCTGTAAGCATGCCTCACACTTTTTACGAAGGCACATTTACATACCCCGATTTTCTTCTGCACACTTTAATTTCACTATTTCATAAAATTAGAACATTTCCAAGAGGAATAATATCAGTTTCTTTTACGAATATTGTTTCAGAAAGAAGAACGCGTTTTTGCATGGTATGGTTGGGCCACAGTCTCAGTCTGTGCTTCTTGCGTGCACCAACATGAGCACAAGTACTGTACGTGGCTCGGAGCTTGCGTTTCACATGCCATCAGCAACCCAGTATTCTGGGTTGCGGGTAGCTTTATGTTTTGAAACGGGAGAAACGATGAAATATATGAAAAAAAAAGCTTCCAAGCGCCGCTCCTCCTGAGTCGCTTAGAAGACGTCACAATCAATAATCGACAACTTTCTTCAAATTATATATTGCATTTTTGGTTGCGACTGTTTCAGGATAGATATGACAAACAATTAGGTCATTAATAAAGTTATATTACTCTGTTCAAGCACCTATAGAATGTGCAAACTCTCCACAAATCACTTTAAAAAAAAAACTAAGGGTGTAGTGATTACGCCCCTTGTCACATATATGACACCCTGAAACTTTAGTTAGACGTACAGCGCAATGACGTCGAACGGACGGCCCAAACTTTTACGAGAGGCTTGATGGCGGTGGGATATAACCTAATAATCAGATAAAGTACGTCTCAAAGAACACAGAAAAAAAACATTGAGTTTTTTCAGTAGGGCCGAGAAAACCCCGATTACTTTTTTGCAGTCAGTACCACGTACATTAGCTATTTTAAAAGTTGTACAACTCAGCTATCAAGTCGCTCATGAAAGTTGGTACCTTCGGTTCAACGTCAGTGCCATGTACGTCAAACGGAATGTTTGGGGTTTATTATATGTGACAAAGAGTGTAAGGATATACTTTTTTTTTTCTTTTCTGTGTGCTCAACGCCAACGTCAAATCTTCATGATCCATTTTTTTATTTGGTTAGAACTACATACAATAAATAACGAGGCACTTGACTATTATACTCTGCTGTGTATTATCTTAAGTTAGTAAACCTAAATCGAAGAATAAAAATCAAAACACGTAAGATCACTTCAGCAAAGCCAACAGTCGCTGCCTTTAAAAACCTTCGGCAAAGATTTACTGAATTTGAATTGTATAAAATGAACTCAATCACGCCATTACGTGGAAAACTTTATTGACTGAAAAGTGGATTACAACGTGGTTTAAAGGGGTACTCCGGCGATTTTTGAGCTACCTCAATTAACTATATTTTGTGACTCCCCGGCCTTTACCCTTTCCGGTATGCTATTTAGTATCGCGAAATTCATAATAGTTATTGTGAAATCGGCAAATGAAAATGATGCAAAAACCAACATTCAAATATTCCCGCACTTTTCAGTGCCGTGACGTCAGTGGCGGGCAGGCTTGCCAGTCGAGCCAGCAGTCTAAAAAATAGAATATGCCAATCATTTGTTCCGTGCAGCTGCGGGGGTACTGGAGCGAGCTTCCAAAGCATTCATTTGACACCATGACACTGCTTCCAATCAGTTGGGAACAAATTATACAGTCCAAAGAGTGAACCCATGCCTTCCACTGACGTCACTTTTTCGTTGTTGCCAGTAGAGACTTTCAGTTTGAAAAACACGGTGAGGACCAAAATTGAAAATTCAATAACTTTGCGAAAAAATAATATTTTGACCTAATATTTGGGATTCTATTTTAGCGATGTTGGTTGGCGAGTTTAGCGAAATTTCAAGCAAATCGGGGACCATGAAGAAATCGCCGGAGTACCCCTTTAAGTGTAACAACTTGGCATAAATTTATCCTCCTTAGTGTGCATTCCTATAAACACCTCGGTGTTCACGTAACTTATGATCTCTCTTGGAATAGGTATCCATGTCGACTACGTCACTCATTCCGCTAGTAAATTATTTGATCACATAAAAAGAAAATTTTCTGCTGTTCCCGTCTTATTAAAGCTTATTATAGAACTTTAATTCGTACTAAACTTAAATATAGAGGTTCAATCTGGCACATTGGTATAACCCTTGTATCTGCAGTAGAATCCATCCAAAATCGATCCGCTCCTTTCATACTTTCCAACTATCCCTGCATGCACAGCGAGCATTTACTCTATAAAAGCATCCATTTCCCTGCCTATTTTTACCTTCGTAAAATGATATCTCGCAGATGTGTTTTTTTTTCTCCCTCGTTTTTTTATAGAATTTATTACTGTACACTAACATTTCGCCAAGCGCTATTTTGATAACCGTTTTACATATAATTACACAGCAATCATTAACTGAATGTTTGAATCTCGCATTGCCGCGCATCAACATGCATCTCCTTCTTGCCCCCAAACTCTATTGGTTGGAACCGCGTTCCCGCAGTGATAGTTACATTTACTAACACCGTTGATTTTATATCATTTCAATTGATAATTTGTAAATGATATCACTTAGTAATGTCGTATGTTTGCCTTTTATGTGTGGTGTGGTTATATCTATGTTTATGTTGCATTGCCTCACTCATCTCTGTGGTGCCTTTGGAACTCGCCTTCCCGCAGTGATAGTTACATTCACTAACACCGCTGATTCTTTTATAATTGCAATTACTAATTTGTTAAATCATATCTAGTAGTAATGTCGTATGTTTGCCTTTTTTGCGTGGTTATATCTATGTGTACGTTGCGTTGTCCCAGAAGTGTCTGTAGTGCCCAGGTGGTCCAGCATTTTTGCTACTACTACTAGGCATTAAGGCTTTATTGAGAGGTGAGCGATGAAACTTGTCACATTCTTGCTCATGGTCAATATTAAAAATAAGAAAAAAACTATTTTGTAGTAATATATCGCAAAGTTAGTTCGACGAATACACTATACCAGTGTATTCGTTGAACCAAGACGTATAGAAACTATAGATATACTTAAAGGGTCCCCATCGTGAAAACAATGATACGCAAATGTCTCATGAAAAAAATTATACTTAATCTTGCAGACTATTCGCATCTCCAGCCCGTTACTCGCCCTCTCGCGGACGAACGAAGAACCAGAGGAGGGGAGAAGGCGGCGGAGGCAATGGCAGGGACTCTAGGCCTTGGTGCTGCTGTCACCGCATATGGTTCTGGCAGCTTTAACGCAAAAAAAACGAGTGCGTTAAAATAGAAATTGTTGTGTTCAGCTTCGCGACTTTTAAAAATCAACACTCTAATTTTCTTAACACACGTCAACATCTCCGTCACTTGTGATATGCTCCTGCATTCTCTGACCGCCTCGTATTTGTAACCAAATAAATTATTTTAGGACACTGACTAGCCTCAGCGAGCGGGCGCACGGAAAATCCCAGAGAATATCTACCCCGTCTCTTCCCGTCATCTATTCCAGTATTCAAGATTCTTACACCTCACATTATAAGTGCCTTACGTCGATATAAAAATTACGTGGTACCAATGTGTATCTAGGCTATTTACCTCGTTCTAATTAAGGAACCAACCCGCTTTTGAGAAAATGTTGACATAACAACGAACCTCGACCTTCTGTCACTTCCGCTGATTCTGGCGAAATGTTTTGGGAGGCGGCCATGAACCTAATATGTCTGGTAATAATTCTTGAAGTTGCACAGAATCGCGGCTTTGAACTGGAAAACAAACCAAATTGCGATTGATTGCTTCGGCGAAAATAAAAATCGTAAAAAGAATAAGTTTTTTTTTTATGTTGATGGCTAAGATATTATTTTGGTCTATTTCAGTAGTAGGGCCTCTGAAATAATCGCCAACCAGACATGTACACGTTACCCCAAAAAAGTAACTAAATACCGTTACTCGTTACTCGCTCCAAAAGTAACTAAATCCGTTACTCGTTACCGAATCTCAAAAGGAACGCGTGAGTTACCTCAAAAGTAACGAGTTACTTTTCACGTTACTTTGACGACCAAGTACACAACTGTTTTTGTTTCATGGTTTATTGTTTTCTTTTTAGTAGACGCTGCACTTAAGCAGTAGCTGCCTCTCGAAGTTTTCGTCAGTTATGTTTCCCCGCTTTCTTGAAATTCCATCTCCGGCGACGCTGAAGAATCGTTCTAGCGACGCGCTCGAAGGAACGGCAGTGTTGTGCTTCAGCAAGAACTGGTGGATCTGAAATTCCCCTCTCTCTTGTGTTCTCTCCATTTCTAAAGTTCGAAGTTGACAATGGATCACGTGCCTCCCCGCGTTGGCAACCTCCGGGTTTACATTCGGTCTGTACTCGGTTGTAGAAGGTTCACCCAACGAACCTTATTGTGTTCTCTTGGTGAAGGACATTCCCAGCTGTAGAGTTCAGCACAGCGACGTTTATCGCTGGACACGTCAGTCGAAATGTTCGACTGAAGTATTCAGCGATATTCGTTGCTGTGCTGTCATACTGTTTAGTTGTTTTTCGGGATGCCCACCTGCCCTTCTCGCAATATACGCAGGTTAGAATAAAAACAAGGCTGTTTAAGCGGTGTTGTACACGTTACTCCTCAAAAGTAACGAGATACCGTTACTCGTTACTTGGCCTTAAAAGTAACTAAATACCGTTACTCGTTCCTTTTCTACAAAAGTAACTAAATACGTTACTCGTTACCGAAAATAGTAACTAGGTACAAGTAACTCGTTACTTGTAACGCATTACGTACATGTCTGTCGCCAACACATGTTCACTGTTTTTTGTGTCTTAAAGGAGTAACCATTTTTTGTGACATGTGACAAGTCTACTGGGCGACCGTTTTTTCCCCCAGTTATGGCGTTTATATTTTTGTATAGCAGGAATAGTTCCTTGCGTGGCAACTTCTTAGACGAATGTAATTACCTTTATATCTACACCAAAACACTTCAGCAGGGAAATAGTCACGCAGCTGATATTTTATTTGTAGAGACATCGCACAAATTTATGTCGACAAATTAAATGCTGGACAACATATAATCATTAGGGGTTTTCTTCATTCTTTGCGCGCAGGGTTCTTTAATTTCCACGAAAATGTTAAAAAATAACAGTATCGACTGAATTTATTAAAAATAGGGCGAATAATTGCAGCTTTGAATTAAATTAGCCAGTGAAAGACTAATCATATTAGTGATATCATGCTTCCACTTGATATCATACGAGAAACAAATATACTGTATTGAGATTTAGACAATAATGAAGAGTTGGCACTTCACTACCTTCTTTTTTAATCACTGCACATTTCCGTTTTATATATGCGACGCTTGGCCTTCATCGTCGTAAATAAGCAAACGTGTATACCTTTGGGTTAACGAAGAGACTTGTTGTTGTTTTGTCCGAAGAGACTTGTTGTTGTTTTGTCCGTTTTTTATTTTACCGTGTCTCCGGTTTACGATGGACCTTTGGGTTGGTTAGTTAGTGTTTGGTTCTTGTCAACGTTCCCCCTAAGGTTTTTGACATTCTTTAATAGAACAGTATGGCAAAATCGTTAAGGCAACTCGAGCTAGTTCGTCCAACAGACCTAAGAGTCACTGATCATACTCATTACGAAGTGACAAGGAAGCGCGGATCCAATATATACTTATCACCTCTGACGCGCGTCGATGCTTCAAAAACCAGAAAAGGTGGCATCGTGAAACTGTTGCAACCTTAGCCGTTGAAATAACGTAGACATGACCGCAGCTGAGACAGGGAAGAAAAGGAATACATGTATAACATTTGGGACAACGCACACCGTCGGAGACAGCGTTGTCTTAGTTGTCCCTTTCTTTCCTTCCCTGACTCAGGTGCAATCATGTCAAGTATTCACCATCTGGTCTGCGCGCTCTATCTTCTTTCAAGTAACAGGTTCTCCGATTTATGCATGATGCAACTTTCTACAATAAAGCGCCTTGTGTTTGCCATTACTTTTACACTCGCTGATTGTTTTTGTTGCTGTTGTTGTTGCCTGGTGTTATTTATTTGATTTCTACCGTATTTTATATTAGTTTACATACTTTCTAACCCTTCTCACTGTATCAAACAAACTGTGTAAAGGCTGACTTCATCGAGCATTACGCGGTCCTTTTATCTAAAGATGCGCTCATGTAGCTTTAAGCTCGCGTTGTAACCACGGAAATATAAAACAAAAAAGGAAAGTAAGCTTGGAAACATATAAAATCGTTTACAGAAAAAAAAAAGGTTTGATAAATAAAATTTAATCGCCCATTGTCTCGTTATTATGAGCACCGTGTGCGACTCTTCGAACGTCCCCTCGAACAGGAGGGAAATGCACGCACCTGGAGACAAGAGGAAGGACCCCTGCTCGAGCGACTTTCCCAGAAAGTGTGCCGCGGGCAAGAAGGCGGCCACGGCGGCCGCGGGGTTCGGCCCGTACATCTGACCCAGGGCGGGCCCCAGACAGGTCGCGGCGCCGACCCCGTGCGTCTGGAAGGCCCGGACCCCGGACCCGACGAGGGAGATGCCGGACTCGGACAGCGGGCCGGGCGCCGTCAGGATGTCCTCGATCATGAAGGAGCGTCGCGGCGACATCTTCTCCCTGTACACTACGGCTTCGCTGTCGGCCTCCCGTGCCTTGCGGTGAAACGCACTCATCGGAGCGGCCGAAACCTCGTGGCAAACACCCGAGGCATGCTTGTTCTCCGTGTGAAGCGACAACACGCGCGGTGAGCAGCGCACGGCCGCCGGTACGCTGCTTGTGCGGCAAACACGCGCGCGCGCGCTTTTTTTTTTTTGAGGAACACGTTATGTGGATGTTGTTACGTCTTTTTCTTTTTTTTTTTTGGTTGGGGCGGGAGGGGGGGGGTCCCTCTGGAAGCTTCGCGCCGTTCTTTCTCCCGCGCTTCTAGGGAGCGCATTTCCACGATCCCTCGTAGCGCGGAAGGGAGAGATGCCTCTTCCGACCAATGGGGCTTAAAGTGGGAGGAGGGGCTTGGGGAAGTAGGCTCCGCCCCCTCCTTTCTCCCGGTTTGGGGAGGAGGTGGCGCGATGAAGCACGGGCGAGGGAAAGCGCGGGTTAATCTGATTTTCTGTCGTTTCGATTCGGGTTATGTGCAACGCTTAGGCGACCCCCCCCCCCCCCTTTTTTTTTCCTCCTTTTTTTATTATTTGCCGGGGTAACGCGGCAGATTCTGTGTGACTGTCTGCGTGGAGTAAGTATGAGCGTCGCCTATTTTTATATTGTCATTTGGTACGGGTGATTTTTTTACTTTTTCTGGACAGCGGGTTTCCATAACAGCGACCATGCCGGCATTAATGCTTCCGGATTTCTTTTTGTTTTGTTTTTAGTCGTTATTATCTGGTTTAATCCCCGATATCCTTTAAAAGAAAACTGTTGCTCCAACTCGTGCCTGTACGTCCGTCTCGGCCAATTGCGTTATCACGAAGGAATTGATTCTTTATTTCATTCAGTGTCGGACAAGATACTCCACAGTAGTAGTTAAGTTGTGTTGCTAAATATCTGCTTTATAAATTATTTTGAGTACAACTCAAAATGCTTTCTTCGCAGAATATCTTGAGCAGAGTAGAAATACTCAGAAACGTATTTCAATTAATTTCTGTGATTCTTCCGCATTGCGTAATTGGCGTCGACTTCAGTAACACTAGAATACTTTATTTGCAACCGACAGAAGTAAACAAAATAAAATCAAAGTGCTGTAAATTGTAAGCTCAGTACAAAGAGTTACTCTTTGCACTGAGCTTACATTTGACAGTACTTCGATTTTATTCTGCATCACTGGTGCATGTTATACCATGGTATTTTCAAGACAACTGAGCAAAAGGACTCTCCCTACAGCCCCACCCATGAAAATCGCATCTTCTGGTGGTTTTATAATGCACAACTCGGACCCACCGTTTCACTAACCGCCGTGACAAATCACTTTAAGTAGGCATGGCACTTTGTGCTTGAAGTGTGTCCTTAAAGTATTTTCATGTTCCTTTCAAAACAGGAAGAATGGTACAAATGGGGTAAAAACATATTAAACGTAATTTTTGTTTGTTTTTTGTGTTCGTTTGTTGATTTTGATACAGCATCTTTGTTCGTCACACCCGATCTGTAAGAAGCTCGCTTTCACCCTACGGACTCGACGTTGTGGAAAACAACGAACGAAAGTGACCTCCCTGTCTTCATTGCATCGATCAGTTCGGGGGCCCTCTTATTCTATTTCCTCGGTCCACTTAGACTTTGAAACCAGATATATACTTCGTGTGCCTCAAACAATTGCCGTCTGAACTGCCGCCGGACCTTTCGGTTAGACTCGGTCAGCGCGCACTCCAAAGCGAACGTCGAATCTCTCGATTGGCGGGTCTACAAACCCGCATCGGACGTCTTCGGACATCTCCGTCGGAAGCAAGCTCGAGTCCACCCGGAAACCCCTAACGTCGTTTTCCCGCTCCAGGCAGAAGCACTCGCGGAAGCGGTTTGAGACGGCATCGGGTAAACCAATCGTGTTTTCTGTCCTCGGACTCATCTTCTGTCAAACCGTTTGCTGCTCTGCTTCCCTGAATCTTCTTCCTCTTCTCAGGGGCAGAGCTTCCGCGTTTAGTGTCCGAACAGCGCCTGGAACGCGCGTCCTAAAAAGGGATCCCTTCATTTCCGCCTGATGACGTTATATAAGTGTCACGTTGTCACCGGCCTTGACATTGACGGTGTCAGCGGGGGTGAATGCGGGAGACGCGCCTGTTCTGCCGCAGGCCATTCAGCTTGACGGTTCACGGAAGCTTCGGCGGCCAGGAGTTGGGACGCTGCGACGACAACAGCGACACTTGCGATCCTGATTGTGATTTAGTGTTCAGATCTTCTACGCCTAATCACCAGGACTACGACTTCCGACGACGTGACACTCCGGCTTTTGCGATGTCATTTATTGCCACTTCACGGATGATTTCTATGAATGAGCGGTATATAACTCTGAGTTTAAACGCACCACTTGAGGACGTAGGCGATCCAGACACATGAGCGTCGGAACAATGGGGAAAAGAGGGGGGGGGGGGGGCCTCTCCTCTTTTTTTAACAAATATTTTGAAAGTTTAGTGTAAAAATAAAGAGAAGGGGTTAAAAAATGCCCCCCCCCCACACACACACACACGCACACACAAACCATGAACCACCTGTCCAGGCACCATAGTTTTATTGGACGAATCAAAAATTCAAAATACGAGAAAGCTTTTAGGCGGGAGCCTCGACTACTAGATGGGCACTCCCCGAATGTGCTGTGGGCGCCGCCACTTCGGTGCTTTGTGCAGAGCGAGCGCGATTGGCGATAGTTGAGATCTTAAAATTCTATATGCTTCTGAGCTTGAGATCAAGCGGCCAGGAAGCTCAGGCGTTATCAATTTTTCCTCGCGCGGACGGCTTTAACACTTGTAAAGGACAGAAAAGCGTTTTTTGCCTTGTCAGGAAGCTTCGAATACCTGGCAACTATAATTTTGTGGGACGTATACAGCTTATTTATCGAGAGAACCAAGGTTGAAACCACAGGACAAACATCGTCTCAAAAATTTTAAACGATGTCGAGCAGCGCCGTATACAGAGAGAGGGTTTTGCCATACATTGGGAAGTATAGAAGGCAAAGGAGGAGGCGCCATTAGTCGAAAGCGGGCTGGGCTTGTTCCAGGCTGTCTTCACAAACTCTAATGTGGCTAGCCAGAAGCCGCGAATAATACCCTGGTGGGGGTCGCGAGAAGCAAAATTAATAAGTGCATAAATATGGTGCACGTGATTTTCCGATCACGGTCACGCGAAATAAAAATCTAGCAGAACGATCGACGTAATCCGTGCGCCGGGTTCCGAGGGTAGGGAGTCTGCTGTCCGAGCGGTCGGACTCCGCCCAACCAAAACAGGGGTCGAGCGGCACATCCGATTCTTACATCTTTTTTCATGACCATAATGGAAACATCACGCGCATTATATTTGCAAGCATGAAGGGTTACTACATTTAAGACTTACGCGCTTATTAAAACTGTTTCTCGCTACCTCCGCTAGGGGATTATTTTTGGGCTTCTGCTTGCCTAAGAGAGCACGTGAGGCTCTCTTTCTGCGTTTGGTGCACGCCCTGGTTCTGCCCCGTTCCTCCTATTGACCAAACTCTCTCTATATACGACTCTCATGTCGAGCACTTAATTTTTTTTTCGTGTAGCAATAAGCCTTTAACCGACATTTAACCTCCTTGGCACATTATTAAGTGACACAGGAAAGAGCTCCAGGCGTGACATGGCACTTTTTTTTGTGGCGTATACTGTCAGGTTGAGCCTGTTGGCGACGACTACGCCCTGAGATACCTTTTATCGGCCAAGCGCGCCGACGCTTTCAGGACGGAATTTAAGTCAGATACAAAGATGAACAAACTCAAAAATAAACATTGCACGTAATTAACGTTTCAGCAAACAAAAAGAGCATTTGTTACTGCTCTCAGCTAGCGTTGGCCATCCCTTCAATCAAAGAGGAACAGCGACATCGGCCTTTTAAGCGCGACGTAGTCTAGTGATCGAGCCGCGATACCTATACATTGATACACGACGACATACCGGGTATTTGGAAGAAAACAAGAACCTGTTTTTCTCACCGCAAAAGAAAAGAAAAAAACGCTCGCTTCGATGGAGGTCTGATTCCAGGCAAATGTGCGATTGGGGCCGGATTACAACTTTTTAAAACTACCCATTATCTCGTTCAATTGTCATAAACGATTTTCGAAAATTTGCAATGAGAAAATAGGCTCCGTTCTCACGCTAGCAGACGCCAATCTTCTTTTCTCGGTATTCGCAAGATTCGTTTGCCGCCATTTTCTCATTGAACATTCCCGCAAATGGCTTCTAATTTTTGAATCAGATAACGGTTTATAAGCTTACTAAAACTTTAGCATCTGGTCCTGCAGGCACTAGCGCTGCATTTGGGTAGAGACAGCATTCGGCGAAGCATACAGTTTATTCTTGAGGAAGAAGAAAACATGGCTCTCTTTTTCATCCAAACACCCGGAACGACTATATGTGTAGCGGCTCGAGCAGTCGTTAAAACGCAGGTTCGCCCCGAACGCCCATTGCGCAGAAGAGTATATATCCTCGATAAACATCACGGCGCCAGAAGCCTCGGGGCTTCAATTGGACAGCATCATCTCGGATCGCGAGTTTTCAAATCCTTCAATTTGGATACCGCCACCAATCTATAATATATACACAAAGACAAACTCGTTCAAAATGACCGGATGGTGGCGGCAGGCTGCAGAACTCGCGCCGCTCGCACTCTGGCAGCTCTTTTCAAAATGCGGAATGCATAATAAACGAGCCTTCCTCTCCTTCTCGTCCTCGTTAAAGTCTTGAGCCACACCGCAGAGGCCCCTCGGTATAGACGTGCTCGAATACATCGGCTTCTCTGCGGCACCAACTCGAGCTTAGGGGCGTTCGAATGTGTGTGTGCGCGCGCGGCTCTCTATCCACGCGTCTACGCATGTACATACATACGTAGAGAGCCGCTTTGGAAGGGAAAGTGCTCGACTGTTCGAACAGTGAAACAGTGGTTCGGGTTCGCTAATGAGGCAGAATCGCGACGCCATAGCGAGCCTTGCAGAGGATGCCGCCGGCTCGTAATCAATTCAAAGCCGTTGATCTGCGACTTTCATTAGCAAGAACCAGCGGGGTTTTTTATAATTTTTTTTAGAGGATTGAACGTTGGGAGAGGAATATATATATATATACACGTGTGGGGTAGGACGTTGATCGCAACGTCGGCTGGGCCACGCTTATACTGATCCTCGCGCATGATGCGCGCTTTGTTTCTACGCAAAGTACTCGCCTCGCGTAGCGCTACTGTGTCCGTAATTAGCTCTTTAGAATGGACTCTAATTAGGTCCGCAAAGAAAAAAGAAAGAGAGAGGTTTGGCACTCGCAGTGTCTCTCGTCGCCTGCAGGCCGACTCTTGCCCGGTTTGTGCGACGGTTGGCCTTTGAGAATCTAGCGCTCGTTTCGTTTACTTTGTTGTCTACGGGAACTAAAAAAGGAATGGTACAACATATAAAGTCATTATGCGTTACCAGTAATGTCCGATGACTCGGTGAGGAATTTAGTAAGAGATTCTGAAATCCCTCCGACTTTAGCTATTAAAAGACATCGTTTAGAAGATAAGACAGCTGTGGTGCCTTCGGGGATGGTGCCTGCTTCGCCAATATACCACTACGTCGGGTGTGGAGGTCACTCTCACGTCTTTCAGTGTAAATATCGTGTTATCAGCCCTGGTGTGAAATAAGATCATTGCTTACCTGGACCCAAATTAAAATTATCTCTTTACAGCGGAGCTATTAAGGGCTAGTTTCTTCAGGATCGTGTCCGTCAAGCAAACAAATGATGACACGGAACTCTGGACAGATATCGCCATTTATGAGCGGCGGCGGCAACCAGACAACCGGCTTGCCGGTTTTCTGCATGGTTGCCGCCGTCTCTCATAGATGGCGGAAACCTTTCGAACCTTACCACTCTGGCTTGCCGACTTGCGGCCGGCCATTACTTTCTTCCCACCATGTACAGCTTCGCTGGTCTTCCTTCTTCACCGAAGTGGAAAGGCTGAAAGTTGTTTTCTTTAAAGGAGCCAGTGTTTTCAAAAAGTTGGACTCCCCTGGTGTGGCCTGGCATAACAGTATGCCGCGACACCCGAATAGCAGCCTTTCTACGTGCATGCTTCTATCGCACACCTACATTATATGAAGCATATAAAGCCAAATTGTAGAGTCAATATATGTATTTTTTTTTCTCGAGACACCGAGTGGGAAGCTCTCGCTTTGCTATCTAGAAATACCGTACTATTCAATTTCCCTTTGAGAGAGAGATAGAGAGAGAGATGCTCATTTTTCGAGAGAGGTGAATAGGCCAAGGGCCCCCACCAGCTATTACGGAAACGCTTTTTTTATTTGATTTAGCGAACTTTATTCGTGAGTTCCGAAACTGGTTGCATAGGAGCCGGCAGGTGTTTTCACAATTCCCATACTTCCTCAGTCGTCCCCATCTTAGTCAGGTGTTCAACCAGCTTCAGTATCCTTTTAGAATATCCGAGCCGTTCACTGACGCATCCTTATGATGGACTCCATATATTTGCATTACATTCTATAATACCCGTAGGCTTCTGTGCTGCATTAATGCATCAATGCTCAGACAGGCAGGGGTTCCTCGACCACGGCGGCTCAAGTTTGGTTGCCGCAAACGTCTGTTAACCAAGACAGATGAGCGCTCCTCTAGACCTAGAAGTTTGAATATTCCTGCTCTAACAGGGGGCGTATAGTTGGAGGATCCGGTTCAGGAAAAGGAGAAATCAAACAGCGCAAAAAAGGACACGTACAAGGACAAGACCAGCGCTGTGTTTGTGCGTGTTTTTTTTTATTTTGTGTCCTTTTTATTCGGACCGTTTCATTTATCGTTGACCGGCTCTATAGCCCATAAGTTATATCTAAACATTTCCATTCTCCAACATTTGAGAACTCTTTTGAGGTTATTTGTCGATTCGACTGTAGGTCAGACATATGACAGCGGGGAGTTTTTACAAAATCGTACTCGCACTTCCACTTCAAAACGTACTTAAAGCGCTCTAATAGGGAGTTTTAGTAGATCGTTCCGATGCCTATACGATATTCCCGATAACGATACGATGCATGCGCAAAGGCGGCGGCGGAGTATCGGGTATCGTTATCGGAGTCATCGGAACGATCTACTAAAACTCTCTAATGAAGCGGTATCGGGCGTTATAAAACTATTTGCTAAGAGTCCTCATGACTCTCTAAAACACGAATCCTTAAAGCCGGGGTCACACTGCTCATACATAATACAAAAGACAGTCCGCAAACACAAGTCACCGCAATATCCGCAGTTCTAGTGCCACGTGCCAAGTTTCTCCTTGAACTCATTGCCATGCGGCATTCGAAGTACAGATCTCACGGTGACTCGCGTTCGAATCTGTACGCAGACTGTCTTTTGTGGGTATGATGTACAAGCAGTGTGACCCCGGCTTTAAAGGGGCCATGAAACAAATTTTGGGATGGGATAAATTTTTTTAAATTGGGGCTTTACTAATCGCATATCGTTTAATTGGCCTAAAGAAAGAGGGTAGGAAGTCAAAAGCCAGCTTTTCGGTACGAACATTTGAAAATATAGCGGACCATTTTGTGCCTTCTTTCCTTCAAAAGCTCTCCGCCTTTTCACTATGATACATCCGCGGTTCCCAAAGCGCGTCAGCGGTGCCAACCTGACGTCAGCCGAGCCCAGCTCAGGCATTGGACACAAGAACTGCGTCACTCGGACGTATGCGCTCGTCAACAATAAATCCGTCGACGAATATTCGGATTCGCGTTCGTGGTCAATGAGTGCCCTGACGGAGCTTATCGTCACTGGGGAATGACAAGTTCTATGGTGTGCATAAAAAGCACGGTGGAAGCTAAGAGTCATTGCACCGGTGCCGAAGAATGTCACGACGACGTGATTTCACAATAGACCATTTGCTGTCTTACCCAAGCATCAAGGAGAATGCAGGGATTGGTGTTCCACGCGCCACACGCGCACGCCTTTCCTGTATAAAAGATTCGAAGTAAATAACCAAAGAAAGCATTGACGAACGCGCGTGCAAGATACCATTTGTTTTAGGTTTTTGCTTTGGAAAAGTTACTACTGCTGAGGCCAGCACGTGCGGCGCGTGGAACACCAATCCCTGCATTCTCCTTGATGCTTGGGTAAGACAGCAATAGGTCTATTCACATTTGAGTTTAGGATTAAAGCTAAGAAGGAAGAACTGGGAAAATCGTTTCATGACCCCTTTAAAGGGGCTTTGCAACGACATTGGGTAGGAATATTTCTTACTTTACACCAGCTTCCTGGCACTAGTGGGACCCAAGACTACTCGAACGGAACACCACTGACCAAGAAGCGTCTTCGTCGCGGCGGAATTCAAGGGATGAAAGCGGAGCTTTTCTTTCAGTCTCTCCTTCGCAAAATTTGATGACGGAGCTGTGGGGACAATGGCAACAGTATGATCCCCGGGAATGCGTCATCGAGCTTTGCGATCCCAGCTGTGACGATATTCAAATGCTGCTCACACAGTGGACGCGAAGACTGCGTACGCATTCGAACTGGGCTCGTGACAGTCGATGCCTCGACATGCATTCTGGTAGTGGCCCGTGTCCAATCGCTGCAACGACGACAATAGCCGAGCCATAACAATGCCTGAAACTAGGGTGCCTCAATGTCTTTCTGTTTAGGGTGATGCCACCCTTGAAGTACCCAATGCCGACAGCACGCGCTCACGGGGAAAATACAAACAAATCGACGAAAACAAAATGTCGCCATAGCACAGTCACTGCCACAAACGCATGCAGGCACACGCTCTTTCACGCGCTCCTGAACAAAAAATAAAAATAAACGTGTGGGACAAAATGGCGAGATGCCACCACCCTAAGCAACGCGCACATGAAGGCACCCTACCTGAAACTCACCGCGTGTCCTGTGCTTCGCCAACCCCAGCGCGTGGCTATGATCAACATTGGCGGCATATAATCGGCTCCAGATCACGTGACCGCTTGTTCTGGCTGCGAGTTGAGGGGGTGAACGGTGCTCGTTCTTCTTTAAATTTTTCTCTGGAGACTTCTAGTCTGTCGTGGGGTGAAAAAACGAGCGCCGTGTTTTCAGTACGGTCATTAACGTCAGGGATCCGTTTTAAGCGGTATTTGCGCAAAGTACAAAAATTGTTGCATCGCCCCTTTAAGAGACAAAACACGCGCAGTGCCAGTGCGTCAAAGAAGGCATCCTAGTTAACATAGCACTGTCGCGTCCCTCCCCCCACCCCCCCCCCCCCAAAAAAAAAAAATAAATAAATAACACTTTAAAAAGATTTACGAATTGCCCGATCGCGTGCGTGTATTCCACCGGCGAAATAGTTGCGAAACCTGCGTCATTGATTATTTGCAACGCCCCGCGCACCACGAACCAACCAACCAAACGGTTCTCAACGTCTCGAGGATTTAACCAAACTATATAGGCTTCGATAGAAAGCCACCCCGGCCTCCCCACCAATCGGCGTATCTCTAGGACACGCATCCCGCTTGAGACGTCCACACGCTCCGTCGTGCCGGGGCCCGCCGAAACATACACGAGTACCCTCCCGCACAAAGCTCGCCGCGCGCGTCGAACGCCGTTCTGGCGGGGCGAGCGGCGGGCCCTGCCGGCGGCTCAACATCGGGTCGCGTGGCGACAAGAGGATTGCCGCTGCTCGTTCTTCTCCGGCCAATTTGTTAACTCCGCGTCGGCGTGCTCCACTTCTCTCTCTCTCTCTCTTGTGTGCGCGCACGCTCCCCTAATCGGGCTTTTCCACCGCGGTGATGCCGGCGTGCACGGCCCAACGCGCCCCGCTCGCTTCGGGGAGGACTCCGCTGCCAAACGGACGGGGCGCGATTCCGAAGAGCACCGGATCAATCTTTCCGCGTCGTTTCTTTTTTGTTTGCTTTTTACCTCTCTACTTTTTTTTTCTTTTTATTCTTACGGGATTTTGTTTGCTTTCTTAGTGGATTCACGATGCGGATGAGCGAGTGCGGGGCGTCTGTTTCTAAAGGTACCCTTTACACGTGGATTTCTGACAGCGAGAGGTTTCAAGTGGTGTTTAGGTGACATTTCATCGGGCATTATTTGCTGGCAAGTCAATGCAAGAGGCGTCAGTCCCAATGGACAAATGTGTAGAACCGGAGGCCCCCCCCCTAGTGACTGAGGGGCATTCTGGGGAACAACTGTCAACGAAGATCTCAGTTTCGCTTTCCTCGATCATCACGTACGGCCAGCAGCGGAAATCTGCCTCACACTCCACCACAAGCGCACCTCGCCGTGGTCTTTGCGTGGATTTTACATATGGTGAGCTTTACGGTGAGAAATGGAGGGCGATGAGATTAGCGATGAGAGCGCTCGGTGACCTCAAAGTGCCACGAGCTCTAATTGGAGGGATAGTTGGCAGACGTAAAGGCTAGCTGGCTTCTATTGCACGCACCATTTTCCCTCCACCCACAGCGAACAAGAATGTCGTCTGCTCGTCGCACAGAGCTTGGCGTTCGAACGCCGGACGAGTGTTAACGGATCGCAGCCCGGAGCATCTGGAGGCAAAGCTCGCGCTCCTGAATCCAGGGATTATGGGTCACGGTGTAAAATATATTATATATTACTCCGTGTCCTGCATGGGTTGCACTCTGTCCTGCAGATTTAATCCACACCACTGCCCGTTTCAATCTGGATGAGCATCGTACGGGCGTGCGGTCGTGTATGACTACACTGTAAGGCACGTTTAAAAAGGCCAGGCAAGCATGTATGCAGTCGTACTGCACTGGCAAAATTTTTCATCTGCAGCGTGAACCAGTGTCACAATACCTAGACCGCGACCTTGCTGCTGCCTATATACAAACGTCTAATTGGCTTTGCATTTGATTAGACGTGGCGTCAGAGCTTCCTGCTAAACGCGTAAAATGAAAATGAGAAATGTTTTACCCGTTTGCTGATTCCAGAGTCAGGCAGTATTTTGGAAACATCGCCTCAAACAAATGTTGAGAAAATCTTTCTGACGTAATTTTTCATCCTTCGGTACTTTTGTATGTCAGTCGATGTCAGCATACGGCAGCTGCAGAACTTGAGATTTTCAAAGGAATTGCACGGGTTGTTTATCGTTCCTAACGGGAAATAGCAGACGATTTTTGTAAAAACCGGAGACTGAGGTATTGACAGACGACGACAAGGAAGAGAAGGAGAAGTCCTTTGATACGTTCTCCTTCTCTTCCTTGTTGTCGTCTGTAAATACCTCGGTCTCCGTTTTTCACGAAAATGTTTGATATACACCAGCTCGCTTGCGCCCTTACGTTCTGTTTAGCAGACGATCACCGCAATTTCAGCCTGCGCCCGATCTCAGTTCACTTTCACCACGGCACTCAATTCGTAGCAGACAATCCCCGTAATTTTGTTTTCGGTATGTCAAACGACGTATCGCGTTTTCTTGCTTTATTTTAATCTGCGAAAGGCGCTGCCATCCCGTTCTTGACTCGCGTTAGCCGGTGAACCGCCTGAAAACGATATCTAAGCTCCCTCCATGAGAGGTAAATTAAATCTCGCGGTGACGAAAACCGGACCCTATAGGTTCGCTTTTCATTGCGCAGTTTCTTTCCTGAACAAAAAATACCCTTCACAGAAAAAAAAATAATTGCGCCGTTCTTGGTGTGCCTTTAAAAGCTCTGAACCTGCGCATAACTCGTCGAGTTACTATCGTTAATGTATAAGGCCTGCCTAACTCGCACCGCCTCCTCTTTCCATTCAGCTGCGCGCACGGAGGCTGCAGTGCACCCGACACCACGAGTCAATAACGCGCGGGCCTTTGCTTCCATTAGCGTGTCACGAGCGGTGAATCGCCCCCGAAACTCATTTCAGACTCTACCGAAACTGCTGCCCTCCTGCCGCTGTCACGTCCGCTTTAGATGATGCCCGTCTAACCCCGGTTTCGTCCGCTTCAGGCCATTATTAATTTTGCTCTCTCTCTCTCTCTCTCGTGTGTCTCCGTCTCTCTTATCTCAATATATTGCTTCCATTTTCCTTTTATCGTTTTTAATGCCGTCTTCGCATTTTGCAGCGCCTGCGTACCTCGCACGATCCACACCCCATTGTCGTTCGCACGCAGTTCTCTCATAGCGTTCAATATTCGCTCGACTGGTATAATTTGGTGTTTCGATTACATCCTGGTATGTAGGTGTGTGTACACATAGCTTGTGGAAGGTAGTAAAAAGGAAACCGGATATCTTTTTAATATGTGCTCCGTTAGAAAGCGAAAGGTTCATTTCGATTAGATGAAGACTACCTCTCAGGACTCCGCCACACTGAATCCAGGTACTGAGCACAAAAATTGCTCTGAATTGCGCGCCTTTTCGGTACAATATACTGTATACACAACGCTTTTTGTGCACTAGTGATTGCCGTCTTTTGTTTAATCTATACATTTTTAATTGAAATTAAGTCGTTTCTATTATTTTGATCGGAGAAGTCGCATGACTAAATCTAAAAGTGTCCCCCCACTTTTGTCAAACTTGAGGGTCAACTGGTTCTGATAGCGTTCGAACTCTCGTCAAAATTTTATGTTCTACTTTTTCAACAGCGTTGCCCGACTTCTGCGAATAACTTGATGTTTCTATTATTATTTACAAAATATGTTGTTTTAAATATCAGAGAACAATCACCAGTGTCTACGCAATATAAAAGAAAATATATAAGTATTTATTAATTTAGTTCGTACGTTATTAATTATAATCTAAACTTGAACGTAACACCTTATAAGTAACGCGTTACTTGTATCTATATAGTTACTTTTTTATGATGACATGACCTTCGTTACTTTTCAAGCGAAGAAACCAGTAACATATTTTTTTAAACTTTTTTTAGTAGAGTAACGCGCAACAGTAATTAGTATATGCTTCAGGAGGGTAACGTGTACAACGGGATCCGGACAAAAATGTCCTCGTTAAAATGGCCCCGGATAAAGTGTTCCCAGTCAAATAGAGCGCTATCGTTAGGTTTCTCTTCGGGATTAGTGGATTGCTTGTCTTTTATGCAAACTGAGCGTACAGAAAATAACTTGTCTTACCAAATTCTTAGTTGTAAAACATTCCCCATTTTGCAAGTTTATATATTCAATTTGAAAAACCCACCGGACCGTTTCTCATGAAAGGGCGAAAAAAGTCAAATTTGTGGTTTTTACGCGCGCCAAATCAACAAAGGACATATTTGGCAAGCCCCAGTGGAGGATTGAGGATAAACTTCGACCACACCTACGGACCTTTTGACGTGCAACCGAATTCTCGGCTGCACGGTAACTTCTCCACGATAAGCCTCCGTCAGATGGCGGAGACCTCGGCCGGGATTCGATCTTGGTCTCGGAAGGGGATTGGTCAAAGGAGGAGAAAAGAAAAATATACACCAATAATAAAACTCATAACCCAACTAATGTATACAAATATTTTTAATAAGCAGCGTGAGAATAATTAGTTCGTTTTATGACGGTCCATCAAACACGTAGAGTATGCGCACGATGAATGCCTTCCGTTCGTCGTGCGCAGCCGTTTTTTCGCAGCACCATTCCACTCGATTGTAACTTAAGAAAAGACGTTCGCAAGCTGTGACTATTTTAATCCTACACCTATGTATAATGCGTTTAACTATGACAAGAGTGCTACTGACGCTACGATAAACCAATCAAGCAGTGTCGAAACACGTCATCGTGTTAGTCGATTTTCTTTGTGCGTGTTACAAACCGGTTAATCCAACTAGCGCAGTGGGTGCGTGTTTGTGTAAAAACTAATAATAACAATAATAATATTAATGATAATATTAATTTATTTTCACGCGCAGGGGAATCAAATAGTAAGTACGGGCATATCAAAGCCAGCAGAGGGGTTGTATATAATGACGCCCATAAAAAATACAAAATACCGTTATCATCATTCCAAAATGTCAGACAGAAAGTCGAAATAAAAAACAAAACAAAAAAGGCTCGAAGTACACCTAAGCACTTCTTATGAGTTGTGAATGCGAAAGCACGCACAACGCGCTGACTTTGGGCGTGGAACGGTGGAGCCGCTGCCTCGCGGAAACGCAGCGCCATCGGGTGAGCGATCGTTCAAACTGTCGTGTGCATTGCGGCGCGAGGAAGGAACAGACAGCAACGTAGTTCTCAGCGGAACGAACCCCTTAGTTTATTTCATGCGCCGTATATATTGCCACGCGCCGTGCCGTATAACCGATAAGAGGCGAGCGATGCGGTGATCAGTGATAACACAACAGTGTGATAACACACTCAGGATGACACCACACACCACACAAACTGACGCGCAGCGGCCAATGGGAGTCTCGTCGACGCGCGCCAGCCATTGGTACCGAAGTGTAAAAGAAACTGTTGGCTTGCTTTGTGTGTGGTTTCATTAAGGTGCCGTTTGGCAGGGTTTCAAAGCTGATGATGTCGGCTCGCTCCATTAGACAGTAAATGCTTTCGCATTAAAATATAAAAGGCGTTAAGCGTAAACGAAGTAAGAGGAAAAAATAAAATGGCGAAACTTAGTAAAAATTAACTTAACTAATTACAGTTCAAGTTCAAAGCATGCAGACACAGCTAAGAGGTGCTAAATGAAATCAAAGTTAGTACAGTTGAGTTTCTCCTTCAGTTGTTTCAGTGATGTAATGTGAATGGAAGTGTCAAGGAGGGCGTTGAACAAACACGAGTAATCCCGAGTGCGTTTACCGTACCTGGTCGAACAAATTGGGACTACAAAACGAGGAACGCGACGAAGCGTTCGGGCGGACTGAAATGGTGTTTCAAACTCATTTTTCCAAAAGCTACGGACCACTACCGTTTGAATAAAATACAACGCACATTAGGCAACTGAAGTCGTTCGAAAAATATAAATGTTGCTGGAGAAATTAGTATTATATGCGACGCTTGTCAGGATTCCTTTCAATAAAGATTAACTTTGGACTGCCAGCATCCCGAAAAGTTGCCAAACACCGTAACACCGTATCAAAGGATACTGTAAGCAAGCTCATAGACGATTATTGTTCTGACACCGACTGGCATAAAAACTTTAGTGTTATACAGCATAGAAAAGTCCCTTCGTAATTTGCTACAAATATATATGACACATGTGTTCCATGGCACATCAAAATCGAAATGAATACACCTAAATATTTCACTTGATTGACAGACTCAATGGACTCGATAATAATAATAATAATAATAATAATAATAAAATTTAATAATAATAATAATTGTATCGCCTTCACGAAATACAGCTGTTTGAGCGGGTCCGTCAAAGGCTATGTGGCTTGTGTGACGAGGACCCACAAGACGCCGGTGGCTGGTTACCACAAAGCAAAATAACCACAGTCAAGTCATACATACAAGCACCTGCACAAATATTAATAGTAAAAAGGTTCTACAGGAGGAAAATATACAAAATACAGTACAAAAACGCAATAATGGGCTATGGAAAAAAAAATCCACACACATTCTTAAACACGAAACACCCGTACGCCTTAACCTTTAAGGGTTATGCAATGAAGAAAACAAGAAGGACTACACTTTGTCTACCATAAAGGAACGAAGCCATTTTGTTTTACCGTACTTTTCGTATCCAAGGAGAAAGCATACTTAGGAAGCTCATTAAAGATGTCCGGAACATAGTAATCACGGGTTCTCGTCCCGTACCTCGTGAAACAGCGAAGCCGCTTAAAAGGGTTAGCCTTCGTCAGATTCCGTGACGGTTCGTTTAATAGCCCGAAATCGTTTGTCCAGTAGTAACGTAAAATGATCGTTTGCCGAAGCAAATAAAAAAAAGTTGGCATTTCATGGTCACGAAAAAAAATTTCGCTGTCTGAGAACGTTGAGGTGTAACTGCGCTTTTCAGAATATTTTTCAACAGATTATTGACTCTTACATTCCACAGCCCCGCACAGTGTGCGAACACCGTAATCCCATACCTTAGAATACTCTAAGCCAGAGCCTGAACAATATTTGTTTTAACTTGGAATGGTATGAAAACTTTCATATTATACAATAAACAGGCTATTCTCCCTAAAGCACGGTATACATATGCCAATAGGCTATTCTAGGACATGTCACTATCAAAAACAAATCCCCATGTATTTCGTGCTCCCAACCCATTGAATCGGAACACAACAGGATACGCACACTACAGGATTCGCACATGCATGCAAGTAAAGAGGCTTGTCTATAAATCCTCGTTTTATCGGAGTTCTGAAACATATCAGCTTTGTTTTTGCTATACTTGTTTTTAAAAGATTAGCGGCATACCAATCCATTGCTTTACTAGCACTGGCTTGCAACATGGTCAGGGCGCTCGCAAAATTGACATCTCGAGATAACAGTAGTTTGTCGTCGGCATATTGGTAACAAGTACTACAGCTTGAAACAACCGCAGCTAGATCACTGACGTATATATAAGATAATATGTCTGTCAGTGATTAAAAAATATATCTGTCAGTACCATCTATCCAAGGTCAACAAAACCGTCAGCTCTATCTGCTACCGCGAACAGCCGCCAGAAGCCGGAGGGGGACGGGAGCAGAGCAGGACGGGGATGGCCGCACCCGGATGAGACTTTCCTCCCTTCGCTTGTTCATCCCGCTGCGCAAGCACGTGGTCACATGGTCGCGAGCGGGTGAGTTCTCGCTGCTCACTGATGGCTCTAGAGAGAGAGCTTCACCGGAACCCCGCGCGACCCCCATTGACGCCACAGCGCACGTGACTCTGAAGATGGTGAAGGAGTTGAGAGGTGCCGAAAACCTCAATCTTTGTCCATTTTTAAAATAAAAACTAGGACATGCTAGGCAAAAGCGGTTTCTTTTGTTCTTTACTTCAGAAAGGTTAAGACACCAACTCCCATATTAGTTAAGCAAAGCACTGAAATTGTTGCACAGCTCCTTTAAGCTGAGTTTTTTTTTTTAACGTTACGTTTTACGTTACGCTTTACGTTACGTTTTAAGTTTACGTTGACGCTTTACGTTCGCTGTAATTCAATAACTCTAGGGTGTCCCAAGACACTAGGCTCGATCTAAAATAGACCGTAAAAATCGACCATTTCGTCTGCGTGTCCTCTGCTTTCTTTCGCTGGACGGCTGCACCTTCGGGCGCTGCTCCCGACGCCATCTATCGATATGCGCGCCAAACACACCCCGCAACTTGACTTGGTCATCTGCGTCGCCACCCGCCCCTGACCCTGGTAAATTTCTTGGCCCTATTGTTTACAGAAAGGGAGCTACGCTTTCTAATTCTGCAAGAAAAAACCGACCTGGGAAATACACCATTGACGAAAAGTTTAGATTGCTACGTGCAGCCGTTGATGTTTACGGTTCATTTTAGATCAAACATGGTTACTTCGGATGCCCTATATTTTTCTGTAATATTTTACAAGTGATCAAATATATGTCTACCGACCGAGCTAAAATTATTGTTTAGTTTTTCACGTTACGTTTTACGTTATGTTTTACGTGCGTCACTCGTCTATGTTGCACCACCGATGGACCTCAATTTGACCCCTAAACAACTACGAATATATACCAAGATATCAGAATGATTAGATTGTCAACGCGCTCAGCGATGTTTCAGCTGTCGAGCTGTTGAGAGTGCCTCGTTTCCTGCGTACGGGTTGTTACGATCCGGGTTTGCCGTGGCATAGACTACTGTGTTCTGGACTGACCTCATCAAACCCTAACAACGACTCCCCCCCTCCCCCTTCCCCCTCATTTTATCTCGAAAGAGTTCTCCAACACGTGCCTGTATAGACATTTTGCAAAAACAGCTCTCTGGATGCCGTCATTAATTGACTGTCGTAACTCCTATCAGCCAGAGATGTCTTCCCCTCGCCTGAGCTGTGGAAACCCGGTCAGAGCGATCCTCCACCGGCATTGTGCATTCGGAATACTCTGGCTTTTTTTTTTTTCTTACTTTAATTGCCTGTTCAGGAAGCTTACCCTTTTTGTGTTATCTTCCACCTTGAGAACCGGAAAATACTAGGGCTCGTAGCCTGCTCGGCTCTTGCACGAAACAAACGAAGAGTGCGAACGTCATGCAGCCCATGACGTGCACCCTTCGAAGTTCTTCGAGGATTATTTCCATCGAGATAATCTCCAAAAAGCCTTCCCAGATATGTTCCCGGTCTTCGCGAAAAATAGCTGATAAGGTCGGGCCCGGGGTATGGGGACGGAATAGACACGGTCGTTCACTTGCTTTGGTGATGTGCAAATTTGAAAGCAGCTTCATTTTTGTTGAAAACAAACAATTCAGCCTACTTCATTATCACCTAGAAAGACCACAGCTCAAATATTACGACCTAGTCCTGTCCAAATGTTTCTTAAACGGTCTTCAAACATGACAGCTCACCAAGTTGCTGAAATCGGCTGACTCCCGTGCGAATTGCGACGCACCCAACAGCGCAGTCAGGTCTACAGAGTGGGCGTAGCCAACATTGAGCTAAACGTCATCATCATTGCCTTTTTTCCTCTTTTTTTTACTTTTTGTACTAGCGTAGCCGATGACGTCGGCAACGTTTCCTCTCGGCGCTCAGCGCGCGCTTCTTCGGAGCTGACCGGCTGTCACGCCGTTACCGCCGTCTCCCGCGTCACAACCACCGTCGCCGTCTCACAGTTTGTAATTATCGCCTCCCGGAGTTTTGTTCACACTACGTGCGCAGACTGATGTCGCAGTTGTGCAGACGTCTTCGAATGTCGTAGACACGAAAACTTGGGGAAGAGTGCGGTGCAGACGACACTTACCCCAACGGTGACCCGCCGGTCCGTCCCAATCTCGCCCGTCGTTGCCTAGAGGATCCCGTGACATCTCGTAACACGAGATAGCCATGTTTTTGGCGGCCCGTGACCAATGTTGCTGACGGAGCCGAAGTTTCGGTTTTAATTTTTGCTCATTTTAATGTAAGATTTAACGATATATATCACAATTGTCCCAAAGCAAATAAAGTCGTTACCTCAAAAGTTTTGTTATTGAATGGAGTTTCCCTTTAAAACAAGCCGGATTCCGTCCCAACATCGTGAAGTGGGTGTCGTCAACACTGTATATTAGATATGCTGTGTTATTTCAGATATTTCTCAAATCATGTTCGGATAACGCGGCACCGTGGGGCACGTACACTATACGTTGTTCGATTAATGAGACTCGTTGAATTTCAAGTTGTGAGCGGGGAATACCCACACATTTCGGCTATCCTATGTGGCCAAATATTTTCTACAGTTAAGACCACTGTAGACGGATACAGCTGAGCGTATGGTGTCGTAAAAAATCAACATTCAATAAAACAAACATTCCAGTTGCATTTGTTCTGTAGCGCACGGACTCACCAAAAATAGCCTTCATATGTTTGCTTTTCTTTCCCTGAATTAGTACAATGATTTCTTAAAAACCTCGAGAAATTCTGTTTGCCACAGAACACAAAATAAAAATAAAACGCGGCAATTGAGCCGACACCTGCATCCGGAATTGCACCTACGCAGGCTGCACTGCCCGCTGACGAGAAAACCTACACCCCAGCGCAGTCGCGCAACACTGACGTACACTTTCAAAACCAAGTACGCGCGCTGTATATCGCTTCATTCGAGACTGCCGCTGGAAAGGTCTATATAAAACCAGAAAGCATGGGAAGATGACTGACGAGAACTTTAGACGACAACTGCTGTTGAAGCTTAACAAGGTGTGAATAAAAAAAGAAACATAGCACTTTGAACATCCGTCTGCATTTTTGATTTCGTAATAAAATATCTAAAAAAGTAACGTTAAAAGTTGTCAATTACTTTCTGATAACTTTTAATCAATTTTGTGATGCAGTAATTGATTACTGCAATTGGTCCCATTTTTCAATAAAGTAGTTGTAATTGTAATCTGTTACACTCTTTTAGCAACACGTACAAGACTGGTACTAGCACACCAAAAAAGAAAGCACAAAAAATGTTTACTCTGAACGTACAGAATGTGACACATTCATATTACAATGGAGAAGAAAAACTACAAAAAAATTAAAACACTCGTTCACAACGATGCCCGCTGCACGTTGGAAACACACTCAATGAACAGATATATGGGTGAAGAAACGCCAATAATTCTCCCCACATAAACGAAAAGCATTTATGTGAAAAGACATGCGCGAAAAACCCGATTAACGAGAGTCATATAGTGCACAAAGAGATCGCAGTAAACTTTCCCTACATCCACAAAAGAAATCCAAGTCACTGGCAAGATGATTGTACATCCTTCCAATATAAAACACAGGGTTGAGACAATTAGACATTCATGAAAAAAAGAAAGGCAAAGGCGCACAAGTCCCCGTGTGTGGGACTCTGAGAGGCACCTGTGCCAACAAGCCAGGCCAGTCCATAATACCGTGAACGGCTTTAAAAATAATAAAAGCTCTGTCTTTTCTTGGCGTTGATGCAAGGAAGATAAATGTAAGTCCCCTATCAAACAGTCGTTGCGCAAAAACGTTGAGTAATCACGCAAGTAACGATGTCAATAAATTGACAAGAACTTATTTTGAACTCTCTCCAGTTCTAAATATCTGCTAGGACAAATGCCGTTCCGTAACACCGATGCGTATTCTAGTACCGATCGAGTTAAGACAATATAACAACACTGTAAAAAATTGGACAGTCATATTTACGGGCAAATACCGGACAGCTGATGCTGCCGAAATTGTACCGTAAAAAAGAACGATGCACTGTAAATCTGGTTTACAGCAAAATTTAAGCGGTGACCATAGATCCGCAGAAGACTCGCATATGCGCACCTAGTACCGGAAGGCCCATCGTACCGAATCAAATGTGCGAAAACGGTTCCCTAAAGCTCTCTATTTTAATAATATTACGGTCACGCACTGTGAAATGCGACCGTAAAACGTAGAATACCATGGTACTGGACCACACCCTTTGAAGTCATTTGAACAGTCTAAAACATACTGCGTAAAAAATTCGGCCGAGTGTTTTGAGGCTGTTTTGTGTTGCACTGTTTAATTGACTTTAATCGCGTACATCTAAAGTAAATAATCAGTCACGATCAGACAGTTTTGTCTGCGGAGAGGTCGGCTGGTCTTGCAGCATCCGATGCATTAATAATATTTGTGACCCGTGCTGTTAAATGAAAGTAAAAATATCATATTTATTTGCATTTCCATTCAAATTCAGACATTTCAGCAATTAACTGAAGGACCCTTTTTGTTTACATACCTTTTCTTCTGTTTTTCCTTTCGGGCTCCTCGATCAGGGTTGACACCAACGACATCTGTAAGAACAGATATACGAAGTAGTGTTTTACAACCACAGCTCATAATGCGCCGGGAAAAAAAATTAGACAATAGTAAATGCCTAAATTAACTACGGCCTAAAACTTTTGAAGCGCTGATCTTTTGTATGTGCCTAACTAGCCTGGCACTCAATCTTGTAGGTTAATGAAACTCCCCCATAAAATTCTAAAATCACACGGACACTTTTTTCCCAATGTTATACCCTATTAAGGACCGAACAACCATTCACCGAATTACACGTTTTCATGAGATGTAAAATTCCGATAAAGAAAGTAATGAAATATCTGCTGGCTTTCAAATATAGTATTTTATAAAGCAACACATTATACATTAAAACATTTAACAATTGTAACGGAGGTTGCTAATATAGGTAACCACATTTAGTACTGTAAAATAGATCACTGCTGTCTCTTTTATTCCTTCTCGTTCTGCAATTATAAATTGCTGTGCAATTAGTTATATCTTTATGTTAAGCTACTTGCCCATCTTGGAATGGACACATTGCTATTAATATGTAACAACCATATTCAATCAAACCTTTTTTAGTAAGGCCTCTACATCTTCGGGATATTCAAAATGTTCATGTTCAGAAAATATATCCCTTCTCTATCTAAAGCTGCAACAGCAGTCCTTGGAACTGATTTATCTTTTTTGTATTGTAAAATCTAAAAGTGGAAATAAAACCTTGTTATTTTGAATAAACATTTAAAGTTTAAAAATTCGAAATCTCGTTTGGTAGCGTGTATACGCACACTACCAAATATATATAAGTAAGCGAAGGACAGGGAACACGAAAGAGAAAAATCAGATTTGGTTTGTATTCTACACCATCTCACCTTAGCATGCCGCTAGCATTGATAGGAACTCTCGCTGCACAAGTTTTCATGCAAGCAATGGGTAGTCTAAAGCAAGCTGCTCACGTCTAAAGCCATTGCTGAAATGTATGTTAGATTATATAAGGTATGCAAAAACATAGAAAAAATGATGCCAAAAAACACAAATGAGTTTAATACTTTAAATAAACTCCAAAGTGATGCAAATATTTTCTGGGCACGCAATTTTTAAAACGTAGTAAGTGCGGGATAGTACAGACAGTGCTTGGTCGAACATCTGAATTTCGTCCATCACAGTTATTCCATCACTAGAGATCGAGTACATGCTGGCTGAGGAGATGCTTTCCCCTACAAAAGAATGCAAGGAGCTTACATAGGACGTGAAGGTAGGTATAAAATGTAGAAAATTGCAGAACTAAGATTAAAGCATTAGGAAATGAAAAGCAATAATGATAACTTGTGGTTTTTGAAAAGTGACAAGTGAATACTCACCATGAACTACAACGCATGTTGAGATGGGTGGTGCGTCTTGATTCATGTCAGTTACTGACTGGCCTTAACTGACAGGCACCATCAGAAAAATCCTTCAAAATACCGGGTAAGTGGGACTTGTTCCGAGGCTCGTTCAATACCTGGCTCACAGATATAATTTCTAGGAGGCACTTTATTGACCCTTTAACGCGGACATATGGACATATGGAGCAAACCGGTCCTTTTGACCACGACTACGTCCCAAGTATATGGGGCCCTGTTCTTTGTTCGCCATGTTATCAACCAGACATACACTTCATCAACACCATTGCTATTACGAAAGTCAAGGCTAGACATTGTGCCTACGACATCAAGAATAGACTGAACCTAGCCGAGGTAATGAACCTGTTCCGGATTCCACCGTCGACGGAATACGGTAAAAGGATCACCAAGATTCTGCGTTTTGAAACCTGGAGGCAGGCGAGACTTCTTCAAGACGGCCTCAAGGTATGGTGCTATTCCCTCTATAAGGACGAGAAGGTGTCGGAGTGGAAGTTCAGGGACTGTCGTCGACAAGCTGGAAGAAGCACACAATTTTTATGGCAACGTCTACTGACGGCGTTGCCCAAGCCTACTAGAGGGAAGAAGAGCGGCGTGTGCAACGTGGTGATGATGGGGAAGCTGAAGCACCTGAAGCGATCGTAAAGACTTTGGAAGAAGGTCCCAAGTTTGCCTGTGAATCGAACCTAAAGCCACAAAAACTGCTAAAAATTCAGGGCTATAGTCACACAGAGGGGATCATGGTAACTACAAATGTCATCTTATCTTCAAAAACATTTTTCACGTCTTCAATGCCAGGACCCCTTCAGGGTGAGTAACTCAGAGGGCGTGGTTCAATTTTGAGAAACCTTAACCGAAGTTCCTGTCAAGCGGTTTCCTGTGATGTGGAAAACCTATTTTACTCGATACCTCATAGGAAACTCTTCGATAGGGTGAGAAAAGTAGTCGATACGTATCGGGAAGTTAAGTTATAAAATGAATGTGGGATTCATGGAGGGAGTTTCTTCGAGATGTTGAGCTTCTACCTGGAATCCACCTATTTTGCATTTGAAGGTTCGCAATTCGTACAGAAGGAAGGTATACGTATTGGGACGAACGTGAGCCACTCCAGTGCTGAGTGATTTATTTTTGGCGAAATACGACAGAGATATTGAAGCTAAGCTAAGTAGTAAGATTATCCGGATATTTTGGTATGTAGACGACTACCTGGTACTGTTCCACTCGGAGGGAGGAAGTAAAAGAGCAGAATTTATTTTAAAATAGTTGGATGTTCAAAGAACTGCGCCGCCGGTCTGAGTTGCACTACGGAAGATCCTGTACAGTGCATTTTACAATTTTTGGACCTTAAACGGATATTTCTGCCGTCCCGTGTGCGTTGTATGTACTCCCCCAGAGCAAAAAAAAAACGGTATTACCCTACGACTCATAGCAATCTAAAGTTATTAAAAGAAGTATTGCCTCCCCGTGCTTGGGAGCCTCGCTGACTAAGTCGTGCTCACACAAAATAGAGGACTCCTCTGGTCCACAGGTGAAGAAACTAGAGGATGGAGGGTACCCGCTTACGCTTATTAAACATGTGGCAGAAGGATTGTAATGAAAACTTTGGGGAGGGGAAAAGGTAGTGGAAAGGTCAGGCGGAATGCCAGACCGACCGTGATACCATATGTGCACAAATTTAGTCATAGTCTGAAGAAAGTGGGCAGAAAACATGGAGTACCGATACTACTCTCAGCGCCTCAGAAATTGGGTAAACTGTGTGAAAAAATAGAAAGGGGAGATTTAAGGGTGGGTATATGTAAGAAGAAGCATGGAACTAAATATGTAGTGTGCAAGGAAGGGGTGGTGTATAGAATGACTCTAACGTGTGCGAGGGTTTACATAGGATAAACCCGAAGGTCCGTAAATGACAGACGAAGGGAGTACACGCATTGGCAGTGAGATCTTCACCTTCCAGTAATCTAGTGGTACACTGCAACCGATGCGATTGTGGCCCAAAGCTTCAGGAAACTGCTCTCTTGAGCAGAAACCGTAACAAAATGACTAGGGAAATTTCGGAGGCATTTTTCATAAGGAAGTGCGACGGAGACACGTACATTAGCGCCCCATCGACAGCATTGTACGATTTGAAGATGTCGTATCTACAGTCCTTTGTTAGCTCAAGCTAAAGAGATTAAATGTAGATTAGTGGACAAATTTGTTTACATGACGTGGATGGTTGTTGACAAGGCATATATGTTTCTTCTTTGGTTTAGGTCAGATTAAACCTCAGTTGCAAGTGCGCTCTACTCTGTGTGTGTCTTCTTTTACTGGTCCTCGTTTTTTTAGCACTTTTATTCGTGAAACGTATAGCCTTACCCTTTTAGCAAAGCTTCCCTTGTGCGGCATTCGACTAAGCATGTTGGCAAAGTGCACTGAAAGATTTCCAAACTCCTCGAAGCAAACCGAACTTGCCCTTGGGCGTTTGAATGCCTGCACTCTAGAAAAAGCCCGTTACGTAACTCTTGCATTGAAATGTCACCACTCAAACTGCGTTTTATGGTTTAAACATATGTTTCGGCATCGTCATTTGCTGAGCTGCTCCCGTAAGACTTTTCGTAAGTTATGTCACGTCATGACCTGGCTGGAAATGAGGTGGGAGATATTCTGGTAGGCTTGTTGCTGTCCAGCTTGCCTTGAGGCGCGAACGGTCCAAGCGGGCTTGCTGGCTGAGCTACCGCCCCTCCAAGAGCCGATGAGTCCCTAAACTCCGGATGCACGTGGACGTGACGGGACGCTGACGCTTACATTGAGTCGCACACAATATACGCGGCCGTTGCAAAACGCGGGTATGGCATGGCCACCCTGCCGCGTGCTGTGGATCCCTTCGCTTGCACAATAGTTCGACTGGGTTTAGGCCATCGTTACCTAGACCTCAGGGAAACTCACCATCTGAGCGACGCAGCTAGTGGTTTGGCCGTATCGCTTGCTTCGAGGTGAGAGGGCCCCACGAAGTAAAGACGCGAGCGTCGTGTCTTCGTTCTAGGCTTACTCGGCCAGATACAAACCAGGAGTCTGGCCCGGTTCACATTGCTGACTTGAGGGGATACTACCGTCGTGATAGATTAACATGGAATTTCGGTAAGATAGAGGAAGTCCCCTGTTCTTGGTGACAGCGAGTTCCGGAGTGCGGACTCGCCGAGTTAGCCGCACGGTACGCGACTCCATATAGGCAAGCAATTTTGCAGTAGAGGCTACGGCCGCTGCCACAATCTTCCGTAGAATGTTTGTTTGTTGTGTGTGGTTGTAACACTTTGTTCCGCGCAGAATGGCTTCCTGAAAAGACCGCCATAAACGGCGTCACTCAGAAAGTCCACCGGGAGGAAACACAAGCCCATCCGTTTTCTCAAGTGCTCTGGGTGCCTGACACTGAGTGTTCAGCCTGGCGAACGGCTCAAGCGGGCAGCTCTACGCCCACGGCGACCTCCAAGCGTAAACGGGGCACGTCCGTCCCCGTCGGAGGTACCAACTTAGAGCATGCCCCATGCTGCATCGTGGTGAATGAGACTGCAAGCGACGGACAGGTCGACATTGTCTGCTGGCTTCGCTAGGAGAACCAGCTAAGACCGACACTAAAAAATACCAACGCCGATGGTTCAACCATCATCTACGCCGCTTTTGAACGCTACAACGTGGCCACCCCGGCCACACCAATAGGAGCCACCTATCCCAACACCTCAGACGGCCCCGACCACAGCGTTCACTTGTCGCCCCAGTCCATCGATTGCTGACGTGAAAGAACTCCTCTTTGAGGCCCATGAGATCCCGAATACTGGAATTCCTCCGACGTCCGGGCCTTGAGGGGGGGGGGGGACAAAGGGAGAGAAAGAAAGAGAGTATGAAAAACGAGGGTGGAAGACGAAGAGGCGGAGGGTACGTAATAAGCGGACGGCCGAAGAGAGACGAGCTGGCCCGAGAAAGAGCGTGCTGTGCGAGGCTGGAGCCGGGCAGGAACGATGAAGCCGTTCCGGCCCATGCCGATCTCCGCAGCGGTCCACCAGCGAGGTTCGAACCAGGACCGGCGGGGACTGGCCACCCCAGCCTAGGTCATGACAATCCCGGAGCAGTTCCGCAGCGAGACTCGAGCTATGATAGCCCGTGGAAAGGACGATCCGCAGGCATAGACACGGACTCCGACTGCGAGCTCTGAACAACGAGCGACAACCAGGGTCGGCGGGCCCGGATTGCCGGGTCTCGAGGGCGGGCGACCGGGAAGTATATTAAACCCATTCGCTCGTTGTGTTGTGTCACTCTTTGGGAGACGAGCGAAGCACACACAGACCGATCGGGCGGTTGTTGTTGTTGAGTGTTATTATACACAGGAAGAGGGGATGCCTGCATGCAATGTTAGTTTCCTTGGGTATAGGGACAAGACTCGCACAGGCGGGGAAACACAGTGAGAAAAGAAGAGGGGTTGGGGGCGATTTGTTCACCAATCTCTGGATGAGTAGGGTCGAATCAAGAGGCCATTTTCTTAAGGAAAGGGGACACTGCAGAACTGTCTTCTGGTATGAAGATCACAAGATAGTCGATGACAGTTGAGACGAGAAGGCCTGGCTGGTCTAGGTGGCGGGCCGGAGAGCTAGTGGCGCGTTGCGAGTCCTGCGGCTTGGAGGTACTCAAGAGATTTATAAACAAGTTCTCTTCTTCGTCAACCTCCGGTGCGAAAAAGGATTTCGTCCTTTTGAGTCACAGTTCTGTTGGCACTTAGGATGGTGGTAAAGAAGGACAGTCGAGCTTTGATAGTAGTGCGAACAATCTAGAAGAATGTGGTCGAGGTCCTCTGGGACATTGCATCTGGCACAGTTGGTGTACTATACCTTGAGATCTTGTTAAATGTCGTTGAAGTGTAGGCGCTGGTTGCACGTAGGCGATAGAGTAACGTGGAATCTGATCTGGTTAGGTTTGACTCAGGAAGCGATGGAGGAGGATTCCCGCTTTCAACTTCTGTATGGAGGTGGTGCATTCTGGTAATTAATTTGCACAGTCTGCGCACTTCGAAATAACGTGGGATGAAAAGACTGAGTTCTTCTTCATTATGTGCCTCCGAAAGCAAGGGCATCGGCGCGTTCGTTGCGGGGGTACCCATGTGTGACGGAATCTATTGAAAAGCCAACTGCCACCCTCGCATGTCAAGTTTTCGGGCCTTGTCGGCCACATATTGGGTCAGACAAGGAGCCTGGTCTAAAAATTCCAAATTGGATAACGCACTTCGAGAATCTGAGAGAATACCTGTCCTACAAGAAGTGAGATTGTGAAGCGCCTCTAATGCCGCTGCTAGTGCAGCCAGCTCCACTGCCGTTGACGTAATTGCGAAGTTGAGGTGGTGTGATGCTTCGATTCCGGCATCGGGAAGGACGATTGCCGCTGTAGATGTTGCAGTGGCGGGATTCGTTGACCCGTCAGTAAACACTTGGAGCCAACCATTGTACGTGCTTGTCAGTTGGTCAGCTACATGCGACTTCCGACAGTGGCTGAGCTACAATTCTTCGAGAAATTTCAAGAAATAAGAAAGCGTTTCCTCTACAATGTGACGTCAGTTGGGTGATGAAAGGTGCCGGAGGAAAGTAATGGTTATTAGGAGGTTAAATTTTTAAATTAAATTTTTTACATATTTTGGGAGCGAGAGTCTGCCACCACGGCCAGAGGCCGCTGCCGAACGCCCAAACTGGACAACGTCCGAGGCGCGCAACAGCGCACGTAGGACAGGCGCAGAAGCCTATAAAAGAGGCACACGCCCACAGAAAAGGGGCTTTGTCCCTACTCTCAAAACTCTAACTAACTAACTAACAGAAAAGGGGGAGACGGACCGAGGTCACGGAGGCGTGCAGTTCGAACGCTCCGGCAATGTTTTACTTACTAACAACCCATTCCTGTTACTCTAATAAATGCAGTTTCTCGTTATGAAAACCCCGGCTTCGTGTTTTTCCCCCGGAAGGCATGCAGCAAGGCAACCCTACCACAATATCGACCTCTCTGCCATTGCGAACGCTCCTAAATGTTGGACAGCAGTGATGTCGCAGATCGTGCTCCATGCATACGAGTGATATCATTTATTGCTCTTACTCTTGTGTGCACAGCTGCTGTTCGATCCTTGGCCTCTACGAAGGTCGCCGCATTGCCCGCGAAGCGTGATAGTCCTAGGCCATGACGGAGGGCGACTCAGTGAATACGTTCGAGTGTGGTCATTCGATGAGCCCTGACTGCGATGATAGGATGGCTATATAACATTCTTGAGATGATAAGGCCACGATAGAGCATCAGAAGTTGTTGAGTAGGCAGTCCAGATTTCTGGCGTTGGAAGTGACGAAGCACAGTTCATAATTTAGTGCACTGCTTTAAAAGTCGGTTTATTTCGGGTTTCCAGGTAACGTGGTCATCTATTTCTATCTCCCAGTATTGGTACGTTGACACTCGCTGAATCAGCATTCCTTTGATGGCTGGCGTATTTGCTACTTTAATGTCTGGATATCGACCAGGACGGTAACAGAGGAAGGCCGTTTTGCTAGAAGATAAAGTAAGTCCTAGTTCTCTTAGAGTAGAGTTCGTGCTGTCAAGAGCTTTCTAAAGCCGTTTGGCCGATGGTCCCAGACAGTCTGGACGGACCACCACACCAAATTGCCACATCGTCGGCGTATATCGTCATGTGAACGATTGTACTGGACGTTTCTGAGGAATTTATGCAGGGCGAAAGTTCTGCCATGGTAAGGTTAAACAGAAACGGGCTCAGTACACTTCCTTGGAGAACGCCTTGTGTCACCAACTGACGGGTGCTAAGACGTACGGCAACTCTTACTGTTAGTCTGCGGCCATTGAGGAACGCGGCAAAATAGTCCTATGTTCTTCCAGCAATTCCGTACCGCGTGACTTGACGCAAAATTTAATGGTGTGGCAGGGCATCCAAAGCTTTTCATATGTCCAAAAATATGCAGTAGAATGTTTGGTGAGTTGAACATGCCTTTTCAAGGGTCGAAACGAGATCAGCAATGGCGTCGAAGGTGCATGCATGCTTCGTCGCAATCCGCAGAGTTGATCTGGCCTTTGGATTCAAGCAGCCAGGTAAGCCTTGAAAGTACTAGTCTTCATTACTTTTCCGATACAACTGGGCAGAGAAATGGGCCGGTAGGATTCAATCCCATCACCGGGTTTTCCTTGCTTTCTGACGGAAACCACTACAGAGGTGAGCCACGTTGCAGGGATTTTCGCCGTTCTCCATATTTAATAATTTATTCAAAATACCTCTGAAGGCCCTCTGTATGAGGGTATCACATAGAGGAGGGGGGGGGCAAGCAATTATATCATAGTACACCGAAAAAACACAAAAAGTATACAAAGACAATATGAGAACAAGGCATAAAAAATAATCCGAAGTATTAGTATAACTGCGCACGAGCTCTTGAAAGCTAGACATATCTAGTTCAATTGCAATGTGAGCCGGTAGGTTGTTCCAGTCGATTATGGTCCGTGGTATAAATGATCATGCGTAACTAGATGCGTGGCATGAGATGCGCGTTATTTTGAATGAATGATCGCGACGTGGAAAGATAAAAAGGGGCAGGGGTTAAAAAATCTTCGTGAATTGATACATGATGATAGCGCTTGTGAAATAATTACAGACGGGCATGTTTACGGCGGCGTGACAGGTCTTGCAACTCGGCTTGATTTTTTTAATTGAAAAATGGAGAGTAGTCAGAACAAATGAAACGAGCAGCACGGTTCTGCAGGGACTCGATGTTAGGTATATTGTGGGCTTGCTCAGGATGCCGTATGGCAGAAGCATATTCAATTTTGGGGCGGATTACAGTGATATACACGAACTCATCTCTGTTACGTCACGGCGCGGTGGTGGCGCGTCGGTCGCACTTCCGGTCTGGGGCTGTGGGCGGAAGGCCCCATATGAGGCGTGTATTCCTGCGTTGTTTTGAAAGGAACCTGACGAAGACATGCCTTTTCGTCAAACCGCCGCGAAAGGGGCTGTACTAAAAGAGTCGAGAAAGGTTTGAAGATCAGTTTTCATGTTCTCGGTTCGTCCGAGACCGTGGAGATGTGCCGTAAAAATGGTAAACCAGACGCCGCCGGACCACAATTGCTTGGGCGGGAAGCACTTTGGATTGAATTCACGGATACTTGTGGTCATCAGAGTTATTTGTTTTGTTCCAACATAAACGCCGGAAAACCGTCAAGTTGTACGGCCCACCTGCGGACTACGTTCAGTGCGTCTTGAAGTTCGAACGGCCGTCTGATCGTTCGAACTGTCGTCTGCTCTTTCAAACGCTTCTGCTTGTCGTCTGCTCTTTTAGACGACACCGGCCCGTAGACGAAATGTTGGCCCGGTACTTGCGATAAGAAGTAAGTGCAGGCCTCAAAAGACTTAAGTTTGAAGGTTGGTAAGCAGGCTCCACGTAAACAGTAGATACAAGGAGATGTTGATTATTGTTACCAGCGGCCATCACCGACTTGTTATGCCTGATTCACTTCGTCCGATTCTGCTTGCGATTTTCAGTATCGACGTCGACCATCTCAGCTACGGTTCACGCTTTTGCAGCCCGAGCGACGTCGCGACTGAAAATTGCGAGCAAAATCTCATCATGTGAGTCAGGCTTTAGCGTACATTCTGCGGCGTCCACGCGGAATGAATCGCCGCATGTCAGATTATTCACGCGAAGTTTTGCGGTGTAACGAGCCTCGTTAATTTCGCTGACGCCGCTCATGTAGTCAGACATTGCCAGGAAGACGTAGAATCAACAATTCGAAAGCGATAAAGGGCAGGGGGACTCACACCAACGCCGACAACATCGCATTTCAATGGTTTGTTTATGGGCGACGGCGAGCTTGTTGCCCACACCCCCACCGCGCATGCGCGGCGCCGGTGGCGTCCGCTAGGGGCGCTGCGGGCGCTCCGGTTTGTTTGTAAACATGAGTTGGTGTATAAGCACGTTTTCGTAAATTAGTGGGTGCTTGTTTAAGATTGCGCTTTGTGAATCCAAAGGAACGGTTAGCGGAAGCAAGGGTGAGATCAATGTGGTATTGCCAGGATAAATCAGACGGAAAGTGGACACCCAAGTACTTATATGTAGAAGGTAGCTCGACAGTATTGTTATTCAGAATGTAAGAGGTTGGAGTCTGAGAGGAGCATTTGGTAAACGACATATGTTTTGTTTTGTTATTGTGGAGGCTCAGCCACAAAGAACGCCACGTGGTTATCTGGTCCAGGTCTGATTGTAGAGCTGGTCAATCGGTGTTAGAAGAGATGTTACGGCAGTTGACACAGTCATCAGCAAAAAATAACGGACATGAGATGAAACGCAAGAGGGTAGGTCATGAATGTATATGAGAAAAAGTAGTGGACCCAGCACGCTTTCCTGGGGAACTCTAGATGTCACTTGGGCGAAAGAGGAGTTGGAATTGCTAATGGAAGTGAACTGAAGTCTACTTGAGAGAAAGTGTTTTATCCATGAAAGAACATTAGGATGAATGTTAAGCTGTGCAAGCTTTAGTAAAAGCCTGTAATGGAGAACGCGGTCAACAGCCTTCGAGAAGTCGAGAAAAATCGCATCAACTTGAAAACTAGCATCAACAGATGTATGCAAGTCGTAAACGAAACCGGCAAGTTGAGTGTCACATGAGTAGCCCCAGCGAAAACCATGCTGATACTTTAAAATATCGTTATGGTCCTCCAAATAGCGCATGACTTAAGAATGTATGATGTGCTCCAGAACTTTAGAACCAGTGCTGGTTAGCGAGATAGGTCGATAGTTCGGTGAGAAAGAGCGAGCACCAGATTTAACGATGGGAATCACCTTACCTATACGCCAGTCTTGAGGAATTAGACCTGCAGAAAATGACTACGAGAAAATGGCTGTCAATATGCCAGAAATGCATTGCGCAGTAATATTTAGGTATCTTGTTATTTAAACCCGTGTAATCAGAGGTAGATGATATTTTCAGTTTATTTAGTAAAGACAAAATGCCGGCCTCTTCAATGACTATTTCAGACATAGACATATCATTAAACCTGCTTAAGGTGGGAGATAAAGTAGTGTCATCACAAGTAAACTCCAATGAAAATGATCCATTATGGAGCTGAGCACACTCTGACTGTGGAACTGAAACACTTTTGGTATCGATGAGAGACACTTCAGGATGACTACTTGGATTAACTACACGCCAAAATCGGCGAGGGTTATTTAGTAGTAAAGACGACAAGTCATGACAAAAAAAAATTACGGCGAGTGGATTTAAGAAGCGACTGGTAATCACTGTCACACTTTTTGTATCGGAACCAAGAAACGGATAGCTTGTTTTTATCTGCTATCCTGAACAGTCGCTTGTTTGTTGTTTAGTCGTCGAAGCTAGTGACTAAACCAAGGCGTACTGTTTTTGCACTTTATTGACATTGTAGGAAGAAACTCGTCCTTTAGATTAGTAAAGGTATTTTTAAAGAAGACCCAGTTTTCTTCGACTCTGTGCGACATAAATTTAAGCAGAAACGGTTTTGAGAAAAGAAATAATTCGGAGTTAAATCCATCAAAATTGGCTCTGTTGTAACATCTGATCCGCTTATCGGTGGTACTTTTGTTAGGCGAACGAGCATAGCGACCAGTAATAACATCATGATCAGAGAGCCCGTCTAGGTGTACCATGTCGAAACAGATGTCGGGATCGTTGGTTAGAATTAAATCAAGGACATTTGCAGAAGTGTTAGAGCGCCGCGTGGGAAGTGTAATGAGTTGAGACAATGAGAAGTCTGGACAAGTCTGGAGGAAAGCATGGGCCTCTGTTTCGGTAGCCGCAACAGAGAGCGTCGACCAGTTTATGGCAGGGAAATTGAAATTTCCAAACATAATTACCACACAGTTAGGGAATCTAATACAAACTTCACTCAAAATCCGGTGGAAGTCACACGAGAATGCCTCTTTCATATCAGGAGGGCGGTAGAAAACACCAGCAATTACGTTAGCGGGACCACACTTCAAAGAGACAAATACGCATTCGAGGAAAGACTTAATGTGGAGAAGGACCGCAAGGAACACTTTCCTCAACGCAATGAGGAGCCCACCACCTCTCCGAGTCTGCTTATCACAGCGAAAATAGTTGTAAACGGACCCACTGACCAAAATGTTGTCGTGAACGGTGTCGTTGAGCCATGTTTCAGTCAGTGCGATTAGTGATGCTGAACATGAATCGACGAGTGAAGAAAGGGCGATACTTTTGGGAAGAATGCTTCTTATACTGGTGTACAAAACAAACACTATAAGGGGAACAACGCTTCAATCGCAACGACAAAGCAGATACTTGAGTCTAACTGATGCGGGGCGTGTATCGTGCTGTATGTCGTGTTCCCGATCAGAAATTGAGGAGCTCGAAGGTTAAAGCAAGCTTTTACTCAGAAGCGTCACAGATCGTTCCGCCTAGTTCCGCCTGGTTCGATCTCCCGCGCGTGTATCTCCCGCGTGCCTCGTGTATCCCGTGCGTTGCCGATGGTCCCATTGTTCGCTTGGCGCCTTCTGTGAAGATAACGATACACGACACCTCCCTTTCTTGAGAAACGAGTCGTTTGCTTACAAGTTGAGACGTTGCGGTTGTCTCCCTGCTCGGCCACTGTATGTGGTTCGGCAGGCTTCTCCTGAACGGCCTGCTTTCGCACTGCTGAGGAAGTTTCCTGGGTCTCTGTCCTCTAGGCAGGCACGTATCCAGGAGGGCGGCCCATGGCGCCCGGGCCCCCCCCCCCCCCGAAATCTTCAATTTTGCTGGGACCTCCTCTCCCCCTCCCCCTCATACAACATTTTGTCATGACGAACCCCCCCCCCCCCCCAAAAAAAAAAAATCCTGGCTACGTGCCTTCCTCTAGGTGCGCTCTTGTGCGACGCAAACTTCCACCAGCTGTCTGCACCATGTAAAATCTCAGAGTATGCGCAGGTTACACAACGGTTCCTTCTTGTTGGGCTCCTTGTCTGATGTAAACTATTGCCCTTGGCTGCAAGGGTGACCTCTCTATCACTCGGTGTCGAACATTGTAGTTCGCTGCTTTTTCTTCTCGGAGAGCTTTGTTCCTTTGTCGGTACCTGGATCTGTATCCCCATTTTGGTTCGAGTCTGTCAGGTATGGTCGGAACATTCGTTTTTAATCTTCGGCCCATAAGAAGTTCCGCAGGTGAGTAACCCTCGGAACCCGGCGTTGCTCTGTGCGCCAGAAGACCTAGCTTCGGCAACGTTGTCGGATTTCTTGAGCATGTTCTTGGCTGTTTGAACAGCTCTCTCCGTCTCGCCATTGCTTTGTGCGTCATGTGGGCTATATGTCACTTGCTCTACTTTCCAGTCACTCAGGAATCATTTAAATTCAAGTGAATTGTACTGTGGACCGTTGCCCGACCAAATCAGATGAGGGACGCCATAAGGAGCGAACAGGTGATCGAAAAAATGGGTGACATGCTTCGTTTGCGTCCCATGAACTACTGGCCATAGACGTTCCGGGAGAGGAGTCCGCAACAACCCTTCGGTTGGTACTTGGCGGTGTCTCTCACAGGTAGGGCATCTGCTCACAAATACTTCAATATCCTGGCTGATTGCAGGCCACCATGCAGACTCTTTCGCCCTTGATCGACATCTGCCAATACCCTGGTGTCCTGTGTGAAGGCGTTTCAACACTTCCTGGCGAAGTGTGGGGGAAAGACGAATCTCGTACCTATGAGGAGGAGCCCCTTTGCTACTGATAGTTCATCGGCCACGCTCGCATATTTCCGTACTTCTTGCGTTAATGTCTCTGCTTTTGGCCATTTTGTTGCGCAGTAGTGCATGACGAGTGAAGTCGTTACGTCTTTTTGCAACTCGGCTCTGGTCTTGTTTAGCATCTCTGACGAGACTGGCAGCTGCTGACTTGTCAGAAGTTCATACTCTTCGATGACTGAAACAAGGTTCTCACCAGAACACTGTAGTGGTTTCCGTGACAGCGCGTCAACAGTGTGCATGTCCTTAACAGGTATGTGCAAGATTGTGAAATCGTACTCAAGTACTCGCATGCGAAACGGCTGGAGTCTCGGTGTCATTTCGTCAATCCGCTTCGTCTAGAACAAAGACACCAATGGCTTATGATCGGTCTCGATGTAGAAACGTAATCTGAGAACGTACGGTGGTCACCAAACTTATACGGAGCATGCGAACTGCGAACTATCTCATGAAGAGCTATCTTGCCACGCTTGATCAAAGTTTTATTTCCTGTTCACGACGAGAGGCTGTTTCAATCTTGTCCTGAGCAGCCACAAAACTTGACCAAGCCCGCCCGGATAGTGCTCCTATGTAATAATGCACAGTTTCCGTGTTCCGCATAAATCTGGTGATCATTGTACATTCTAAAACGATCGCATGTCCATGCTGCAGAGAGTGCTTCTTCTTCAACCTGAGCATATTTTTGCTCTGTAGGCGACAGCGCTCTTGAAGTGTATGCAACTGGGTGGCGCTTCCCTTCATCGTCTGTTTGAAGGAGCACGGCCCCTAAGCAATACAATGACGCATCCGCTGCTATTGTCAGAGTCTTCCGAGGATCGTAGTAGCAGAAAACGGGAGTCGTCGTCAATTCTCACTTGATCTCCTCAAACGCTCTCTGTTGAGGTCCGTGCCAACACCAACTTGTTTCGTTGAGGAGCAGCTCTCTAAGTGGTTTTGTCTTTTCAGCCACTCTTGGAAGAAACTTTGCTAACGGATTTACCATACCCAGGAATGATTTAAGCTCGGTTGTGTTCTCTGGGGGTGGCATCTTCCTGATTGCTTCCGTCTTCTCAGGATTGGTGGTAATGCCATCACTGTTCAAGATGTGTCCAAAAAACTTGACTCTTGTCTTCTGAAGTTCGCACTTGCGTGGATTGAGAGTCTTTCCAGCTTCGTTGAGACGCTGAAACACAGCAACGAGCTTAGCGTCGTGATCCGCTTTGTCCTTCCCAAGCACGACTATGTCATCTTCGTGGCAAGCTTGTTCAGGCAGTTCCTCCAGGATTCCAAGCATTTCTCTCTGGAAAAACTCTTGCGCTGTTGCGATGCCGAAGGGTAGCCGTAGAAATTGAAATCTCCCAAACGGCGTGATGAATGTAGTCAGATCTTGGGATTCCTCAGCAAGTGGTGTCTGCTAGTAGGCGGCGTTGGCATCTAGCTTACTGAACAGTTTGGCGTCTCCTACCTTTGCCAAGTTTTCTTCAACTGTTGACATGATGTCTCTTTCCCGGATTACCTTCTGGCTTAGTTGTGTATAGTCCACGCAGATTCTGATCTCGTCATTCGTTTTGTTGGCGATGACCATAGGTGCACACCAAGGCGTTGCATGTTCAACTTGCTTGATGACTCCTAGCTTCTTCATTTTCTCCAGTTCATGTTTCACTTTAGGCAGGAGAGGAACAGGTACTCGCCGAGGAGCAGCTACTGCATAAGGTGTGGCGTTTGGCTGAAGCGTCACAGAGTAGACTCTCTTCATGGCCCCGAGTCCTGTGAATAATGTGATAAACTCTGATCTCGCCTCTGGAGACTTGTCTTTGTTTTCTTGGTCTTGTGTTTGCGTCTCCACTGCCTCCAGGTGTGCCAGTACACCAAGAGCACGTTTGGCTGGCCGTCGCAGCAAGGCTGTTTGGAGGTTTTCCACAACAAAAACCCGCGGGCGAACAGATTTGTTCTGCCATGATATGGTTGCGTCGAACATCCCTCTTGTCTTGATAAGCGTTCTTCCGGGTCCAAAAAGTTTCTTGTCTGATTTTCCGCAGTGTTTTCCCATGGCTCTGATGTCCCTTTTGACGTCGAAAATCGTCGACCGTGGCACTCCGCTTTGTTTTCTCGTGCAGCTCTTTCTGCTGTTGCTTGACGATCTCGGAATTCCGTGCTTTCTTTGTGGCGGATTGGAGTGTGAGCTTAGAATCCGACTGCAACTTCTGGCTGAGTCCCAGGTCCAAAGGCCCCACGACTAGGCGGTCGCGAATGAGCTTTAAGCTGGCCGTATTCGAACGTGTTCGCGAAATTGTGAAGTTCTCTTGTGGACATTTCGACTGACTCATTCGCTTCTTGCTGTCGACGATTGAACTTCGCCCTGTTGAATATTATATTCGTGAAGGGGATGAAGTGTTGCTCGAACTGGCCCTTGACTAAGGCATTGTCCTTGATATCGGCATCTGTCAACTGTAGTGATGCCAAAATGTCCTGGGTTCTTTTTTCTCATACAGAAAGGTATTCACCTGTGTTACCACGTCGCGGAGGTGAAGACTTGACACTATATGGTAGCGCTCCCAATGTGATATCCAATGTTTCCAGTCGGTTGGGTCGCGGAAGTCCAACTTCTCGGGAAGCTTAATTGCGAACAGGTTGAAGAAAGTAGTGACATTTTGCTGCTGCGTTCCAGTAGTCCTTTGTGCGGCTTCGGTACCAGCTTCGTTTTCGTTAGGCATGTTGAAACTTGGCTCACCGATTGCCGGCTGACTGCTTGGTGCTCTTGAAATCCCGTCGTCCCCAAAGAGACTGGTGCCTTAGATCGCTGCTCAAACCGCCGCTGCCACCATGTCGTTTTTTGGATCAGTAATTGAGGAGCTCGAAGGTTAAAGCAAGCTTTTACTCAGCACAGATCGTTCCGCCTAGTTCGATTTTCCGCCCGTGTGCCCCCGCGTGCCTCGTGTATCCCGTGCGTTGCCGATAGCCCCATTGTTCATTTGGTGCCATCTGTGAAGATAACGATACACGAAACTGTAGTAGACCGAGGAACAAGTGCTGCAGTATTGGTAGGCCGAGGAACAAGCACAGCGGCATTGGTATCGAAGTCCCATATGCAAAGGTCATTGTTCACAAAAAGTTTGTTAAAATCAACGCGAACACTGTCACCAGCTTTCTTTATTGTTTTTGAAAACTGCAACAGTTCACGGCGTTTGTCGCGGACAGCCAAAGAGTAGCCACGCGATATGCTAAATGGTGTGTTCTTTTGCTTGAGGCCTTGACCTAACACCAATTCTACATCTTTGTTATTATAAAATTTGGCAATGATTAGTCGCTTCTTAAAATACGAGAAACCGCCCAGATGGTAAACTCTGGTGATATAAGAAACTGTGATACGAAGCTGGTTAGAGCAAAACTCGGTCACAAGTCGTTCAGAAGACTCCGCTGTCTTGAACTCATTCGTGTTTGTTAACCCGAAAAAAATAACATTCGATCGGCGGGAGCGATTTTCCAAGTAATCGATCTTGTCCCGCAGTTTGGAAATATTCTCATCGATGTTTACTGAAGCCTGAGGTGGAGGATTCATCTCCGCCTTTGTTTTTAGCTTTTGAACTGATTTTGTTACTAATTCTAAGTCATTCTTCGGAATGATATAATAATAATAATAATAGTTTATTTCCCCAGTGCCCCAAAACAACCGTGAGGTTTTGGTATGGTGGCACAAATGTCCACGATTGGATAAAAGAAAAAAGATTCAGCAGTATCTCATGGAGACACCTGTCCTATACATGGTACAGTGCATAGTCAAGATTGCGCTTGAACGTGGTACAATCACTGAAAACGTCCAAAGTTGGCGAGTCAACATTGTTCAAAGAGACTTGCATGTGGGTTAATGGCGGCAATGTTTCTTAAAAGTGAGGGTAAAACAAGGAACGATGTCTACAAGATCGAGCAGGAGCATGAAAATTCACTGAGCCTAAAAGATCAGCGTTGATGTGACCGTTAATTACTTTCTGTAAAAATAAAATATCACGTGAGAGTCTTCGCTTTAATAAATTCTGTAAACCTAGCCTCTTAAGAATGTCGTCGTAGTCATAATAGAACCTTCTACCAAAATACTTATCATAGACAAGACGAATAAAACGTTTCTGCACATTTTCTAGCCGTGACGCATCAGTGGCAGTCAGCGAATTCCATACGACACTACCAAACTCAAGTTTTGCACGTACCAGACATAAGAACAGTCGGACAAGGCATAAATGATTCTTAAAGTCACATGATAAGCGGTATAGCAAACCCATCATTCGAACAGAAGAGGCAACAATCTTTAAAACATGATGAGAAAAGGAAAGTCTAATGTCAAAATAGATTTCAAGGTCGCGAACCTCGGTGACTCGTGGGATGGTAGCTGATTTAAGAACATAAGAGTAAGATAATATATCGCGTTTATGAGACATTGATAAAAAATTTTGTTTTGTCATTGTTAAGCACCAACAAGATTGCGGAGCACCACTCAGATATGCGTAAAATGTCATCATGTAATACACTGCAATCGTTAAATCATCTTATATTCGTGAATTCTGTAAAAGCTTATTCTATGATTTTGTAAAAGCTTATTGATGGAATCAAGAACACTTACATTGCTAATCTCGAGTCGTTATACTACATTAGACACAAGGTCAAGCTAAGCCTCCTGTTCCTTCGTCATTGGCTCAGGATTTGCCTCGATATCACCACTAAGCAAAAGGAGACGCCAAAGATAAAGCACAGCCGCGCGAACGCGTTTCAAGAAGTGGGATGGCCACGACACCGCTAGTAAACAAACATCCTCACGGTAACCGTGGGTATCGTAGTAACTAACCTGTAGAAACATGACGGGTGAGCGAGGCATCGAAACTGCGGTGCCGTGGCTCGAAGCATCGAGGAAAAGGGCGTGCTTTGTGTGGTTGAATCAGCTGACGTAGATCTACGTCAGCTGATTCAACCGCGCAAAACCACGCCCTTGTTGCTGGACGAAAAACGGCGAAGTGTCCAAATGTGGCGGTGAACTCGGAAGATGTAGCGAACACAAAGGCAAACTGAGTTCCGCAGACGCACGGTCCGTGTGGCCAGACACGTCCACGTGCCATTCACTCACAGGGGGGATGAGCAGCCGTACTGGAGGGACAGCCGATAACACGTCCAGGGTAATCAGCAACCACATGACGGATGAGCGACGCATTGAAACTGCGGTGCCGTAGCTCCATATGTGGTTAATAGACTCCGGTAAGGCCTTTCGATGTGAAAAGAAATATTTTTCAGTGCTTCAAATGTTACGCCGTCCCGTCCTGGAGTGGTTCGACGGCGGGAGCGTCGGAAGGCAACATCAAGTTAAGTGATGGTGAAGTCAGCGTCCATTTCTGAGCACGGATTTGTTTTCAACAGAACTGGAGGCTTGTCCCTGTATCCTTTTGGTGGCGGGATAAGGGCAGCGAACGCATCAGCAGGAAGCTTTGCGGTTTCTTGAGTTGTGCGGCCTAGGGCTACCGCTAATCCTGCAACAGGATGCGATCGAGTTGAATTTTATCTCTCAAGACTCCGACGATCCTCTATGCTCCAGAAATACCTGATGGGGAACCGAACGACTCGCATAGTTGGTTCCACTGTAGGCATTGGAGGCGCTTAGTGCATCGGCGAAATTTAGCATCGATCTTGCGATGTGCAGTCTAATCATCCGGATCATCTGTTTTTTGTTTTTGTTTTTTAGCTCGGCGCTGCGCGCGGCGTCGTCCAGTTCTTAGGTTTAGGTACATGAGGTCGGGAACAAGCCGGGTGTAATGGTACTCGAATGATCTTTGTTGACAGCTGAATAGCTTATGCAATCTAGGCTGTGGGGTCTTCTTTCATGCTGCCAGCTACAGCAAAGTTCATATGAGATCGGAATACATCCCAGTTGGTAACTCGAACTTCTCTGTAAGTTTTGTTTGTCTTTTTGGCAGACTTGCTGGTAATCATGATTGGTATATGATCACTACCCGAGGAATCGGCTAGCACATTCCAATCTGCCAATGTATTGGGGACAGGAACGTCAGGTCTAATACACTTCGGCCAACTCCACGTCTGATGAAAGTCTCCGCACCTTCATTAATGGCCTCTAAATGAAGTGAAGATGTCATACTATCAAGATCAAATCCTCTTAATGTATTTTTGCGTTCACCCCATATCATGTTGTGGGCGTAGAAATCTCCACAGAGTATAAGATGGCCTCTGCCTCTTTGCTTTACATCGAAAAGCTCTCCGACATCTCATTTGCAATTTGGAGGAACATACACTGAAACGACTGTAAAGTCTACGTTTTTGTATCTAACTGATACAGCAGCATATTCAGCACTACTCTTCGAAACTGAAGACAGGTCTACTGGCGATTGAGGAAGCCAGGCGCGAACAAAGGCTACAGATCGTGGTTTGCAGTCGATCCTTCCTTTTTGTAGAACTGTAATAGGCTCCGTAGGGCGACAGGCGGCGGTTCGATGGATTGCTGTTAGGTTCGTGAATTGCTAGTATATCAATCCTAGTGGAGAGTAGATCACCCGAAGATCTGGAAGGCAAGGATTTAGGCAGCAAGCGTTCCACTGTAATATTCTTGAAATTTCGGGTTTATCGTTTATATGATTCTTGGAGTTGTAGCTTTGAGCCGAAGAAATCCGTCACTAGAGGTGGAAGGGTCCTACTTTTCAAAAGGATTCCATTGCAAGCAGGGCTTGCACTTCCGGTAGGTTGTCTGAATCAGGAATCGCTTTGATGGTGGCCATTAGCGCAGCAAAACGCATTGAAATAAGGACGTTACCAGACTGTTCTTGTCGTTGGCGCCTTGGTGCTGATGATACCGATGTAGGTTGTCGGACGGTCGTCTGAGTGGCGGCTGATTTCAGCAGTTGCATTGCTGAAGAAACTTCTCTGGCTGTCTCAGGTGCGTTTTCATGTTGCCGACGTTCTCTGTGCTTTTCTTTCACTCCTTTCGTCGTTTTCTTCAATGCCTCACTGTTAGTTGGCTTTTGTTCTCGCTTATCCGTTGGAACCGGGACAGGCAAGGGGACGCGCACAACTTCAGGGTTTAAGGTGGCCACAAGCCCACGATTTTCCTTGCTATTTAAGAGAACCGAGGCAGTCTTTCTGCATTCCCATACAAAAATGGTCTATGGTCGTCTATGGAAAATTATATGGCACTCTATCACCCCCTATGGCCCTCTATGGTCGGCCATAGAAATCCATAAAGACAGCTACAGCCAGCTATAGAAAAATCTATGGCCCTGTGTCTAAAGACTGGGAACCATTAAATTTTCTTTACCCGCCTATAGAAAATTTTATCGCCATAAGCCTAAAGACTGGGAACCAATAAATTGTCTTAAACCGTCTATAGAAAATTTTATGGCCCATTGTCTAAAGACTGGAACCAATAAAATTTCCTTACACGCCTATAGAAAATCACATGGCCCAATGTCTAAAGACAGCGAACCAATCAATGTTCTTTACCCGCCTATAGAAAATTCTTTGGCCCCGAGTTTAAAGACGGGAAACCAATAAATTGTCTTTACCTGTCTATAGAAAAATTTATGGCCCCGAGTCTCAAAGACTAAGAACCAATAAATTTTCTTTCCACGCCTATACAAAATCACTACCGGCGCTTACTGTTTTAGTAAAAACACTCCAGGTTAGAAAATTAAATCAATACTAAATTTCTGTAATGCCGGTGACAAACCATGAGCCAAGATATGTTCTCTGCTGTTGCAACGAGTCGTGAAAACCAGTAATATTGTTTGTATGAGAAATCCATTAAAATATAATACTTGTGCAACAATTAAAATTAATTATTACCCCCCAAAAGTGAAAATAAATTACACTGGCGCCGAACACTGCAATCAAGCAATAACTTCATTGCAATCCTCAGCACCAGCCTGTCATCACTGCATTGTCAACGTGATTCATCAAACTTATTGAAAAGATAATTTATAAATTTTAGTTAATTAGCCTAATGATCTACATTTGCTTTTTTCAGGGTGTTGAATTAAGAGATGGGGGCTATTCCAAGAGACAATTCAAATAATGTATTAAGTACGAGTAATATTCGCTCCGCCTCTACGTGTTTTTGCAACAAATAATGGGTCACCGAAAAAGTCGGATTCAAAAATTAGACTACCATATATACAGCTAGCGCGAACGTAGCGTATGAAAAGAGGGGTCTGTTGTCGCGGCGTTGTTGCTGTTGTGTGGGGTACTGTTCTGCTTGTGTTCTGTGTATTCTGTGTGTTCCGACATGTGCGTATTATCTACCACGTATTATCTACCATGTAGCGTTCACAAGACTTGAAGTAAATTTTTTTAGAGTTTGCTGGCTAAAGAGAGCCATAGGGTAAGCCATAGAGAAGTCTTTAGCCAACCATTAGATAAACTAAAGAGCGCTATGGCTGGACAGCGATAGGGCCATAGACAAAGCTAAAGAGGACCATAAAGGCGACCATAAGAAATGCTAAAGACAGCCATAGAAAATTCTTTAGCTAATTGGGCCAAATAGCTAAAGCCGACCATACAAAGAATTTTCTATAGCGGACCATAGGACATTTTTATATGGGTTGACACCCAAAGAAGGTAGCGGCATGCTGGTTACCGCAGTTTGTGCACTTGGAATCTTGCCTATTGGTGCAAGTCTTGTAGTGGTGCCGTCCTGCGCACTACTTCGGAGCAAAATGGTCCACGGCAGTATTGCGCAATGTGTGCGTACCTTTGTCAATGATAGCACTGCACTGGAAGACCAAAGTACTCGTCAACATTGTGACTTGTGAAGCCTAAGAGAACGCGTGTAGGCCTCGGTTGGTCTGGGAGGAAGTGGAAGAGCACGCTTTCAGTCTTGCGGTGTTCCACGTTGCCGTCCTTTTTTCTTCGGTACGAAATTTGTAGTTAAACAAAAATAACTCCAAGATTACAAAAAATATATATTCTAGTAGTTCTCCGTCGGTATACTCAATCGGTACTCCTTTGATCTTTCCCAAATTCCGTGAGTATGAATGGGGTACGTTTTGTCGCCACTTCAATAGAGCAAAGGGTCGATATGGCAAGTAGTTTGTTTGCTGCTTGCAGAGATGCAACACTCACAGAAAGGCTTCCGTCTTTGTTCCTCCGATGTGAGAGCAACTTCTCCTGTGCAACATCAATGATCTCTTTGGCCATTTCATAAGGATTCACCCTCCACAAGGATGCCTGGTAACTGTTGGGTTTGAAAACCACTGGAATGCCCGCAGGGAGGTTTTTATTCTAGTGGGCTGGGGCAAATGGCCGATTATCTCCGTCGAGTTCCAGAACCTGCATGGAATCATCTGGAGACTCGTGTTCATTGGAATGTTAGATAGCACCTTGAACGAAATAGGTAGATGTCTTGTCATCATCATATTCTTGATTTTAGTCTGGGTCCGTAATTGGAGCTTTCTTGAGGTCACCGGAAATAAGGGTCGACATTGGGGCGGCGGTACATTGAGAGGAGGCTTGCCGTGTGATGATCCAGGTTCCCCTCTTTCGGGGGTTTCGGCTGGTCGCGGTTGGTACACTGTCCAGGTCGTCGGTCCTGTGTTTACAGCGAAAGGGCGAACATGCGCCGCGTCCGGGGAGTTGCCGCTTGACGTCAATAAGAAAATGTGACTTGATAGTATAAAAAATGAACATTTTTATTTTTCCAAATGAGCAAGAAAAATGCCGTTGACTGCCTGAAAACTTTGTCGTCTTCCTCCACCGATCGGGCGGCGATTATTATACAGCGACCCCACAAGTTTGAGACGAGCTTTTCGCCGCTTCTGCTCTTGTTATTCTTGGCAATATGGGTCTATTCGTGTTCCACACGATCTCACCGAGAAATGGCCCTCTCCATTTTATTACAAAGAACAAAACAACACAAACAAACAAAGTAGAGAGCTCGACGGGCATCGCTTTCGGGCGTCAGTGGCACCCACCGTGACGTCCCTGTCATCGCAGATATGCCCGCGAAATTATGGGTCTAAGGAAAAACGTTGCATCCCACGGTGCTCAAACACAGAGATAATCGTGTCAATAACATAATAGCTACTTCATCAATGTGGAAACTTATATCTTTGGCATGTCCATGTTTCTACCCAAAAGAATAATATATGCATACAACCACAGCAACGATAATCACCAGTTTCAATCAACAGAGCGCATGGTGTGGGATTTTGGTATATCCACGATGTCATTAAGGGGCCCGGGATCCAATCCCGGAGCGAGCAGAATTTTTTCAACGGCCACCAGTCGCCTATAAGGCGCGAGTGGCGCTCCATTGTAGGTGTGTCAATTTATTCTGATATGGAATTCTTAACGGATCAAAAGATTGAAAGGCGGGAACTGATTTAAAAAGCTAACGCATTACTTTCAAGCTGATGTAACCTGTCTTTTTGAATCTTAGCAATGAGTAACATACTTAGTCACTTTTTGAACGGGTGACGAGCATCTTAATGCCACTAATGCGCAGTTCATACCCCACTGCCGATCGGAGAGGGGTAAGCGATACGCTCAAACTCCCCTCCGCGCGGCGCAACGCAATTGGTTGCGCGCGCTATGACGTCAAACAAAGAGCTGCGCCTGCCCTACTTAGCCGACGCTCTCCCCCATGGCCTTACGGCGCAACCAACTCTAACACGAGTAACCAAAATTTGTACAAGGTTCCCCCAAAAAACTATATTTTAAAAAAAATTTCAGCGAACTCGGGTGGGTTTCGACGATCGAACAGCGCGCAGTCGGTCCGGACTCCACCCCCGAACGTTCTTCGGAGGAGAGGGCCGTTTCCCGGGGCGTTTGGGAAGTTGAATTGCCGTCGGATCCCGGTCCGACTGCAAGCTGCATGCTATCGAAGAAACTCGAGAAGAGCACGGAGCACCACTCTCAGCGACTTGAAGAACGCGCGCACGCAGATCGAGAAAATCCAATCGCGACTCGGGAGCATGCACAAGCCGCGCGCGGCCGGCTCAAAAGTTGTCAAAGCGGAAGCAAAGCGCAGCGATTCTTGCCCTTCTTCGGGGGGCAAGCGGACCGAGTGTCCGAGGGGACCGTGCGCATTTCGAGTGGACTGGAGGGCCCTCGGCCGGCCTTTGAAGGCCCCACGTCCACGCCGACTCAAAGGGACGCCCCGGCGGCCTGACCGCCGCAGAGCCCCGGGCGAGTGGCTCGAGTTTCGAGTCGAATTCCGAAGCAATTAGGAGAGCTTTGCCATTGATCGCTTCCTTTCACTGGCAGTTCTTGAGAGCGGTACTCGGCTTTAATGCAGCGTGTTTGCGCGTTGGTCTGTCGTCGACCGGGATAGCAGTGTACTCTTCTCCGTTTCGCAATAAGTAGGAGCGCAGCCGGCCTACGAGCTGATGGGGCCAATCAGACATCGGCAAGAGCGCAACGTCGCCGAAAACATCGCTGCAAGCGCAACGAGGATTGGAAACTTAAGAACCCCCTGCTTTTCTAATCTTGTCATTAACTGTAACGAGAAGTACATCGTTACAAATATTTTTTACTTAAATTACATCACAAATTGCTGCTGCGATATTGTAATCTGGAATTACACAGTTTCTCTAAGAGTAATTGATTACAGGCAATCCATTACTTATAACGGATTACTTTCCAAGCTTACTTTGTAGGATTTCCCTTGCAGCTACCCAGTGGTGTACCTAAGGAGAGATGGCACGCACGGCAAATAGTTTTTTATCGCACCGGATGATGATGATGATGACGGTTGTGATGGTGATGGTTATGCAAATGATAACAATTGCGATGATGACGATGTTTTATAATTTTGTAACATGCCGCGAGTTCACTAAAGCGGAAAAGATGTGTCTCAGCACATTCTTTCTATTGAATTGTGCTGAGCCCACAAGGAGGGAAGGTACCAAACAAAATAAGCTCCTTTCAAGGTATACCTCTTAATCTTCGCCTGGCGCCCATATGATGTGGCAAAAGAAAAATGAAGGCATTTAAAAACTGCATTGGTCCTAAATAACTTTGAATAACACAGAAGAGAAAACAGTGAGCATGTTAACAGTTTGATAAATTGCGAAGGCGCGAAGAAAAGGGTAAAGATATAGGATCCGCAGACAAGTGCTGTTTAGGTTTCTAAGATCTTATTTCCCACCATTGATTATTTGCGGAACAAATATAAAATAAATTAATACATGTCATTGCATAAAAACTCCAACACAACTTTTCTTGCTTTCGCTAAATTGAATTGGTCTACGACGTCATCAAAGTCAGTTTGCTCGGTGTGCGTTGCACAGAAAGACAAAGAAGCGGGCACAAAAGTGCCCGCAGTCCTTACGAACCGGGTGGGCTACGGTTGCCATCGGGTTTTGATTTGTGCAGCACCAACAGCGACGGTGTTATTCTCGGCCTTCAATGACCTGCATTTCAGTCGTTTTTGTGCTACATTGTACAACGCTTATTCTCAAAACAACGCAGCCGTGCAGCCACCGCAGTCCCCCTACTACGTAATGGCGTCAGCATAGCCAAATTTGGCGGCGCCCATGAAACAGAAAACATTCTGGTTTTATGTGAAAGTAGAAAACAGTAACAAGACAGATCAGAACGACCTTTGCGCTGGCAGTAGTCTAGTGTTGAGGGGTGGCATACCTAGGCCTTCTCGCCCGAGCGGCCGCCGTTTTTTGGCAGGAGGAGAGTGCTCTACCCTAGCCGCTCGGGCAGAGAGCTTTCGGCCAGCGGTGCCCTTTGTCTAATCCTAACTCAGAGCTTTCTCCTCAAAAACACGTCGCCCCCCCCTCCCCCACCCCCACCCCCACCCTCATTAGGCCCTCGGGGCACGTACCCCCCCATCTCGGGTGCGCCCCTGCTGCTACCCTCCTCGAAGTATGAGACAACGCACTGGTTCAACAAGACGTAGTCATTTATTGACTGTTATGGCCGTGCGCCGCGTCCCAAAAAGTGCCTGCTCATTCTGCGGCGGCCGTTATCAGCGGCGGAGCGCCGCGCGCGTGGCCAATTGCACTTGGTTACATCCGGTGAAAATGACCAGAGACGATTTAACATGTTTGCTACCTGATCGAACGCTGTGGATCACCATGTTGCACACAAGTTACAGTCAGACAGTGAGGTATGGTGTAGCACTAGCAACATTACAGTACAGCGACTATCTACAGGTGAAATTGCAGGCGGGCGACATCCTTTTCAATAAAAATGAGCAATCGACTACAAAAGAAAAAAAATCGATTTCACATTTACGTGTACGTAGAGGTATGAACAAACGTTCCGTGCTCGGACGAAACAATGTATTTCGCCAGCTCGTTGACCTTCGCTGCTGCAGTGCTCCTCATCCTCAGCTTACTCCGAAACTATTACAAAGAAAAAATGCAAGAATTAATTGAAATCGCAACATACATCCGGCGCTGTTGTGCCCAAGATCGCTGTACAGCATATCGTTGCAAACGGAAAATCGCGCAGTTCATTGATGTAGCTGTTGAACGGGAAACTCGGCCCAGATGGAAACGTAAAACTTGCCAAAGCCAGCTGCCGCAGTTATCCCAACTGGGGCTCTTGCGTTGAAAACGATCGAGCGCAGTCTTTTGCTGAAAAGCATCTCTGGCCGCCTGTATGTTATTGTTTGTGCAGCTTGCATGCACCATTTTCAAGCCGCCAAAGTCACCAGTGTTGAACTTCGCAAGCGTGAACCGTGATCGCTGCAAGGTGTATGATCGTTCGCAATTGTTGTTCAACAGATGATTAAGCGATGACCCCCATGTGCAATTCGCCCTTGTGGGATTGGGACTATACGTGGCACTCGGAATACCCAAGGCTGACATCATGCTTCGAGAATACCGTCCTTGCCTACACGCCGGCGACTCTCCTGGCGCCGTTTGGTCTTGTCCCGCTGCTCGTAGGACGAAGGCAAAAGAAGCAAAACCACTATCGTGAACTTTGTCTCTGGACACCGTTAAGCTTATCCAGATATATTGCGAGTATACTGTTGACTTTGACATACGCCTTTTCACTTATGTTCAAACTCTTCGCTGGAGCATCATCCGTGGCGTCTGTGACGGCAGACCTTGTACATACCATCACTTTCACGGTAGCGGTAAAAGTTCAGGAGAACAATCGAAAGAACGGAATTGGATCTTCGATGTTGTTGTTTTTCTTTTGGTTGACGACCGCAGTCTGCGGGCTACCCGAGTTCTTCCGCCACTTGCGGGAAATCTTCGGGACAGACAGTGACCTGCCTGACCTCTCGAAACTTGAAATTGCCGTGTTTGCAACATCTTACTCTCTGGTTTTCTTGCAGTTGTTGCTGTCCTGTTGGACGGACGTCAGACAAGACGCGAAAAGACCCTACATCACCGCTCCACCTTTGTCGTTTCTTCTTTTTAAATGGTTCTCACCACTCATACTTAAGAAATCGCAACGTGTTCGACTTGATGATCTGTACAGCATACCACCAGATATGATGACTTTCCGAAGCTATAGTAAGTGGTTCACGTTCTGGAGGAGAGAACTGAGTTCATCTGGATACGTACCGGAAGATGGTTCCTGTGTTATATCTCGACCATCGCCTTCACTGTTTAAGTCGCTGTGGAGAGCGTATTGGAAATCTTTAGTGATTTCGTGCATCCTTGCCGCACTACGTGCTCTACTGAAAGCCGTCCCTGCTCCTCTATTCCATCTTCTGATGAACTACATGATCGGGAACGATCCCACCTGGAAAGGCATCTTGTACGTCATCACAATGGTGAGCGCCATCTTTGGGTCGGCCCTGCTTGCTACCCACATTGAAAGGACACTCAGTCTTACAGGCCTAAATGTAAAGGCTGTCTTGGAGGCAGCCATTTATAGAAAGACACTTCGACTTTCTAGTGAGTCGCAGAGAAACTACACAATAGGAGAGCTGGTCAACTTGATATCCGTTGATGCCGACCGGATCTTCCAACTCAGTACCACTTTTGGTACCGTGATCAGTGGAGTGTTCCTGATCATGATCACGTTAGTTCTACTTTGGCAGTACCTTGGACTGGCTTGTCTCGCTGGCATCACTGGCATAATCGTTATGACGTCAATAATGGCCATAACGGCACGCGTTAAAAACAAGTACCATTTAGAGCAAATGAAGCTGAAAGATAAGCGGCTTAATACCGTAGCAGAGATGTTGAGCAGCGTTAGAGTTCTCAAACTGTTCGCCTGGGAAAACATTTTTATGGCCAAGTGTAGCTCCTCGCGATTAGATGAGATGCTTCTGCTAAAAAAATACTCCTACTTGACTGCGCTCGGTCACTTTATTCTGTCATGTTCGTCACCCGTGGTCGCCTTGTCGAGCTTCGTGACCAACGTGTTGATCGGCGGCGGTCACATTGCCGACGCAAGCACTGCGTTTGTGTCGTTGACGTTATTTGAATATTTGCAGCAGTCAATGCTTGTACTTCCAGACTTTGTTTCGAACGCGGTACAGACGAGCGTCTCAATGACAAGAATTCGAGAGTTTTTACTATCCCCTGAAGTCGACGACTATACGGTGGGTCGACGACTGGATGAAGGTGATGCGGTATCAGTAATGAATGCAACGATTTCCTGGTCCAAGGATGGAATCCCGGCGTTGAGAAATATTAACCTCGCCGTAAAAACCGGGAAATTGATCGCAATCGTTGGACCCATAGCCTCCGGCAAGTCGTCTTTGCTTTCTGCACTGTTAGGAAATCTCATAGTTCGCTCAGGATCTGTGGATTGTATAAAAAGTGTAGCGTATGCTCCCTCAGTGTCCGTGGATCCTGAACAAGACACTACGAGAAAATGTTATTTTTACGAGGAAGTATGACTCCGAACTGTACAACACAGTACTGAAGGCGTGTTGCCTCGAACGAGACTTGGAGATCCTTCCAGATGGAGACCTGACTGAAATTGGCGAGAAAGGGGTTAGCTTAAGTGGTGGTCAGAAACAGAGAGTCAGTTTAGCAAGAGCAGCTTACCAGAAGAAAGACCTTTATCTGTTTGACGACCCGCTGAGTGCAGTGGATGCTCACACTGGGGCTCGCATTTTCAGGAACCTTATTGGCCCACGAGGAATGCTGAGAAAAACCACAAGAATCTTGGTCACTCATAACCTTGCAGTGCTCAGTGAGGTCGATTATATTGTTGTTATGCAGGAAGGATTAGTTGTTGAGTCGGGAACTTATGAAGAACTCAAGAACGAGGGAACTGCCCTTTCGAGATTGCTAAAGGACGTTTCTAAGAGACGTCAAGAATTCAATGAAAAGGAGGACTCTCCGACAGATACAGTCAGCAAGTCTGAACCCGAGGAAATGAAGCCGAAGGCTAGGCTCCTGGAGGGGAAACAATAAATAAAGGTTCAGTTAGTCTTCAGGTATGCGGAACTTACATAAAACACGCTGGATTTTTACTTATATTTGTTATTTTGTGTTACGGTGTTTACACAATACTTGATGTGTTCGCAGGCATCTGGCTGAATGAATGGACTAGTGATTCACTGTTTCCTGATAAAAGTCAGGACCTATCCGTGCCTACTTACAGAATACAGGTTTACATCATCCTTCTTACTCTCAAGGCGATTGTTAAGTTTCTCGCAGCTCTAATGTTGTGGAAGGTAGCTCTCTCCTCTTCCACATCACTTCACCAGTCGATGCTCAACGGTGTGATGAGAGCGCCATTGTCATTTTTTGACGTCACCCCCTCTGGACGCTTATTGAACCGCTTTGGCAAGGACATTGACCAGCTTGATGTTCAGCTTCCATGGACATCACATTTTATGATTGAGTTATTGTTTCGTTTTGCATCGTCGATTTTTCTAATTTGCACAAACATTTCCGTGTGCCTTTTGATCGTCGTTCCTTATGCGGTGTGTTTGTCGGTTCTGCGTTCTAAATTTGTGGTCCCATCTCGTCAAATAAAAAGGCTGGAGACCGCCACCCGTTCTCCAGTCAACAATCACTTTTCGGAAACACTAGATGGCTTGAGTAGCGTCAGGAGCTACGGCGTTCAGGATATTTTCATGCAAGAAAATGACGAGAAAACTGACATCACGCAGGCCTGTACTATGAACGCCAAACACTGTAAATACTGGATAGACGTCTGGACGGAGGTGATCAAGGAACTGGCTCTGTTTCTTATGCTGTTGCTTCTTGTTACTAGCCGCGATATGATCGGCACGGGAATACCAGGTCTTCTGGTGCCTTACATGATCAGTGCCCTCTCTTCGTTCACATACTTTGCTTTTTTCTTACACGAACTAGAAGTTAATCTGGTATCAGCCGAACGAGTAGATGAGTACAGTCGTTTGACCCCCGAAGGGCCATGGACATCGAACTTTATTACAAACCCGCACTGGCCACAGTCAGGTGCAGTGTCTTTCCAGTCTTACTCGACTCGGTACCGGGATGGCTTGGGCCTGGTCCTCAAAAATATCAACCTGGATGTGCGCCCTGGTGAGAAATTGGGGATTGTAGGACGAACTGGTTCCGGCAAATCGACCATGACCTTAGGTCTTTTCCGCATAATCGAAGCAGTGACTGGCAAGATTGTAATAGATGACGTTGACATTGCCGTCTTAGGGCTACACGAGCTTCGTTCCAGGATAACCGTCATACCACAGGACCCGGTTCTATTCCACGGTACCCTACGGTTCAACCTTGATCCTGCCGGACAGCACGATACTGCAGAGCTCTGGTCGGCACTGGTCAGATCACAACTCGGAGATGTCTTCAGGAAAGCTGGTGGTCTAGACTTTGTAGTCGCGGAAGGCGGACTCAACCTCAGCGTGGGTCAGAGGCAGCTGATCTGTCTTGCGAGGGCTCTGTTGAGAAAGACCAAGATACTTATCCTTGACGAAGCCACTGCGTCAGTGGACGTCGAGACAGACTTGCTCGTTCAGCAGACATTAAGAGATATGATGAGTGGGTGTACTGTCTTGACAATAGCTCATCGTATTCACAATGTTCTGACGTCGGACCGTGTTGTGGTGATGGATCAAGGAAAGATTGTAGAAGTCGGTAGCCCGACACGACTCTTAGCTGATACCAAGTCGTCCTTCTACTCCATGGCTCGTGAGGCGGGAGTTGTATTCCGCAAAGTTGAGGACTCTGGGTTGTCTGCACTCAAAGCGTCCAGTGTCCCTGGTTGACAAGCTAGGGCTCTTGTCAAATAGTCGCACAGTAGCACCGTAGCTATGGCGGTCTGCCGCATTCCTGCTTATTTGTCGAAATAAAGCTGACTAGAATGGAAAGTTGGGCTAGTTGGTCATAATCCGTTAACATAGTGGACACTGAGATAGTTTTTTTGGACATGGATTGATCAGAGAATTGAAAATCGAGATTGAAGATCGAAAAAGAAGAAAGAAGGAAGAAGACGAGATGACTTATAGCCTGTGCTGGTGTGTTTTAATGTGATGGTGTGTTTTAATGTGCTGGTGTGTTTTAATTTGATGTGATTTATAATGTTGCGCGCTAAATGACGAATGACTTGTGGAAGAGGAAGAAGACGAAGCAGTCCTCGCGTGATTTTTAAGTATGTTTTCAGAATAGATAGTTGATAGTCAGCGCCTCGTCCAGTGTGTTTTCTTCTCTTTGTTCGTGTGTTCTTCGCGCTGTTTTTCAATATATATTTGTAGAAATTCAACGTGGGTACACGAATGATAACTGTAGGCTTTAACTTTCCCGTTTGGGGGTGCAAAAGGCGCTCCAGAGCAGCAAATTGCCAGGAGACATGCAAGCACTCCTGTAATACGCTGTAGATATGTAGATGATTTTTCAGTCATTGCATTGCTTGCTATATTTTGTGTTTTATATATTTTAAATAACTAGATAAATGTAAATGTTGATGCGGGGTGTACTCAGTGCTTTGAATTTGTTACCCCATGATATCATACTTGTATGTCCTGCTTTATGAAGAACAAAGATGACCTTACGTGGCCAGTAATTAGACCAGATTCGAACAAGTTTGCTAGGGATTGAATACAAAAAACAGAACCTCGTGGTCCCTCTTCCCTGGTTAAAAATACGTACTGTTTTTCGCTTTACCTTAAAATACGTTACGTAATCGTAACGGGTACAACCTGCTTACAAAATATAATAAACTAATTGTGGCGCAGAAAATACTGTATTGTTCGAAAACTACAAAAAACAAATATGATTGAATTTGATAGTATTAGGCTAAACATAGCAATCTTATACCAAGCCAAATATTTTTAATTAATGCACATATTATTCAAATAAATAATTTACAAACTCATTATTACAAAAAAATGGGTTGTGGGTATGTTTATACAGCTTGAACTTAGTTTGCCTCAATGGGCGGCTTGTCCAGCTGTAGATGAGCAATTTAGCAAACGCAGTACAACCGCTAACCTGGGGTCTTAACGTGCACCACGCAGTTGTGCGATCGCGCGTTGGTACGATGCTCATTCAGTGCTCCGCGCTGGTGTGAGCCAGCCCACTCAGCCAGCGATCCCCCAAAAAACACATTATTATGCTTTAATCAAACTGTTTACACTCCGGAACGACACTCGCAGAATATGTAATACGTTGACATATCTCTGTCGAATATGTTTACATTCAAATATGAAATACGTTAACAAACTATATGGTAAACAAAATATTACTTATCATGCGTTCAATTGTATTGAAACCTATTTCGACAATGTAGTGATATACCTAAATTATAGACAAACAATCTACTAAAACCATTTTTCTGTCGAGTGATATTGCACATGTTTATTCATCAAAACTTGTTTTCCCGATATCTGCAATTTCCTCGCAACACTGCATAGCGGGTCATTTCTAGAGACAATTGCAAGCATGGCGTCTCACTGGTGCCCTATGTGTGCAAGCATGTGCAGCGCGCGCGTGAACGTAGCATCGGCAACCTTGTAAATTCACGCACGTGCGAGCACGAGCAATGACCTGGCGGCGGCCAGATCCGCTTACGTATCTTGAGCGCGTTTTCCATTGTTTTATCTGTAAACAGTTTTTTTTTTTTAATGAAACTGTTTTGAATGTTTTTTTCGTGTGTGTTGCCATTGTTCATTATTGCATGCCACACCGATTAAAAGAAAAATAATTTGGTGATTTTTTGTGTGTGTTCTTGGAAGTTGTTATGTGTAAGAGTTCCCAGCGTGAAGAATAAAAGCCAAGATAATTCAAATCGTGATTTAAAGACCGGTCTGACTACAATGATTTAAAGGGAAACTGACGCTGTTCTGTATTTAGGTAAAAATACTTAAATCGTTTTCATTTGCCCTCAGTGATCACAAATATCGATATTGTTTCAATTTTGGGCACGGAGGCTGCAGAAAATCATTTTCAAAGTACCACTGAAGCCCCTCCTACCCGGAGCATGACGTCATATCCAGAGTTTTCGGAATATCCGCTCTCACGCACCGTCAGCGCCTATCAAAGCTATGCACCCGCACTCTTGCTATTTTAAAAATGATTTTAAAGAAAAGATGTCAAGACTGGTGTCACTGAGATGGAATTTATATCCTGGAAAGCTTGCAATGGCACGCACTTCCCACACGAGCGACACGCACCTGGCGGCCGAAACATTTGGGTATGCCGTAAGGACTGGTCGGAGGTTTTTCGAGTTTTCACGCGTTTAGTTACATCTCCGGGGAAAACGAACGTGATATTCAGATTCACGGGATCAAAATACCCTAAAATTCACCTCTAACTTTTTTTTTTTTCAAAGAACCTTTTCAGGTGCAAATCTTTGTCGTAAATTTCGAAGATATATTTGTATTTACAATTTGTCTATGACTTGATGCTTTCTTAGTGCATTTGTTTTGTATTTAAATGTAAAAAAAAGATCATTGAGCAAGAAACATTAATATTAGGCTGAACACAAGACAAATGGGGGGGGGGGAGGGGGGGGGCAAGCTGAGAAGTTCTTGTGGGGGAGGGGGGGTGCTGCGCGTTACCTTTTCGCCAGAATTGGAGATTGAAGCTAACGAAAGCACGCTGGGATTCCATTTCTCATGTATTTTGTTAATAAAGGCAACATGGGCGTTATTTTGTTTACATGCCACTACTACAAGCTCGTTACATGGCACGTAAACAGCGTCTCGGCAAGGATCATGGCCCGGGCCCAAAGGGGGGCACGAGCCCGGATGCCCCCCCCCCCCCCCGAAGTCTACGCCTATGATTCTGAGCATATTGTAATAAAGTTAAAATATGAGCTAGTTGGTAGTCGTCATACAGGGCGGACAAAAAAGTGCAATAGATGAGGACTAAATATGGAACGTGCACGACAGGAAAGGCTTGTTCACCATGTATAGCGAATGGGAACATCGAGCTTGCTTTCTACCTTCTCCATTCGTTTGGTCAGTTTTGCAACGTCCTATTGCAAGTAAATAAAAATGCAGAACGCGAACACCACGAAAACTAGAATACAATGTCCTATGGCAAACAAATCAAAACGCGAAAAAAATATCGTTAAAAAACTTTTTCCAATATTTAAAAAAATATCAAGCCTTTTTTTATTATTATAATGGGGTTTATTCAATCAAAAGTTGTCAATTAATATGTAGCTTAAATATGCAGTAAATATTTCTTTCGCATTGATTTCATTGATAATACGGACTAATCAATCAGGCTGCCATGTTTCAAAAAAACATTAGTGAAAAAGAACTATTTCATAGCTATTTTGTCCTAAATTAAAATAATCTTATACAAAGCAACTAAATCTGATTTAAATCAAATAAATTTGATTAAGGTAAAATAAATTTGATTTAAATTGAAAAAAAAATTGATTTACTAGATTTAAAAAAACATGATTTTTTTTCCCACTTTGTTAGGACCTCAGTGTGATTGGCGAGTTAGTCTGGAATTTTCGTAATTAAGATGATGTTTTGCATGTCCCAATGTTTGTCGTTTAGTCTCCTTCGCTATATTGAAATAATTCTGCGTGTGCCTATTACATGTCGTGCCACTTTCAGCTGCCCCCCTTCCCGCCCCCCCCCTCGCCCATGCAGTTCGTGCAACTTCAATGCGCTTCTCCCTATATTATCGCCTTTTACATGTTTTTTATAAAGCAACTAAATGTCTGAATGTTTCTTTTCTCTGTGTGTAGTGTCCCTGTTCATTGTCATCATCATTGTTATACCATTTGTTTAAAAAAATATCGTCTTTTGGTTTATTTCTTTGCTTTTTACAACATTCTTGGTTGTTTTTTTCTGTACACAAGTTCCTCAAAATAATCTCCGAATACTCAAGATTTTTTTTTTGTAAATGAAAGTTTTTATAGTATGTTCTGACTGAGTTTTATTCATTTTATTAAAACCTGAAGTATTTTTATTTTTTATTTTTATTCTTAAGACGTGGCATAGCTGCTTTAGTAGCTCGGAGGTAAATCGCCGTACTACGGATCCCTGCAGGTATGCTGGGTTCGAATCCCCGCCGAGGTGCCCGCAATCTGATGGATGCTTATTAGGGAGAAGGCGCTGTGTAACCAAGGGTTCGGTTTCACGTCAAAAGCTCCTCAGATGGTCGAAATTAACCCCCATCCTCCGCTGGGGCGTGCCAGATGTCTTGATTTTTTTTTTCTGACCCGTAAAACACTTAATTTTGACTTTGTCAAATGGCATGAAACTGCGTGGTAAGGGCACGAGGCCGCCATGGCTTGTACGCTTTGTAAGCTGCCTTCTCCGCCATTACTGCCACCGTGTATTTGCAGGTTTTCTAGTCTCGCTATCTACACATAATTAACGCAGCGGCTTGTTCGTCGCTCTTGCATGTTTCCAGTTATTTGTTAAATGCTATCGATTCCAAGTGTTACATTGAATATGCGGCATTCACTGGCCGTCACTGCCGAGTTCGCCGTGTATTTTAAACTAATATTTGGACTTTTAAAGCTGCGAATATTGAGGCTCCCTTATAAATGCTATTTTGTTAACTGTAGGCACATATTTTGTTAGGGCGGTCAGAGAGTGGAACGACCTCTTTGAATAAATTGTGAGCGTTGATAACAGTGACGTGTTTCTGTTTTTCATCGTGCATTGCAGAGACCCCCTAGAATAATTCCCAACAGGCGACCTAGGTACGTCGTAAGTAAAATATATAAATACAATGACGCAGAACTGCAATCGTGCAACGGCACATGTGGACGCAGCGCGCAGCTTTGAGCTATGTAGCACGCAAGTGTTTTCAAAAGTGGCAATACAGCGAAGAGCGGCACAGAACGCGATGGTTGGTGAGGGCGTCACTCAGAAGCAGGCCACCAATCGGTGTAGCTTTTGTGCGCACGACTTTTTTCTTAAGTTTTAATGTTTCTACACAAGGATCACCGCGTACCTCACTCGAGCACGTGTATCCCTGACCTCGTACCTCACTCGAGCACGTGTATCCCTGACCTCGTAAAAAATATAAAAGAACAGACAGGAATCTGAAAAAAATTCCGAGGACACCTCAGCGCTTCTTAGGAGTTGTAAATGCAAAATCATTCATGTCCAATTCGGATGGCCTCGTTCTGTCTCTTAGCGCGTTGCCCCGCTGTTCGTTTCGGCCGCCATGTATTCGGGGACTTGGCAACTATGGTGGATTTCGCTGCCTGCCTCTTCGTTCGTTTTGCAGCGTTCTTCCTCTCCCTTAGTTCGTCTGCGGTGTACTGGCGTGGACGGCCACGTTTCGCTACTGCCGAGGTTGCGGCCGCCGCCGATATAGATGCTTCATGGCGCCGCCATTTTTCTCGGCGCCGAGAGAAGCAGAGGCGGCCGCAGCGCCGGCAGGGAGTCCGGGTGGTGCGCTGCGCAGACCGCCCTGGCTCGAGTCGCTGGTGACCGCTGCGCCGCTGGGTGAGGCAGCGGCGGGAGTGCGAAGTAAGCGCGGCGCATAGAGTGCGAAGCTCGGCACGGCGCGTGCTGAAATCACGTGTCCTCTCATCATCATCATCACCCAAACTGCGGGTACCGGTTGACGACGTTAGACCTCAAAGCGTTACGATAGGCCTAACGTTAGGCCTATGTCAGGCCAGCACATACCCGCGTCCCCCCTCCCGGTGCGCCGCCAGCAATTCGGCAGGCTCCTTAGCATCGATGACGCCGTTGCTATGGGTGCACATGACGCGTCGCAGCCAATGGGAATTTAGGTGTCTTTTCGCTCAGCCATGGACAATGAGAATTTCGATGCCGTTTCGCTGCTACAGACAACGCCGGCTTCGCACCATGAAACAGTTAATGCTTTCGCATTAAAACGAAGCCAATACAAAAATCTCATGTCCGGCCACCGACACCGTAGATGCGCGATTTCCTTTCGTACAAAAAGGGGTAAAAAAGCACCGGAAAAGTTCTTTACCCCCGAGGTTTTATGGAGCTGTATGCTGACGGTTAATGGCGCCCGGTGATGGCGATGGTGGATCAGGAATTCCAGACTTTGTCCTTTTTTTTAAAGGTTATTTGGAAGACCTTTCTTTCTTTTTGCTTTAACTGTGTATTTTTTATTACTATAAAATACCCTTTCACTGATTTTTAGAGAGGCCAAAAGGAATTGCAACACAAACGCTTGAAACACTGCCTGATCGAGGGGGTATTTTATATTGTTGGTGACTGCACATTGATCCCTCGTACAAGGACCGGGATTAGGCAGTAGTACTATCGATAGTACTATCGATAGTCGAGTATTGAAAAACTATCGATAGTACTATCGATAGTCGACTATCGATAGTTCTGCGGCACTATTGATAGTTTCGGAAAAACTATCAATGGTATCGATAGTCAATTTATCGATAGTTTTGCATCACTATTAGGCAGTCTTGTACGCGTTACTGAAAAAATCATACGCCATTCCACTCTGTGAAGGTGGATGACCAGCGAAGCTGTTTAGCACACGACACAGACGTGACACAGAATTTTGAACAAGGGTACGAACACATTTATCGTCTTGATCGGTGGTCATCGATGAAGTGCAAGTGGTCACCGACAACACTCGCAGCGCACGAGTCCACTTTGCTTGATCCCGCACATTGCCGATGTCGGTTAAGTCGTTCTCGAACCACAGCCGATCACACGCCCTCCAACTACACCCAAACTGCACTCTGAAAAAAGGGTATCACCTTACACCCTTTTGTCCCATATAATACACTCCAAAACTTCATTTCGACGTACAGCGCCCTATATAGTCGAACAGACGGCCCCAAATTTTACGAGGGGCTTCATAACGGTGCGATATAACTTACTAAATAGCTAAAGTACGTATCAAAGACCACATAAAGAAAACACTAAGTTTTTGCCGTAGGGCCAAGAAAACCACGATTATTTTTTTTTTGTCGTCAGTAACACGTACATTACCTATTTTAATAAGTTGTACCACACGGCTATGAAGCCCCTCGTAAAATTTGGGGCCGTCTGTTCGACTATTGGGCGCTGTACGTCGAATTGAAGTTTTGGGGTGTGTTAAATGGGACAAAGGGTGTAACTGTACACCCTTTTACACCTTTTTTCTAGAGTGTGTCTGTCCAGGAAGTCCCTCTTGAATTTAGCGTATGCTCTATTAAAGACGTCCAATCTAGCAGCATGGTACCCGCGTCTTTGGGATGCGTTCTCTACCCCGCGACGTTCGTCATCTTGTCTGGTTTGCCGCATGAGCTTGGCGTGTTGTGCACGATCTTCATCGGTGGTGTTTGCCGCCCGCCCCCGCCGCTGACATTCTCGTTGCCGTTCCCGCTGTTGCTCTTCGGGAGTTCGGATTATACGCGGTCTCCCCATTACGACGAGAGAAGTGGAATTGAAAATAGAGAATGGCAACTTCTCTTTCTGTTTTTTTTTTTTTTATAGATTCGCTCGGACGACTCTCGCCGCCCCGAGGAGCCGGAGGAAACTAGACACGCGCGACGGGACCGCCACCCCGGGAGAGCGGAAGGAAACTAGGCACGCAAGCGCTTGGAACGACGACAAAGAGAGGGCGGTACGAGTTTTTATTGACGAACATGACAAATCCACAGAACCGCATAAGCACCTTCGCTGTAAAAAGTAACCGATAACAGTTACAATTACTTCAATGAAAAATGTAACTGATTACAGTAATCAATTACTACATCACAAAAATAATTAAAAAAGTACTAGGAAATAATTTATTAATTTTCACGTGACTTTTTTAACTTTTTATTACGAAATAAAATATTCATACGCATCTTCAAAGTTGGTTTTTTTGTCATTCACATTTTGTTAAGTTTTACCAGCAGTTGTCGTTCGAAGTTCTCGTCAGATTTCTTCCCGCACCTCGACGGATGCGCTTGAAGAAAGAGCGGTGCTGTAGCGCACAAACACTTCGCGTATACCAATTCGTGGTTGTGCAGTGCTTCGACGATGCTGCCGAGTTCTTGGTATGAGTCGCTGCAAACCCGGATCGTAACTAACAACCCGTTCACAGGAAACGAGGCGCTCTCGACAGCTCGACAGTCAAAGCGTCGCCGAGCGCGTTAACATTTTAAAGGCCGATTCTCACATGCACCGAAGCGTTGATGCAGCGCTGCTCACGTGTCGTCAGCTATACTTTTTTTCACCCAACGAGGTAGAGGGGCTTAGAGTGATAAACCGGAAGTTCGGAAGTGGCACCCCCAGTTGCCGTCATGTTTTACGCAAATGTGACCACTCGTCACGTGACCTCACAAAAGCCGTGACGTCATCGGTAAGATGGCAGCGCCCAGAGCTAGTAAATGTGAGTTTGTTCGGTGCGCAGTAGCCGTGATGTGCACCCCTTTTCCGACGACTTCGGGCTTTTTTGTGCTCGCTGACGCAAGTATAATGTGAAAACATGAAGGAATGAGACTTTATACCCTTTTTGCGCTAGATCGCTCTTGATCATCTGGATATTAACGCTTGTGAGACAGCATCGGCCGTATCGCCGTACCGGTGCTCGGATTCCCGGATGTGTTCAAGGATCGATAGAACTTTGAGTGCTTTTAGCATGCAATTTTCCCATTCTCTTAGCTTTGGTTGAACGTTGGAATGTCTGAGAATCGACGCAAAATATATGCGTCGGACGTAGGGCCTAGGGGAATTCGTTTCAGCCCTAGGTAACTGCATAATCACAGCCAACTTTTAGCGAGGAAGCTCCAGCGATCTTTACGTTTTGTGCTAATCGACGATTCTACATTCCATCGCTTTTCTTGCTTTTTTTGTGAGTGCGAAGTGCACACTTATTTTCAGGTGCGAGGATGACGTTTTATTGAGTGTGGGGATGAATAAATAGTTGCGGGCACCTGCTACAAAGCTATTCAACTTGCTATAAGAACAACCGTTTTGGTGTACGCCTAGATTATAACTACACATTTTTCTTTTTCGTAGGATTTATTCCAGCAATACTTTTTTTCATCACGAGTGCATTGTATTAGTCGGTCAATTATTTACTTGTTATAGTTACCTGGACAAGATAATCCATATTTGTATTCATCCCTTCCCCGAAGAGCAGTCTTTTTGAAAAATGCTGACACATCATTTCGGTCTCTTCAATAGACTTTTTTCAAAAGTGTAAGCTGCCTATACTTTGTATCACCGTAATTTGGAAAAGGGCAACCGCCACAGCCCCCTCGAGCCTATCGGAGAGACGGAGTGAAGGTATGTGACAAATCTGTGCAGACGAGCACTCTGATGATATGTTGTCATGTGCCAGTCTCCAACGTGCATATTGACTCACTGAGACTGTAGCCTTTGCCGTTTGCCAGATTGTGATGGAACGAATTACAGTAGCTACTACTCTGATTACCCAAGGCCTTCATACTTTGGGCATTTGTTCGTCAAGAATGTTATGTCTGCCGTCACTGTGAACTCGGCTCAGTGCCTATTGGACTCGAGTGCTGCATTAGCGTTCGACGTGAACTTCGCCCATTCGTGTGCTCTACGCCTAAAAAAATGATGACAATTGTGTTGCTTGATGGGGTTTTGCAAATGGTCTATTGTGTCATACATATAAAAAATGTCCTGCTATAAAACAATGTGTCTGTATCAACAAATATTTAAACTAGATGCTCAGAGGTGTGTTCGTCTTTGTAATTAACAAGTTACAGCAATAATTATTTCTTACGAGTGTAATATTTATTTTTGGTAACTGGGCTGGTTTTGTGCTCATTAATGTCAGTGTGCTATGATGTTATTATCATATGTGTAGTTTTAAGTATCCTCTCTGCAATGCCTACGAAGGCCCCGGGAGGGAATAAATTAATAAATAACATTTTCACGTCACTGCAGTTTGTTTTCGGATGCACCACATGTTCAGGAGAGGTGGAACGAATGCAGCCCCACGCAACAAGTCTGCCAGTCTGGTATGTCCCATTAATTAATGCTGAGGGGTCGGAGATGGTGATTGTCCTCAAAAGGTACAGCGTGTGCAGTGAACACACTTCTTGGTGTTTAGACTCTGAAGTCGTAAAGGCAAGCGTAAATATGTTTATTTGGTTAGTGTATCAAATGTTTTTATTTCTACTTGATTACATAATTATGGATTCTCAGCAAATGGTTCCATAATGAGTTCTTTCTGCGACAGTCTCGTGTCAGGCGTTCAGTTGTTGTACCTGTACTCCTTGTTGTCGGATGACGCTCCTGGCACGTCTGTGTTCAGTTTGGTCGAGTGGCAACCTCTACTGACCGATGCCATCTTGTAATCGTACGTCATGTGCCGCCACTGACATCTGATGCACTGGAGCTGCAGGGCTGGCCTCTAATCTGCACATTTTCTTGGTAGTTTTCTGCGTCAATGCAGCAAGCTCGGGCATGTATTGCTTACATGGCTTTGCCTTTTCCTGTACTATTGACTTCATGGCTGGCAACAATGTTTGTTTGCTATCCAATCCATTTCACTTCCATTCCGTAATGGTGATTTCTTCTGCATCCCGCGACCACTGCAACTTGTGTAAGTCTCGTGTGGCAAAGTGAAGTCGGATGATGCTTGGTGTCCACTTTTGAGAACAACCAACCATTTTATTTCTTCAAGTCACTCAGCGGCATTCTCCTTCAAAGTTGGAAATTGTTTGCTTCGTGGCGTGGACACAGATAATTAGTGTCAGCAAATTATTAGGTATTGTCCTTGGACGACAACCCACACCAAATCAACTGTCCTTGCATTGTCGCTCACCTGCTTTGTCGTGTTTACCTCCCATCGAGGTGAAGGGGATCAGGAGCTTCGGGGTAATGTCGGCACCAGGGACAAAGGCCGCCGAAGATAATCCTCAACGCTTTGCGGACGCTCGTCGAGACGTGGTCGAGGGCCGTTCAGCTTGAACCCTTGCAGGCCTCATTGGTATGGGTACCTCCAGTAGACATGGTCGGCCTCATGCAATGGTAGCAGAGTGGTTTTCGGTCGACCATTCGCAGCACCTCCGTTTTCCTCGGTGTATTTTGTTCAGCGCGGACCTACGCTGGTTCTTCCTGATGTCGGGAATGCTTCGGCGTTGGGGTGTCTCGTTGAATTGGTATTCAATAGTAACGGGTAGCCGGTGGCGGTCGTCGTGACTTTGTCGCATAAGTCGCCCTCGGTTTGTCAGATGCCGCATCGCTCTAATAAGTCTCCAGTTGAAATGCCTGTCGAACTTGTTCCGAAACAATTTTGGCGATCGAAATAAAAGCCGGGCAACTGATGGCAGGAAGTAGCTTCCTGATCTCCCCCGTACAACGTTGTGGATGATGTCGCAGATGCCTGGGAGGCTGGCGTCGAAGTTGCAGCTGGATGACTCGAGTGTCGAGACGCTGGGGAGTTGTTGATATTGGCCGGCTCGGGCTTGCAGTGTACATTCAATGTTGGAAGCCTCGGTGATATGAACCCTTCGACTGCTGTCGTGGGGTTGCGGACAAGGCTGCCGAAGGTGTTGTGCCTCACATGAGGGACAAGGGATTTTTAGCTTCTTGTCTTCTGTAGCATCAGGGTTGGCGTGGGTGCTCGATCAGGTGCAAAACATCCTCCACGAAGGCGGTGACGCTCTCGTTGGGGCCATGCCCTGGACAGAATCAGGAATTCGGCTCTCTCTCGTCAATGTTGGCTGATAAACGCGCACTTCAGCTCGATCTTGCAAACTTCCCACGACGTTAAGGAGGATTTGTGGTTCTCAAACCAGTGCCTGGCAGTTTCTTTCTTGAGAGTGAGAAGTATAGGTTCTGCAGGAGCTGGTTGTCCGTCTACCCACTGTGGCGGGCGACACGGTCAAACTGTTCAATCCAGCCCTCGACGTCTTCATACACCTTGCGTGAAAGGGCATCGGGAGTGTGAGGTGCGACGGGCATGCAAACAGTGGTGGGAGCAGATGCGGTTTGCTGCTACAGGTTTGTCATTGTTGGCTTAGTCAGGTTCGGTTTTTCTGGCATAAGACCGAATTCCGATGGTTCTTGCTGGTTGCAGCGACTGGCTCAGATTTCAGGTTCTTCATGGTGTATTTCCGAGGTACGTCCTTGTGGTACTCGCTCGTCTTGCGGTGTTTCTGCCGGGCTCGGAATAGGACTTGGTTCACCGCTCGCAGTGGGTTTAAGACGCGGGATAATCTGCCACCCGTGTCTTGTTATCGGGCAATTCGGCTATGCCGCCTGGGTCCACACAGAGTGAAGGGCTATGGGTAAAGTGCGCAGCACCCCCACCAGAACATACAATGACAGCTAAACATGGCCTGGAACTTTCCAGAATTGTAAATATTGATAGAAAATAGGACTGGAGCAAGCATCCGTGATAATATAAAAAAACTGACAGAAGAGATTCTATCCTTACCGCTAAAAAGCTGCATTGTTTTAGAGGCATTCTGTCAGAATAAATCCTCTCCTTCGGGGTTTGGCGACTGCCGTGGACGAACTAAACTGAAATGGATGTGGAACCACTTTTCTGGTAATGAGCCGCTGCAGACTGTCGTCGCAAAGCGGCGTGAATGGGTGGACTGGGTAGGTAACACGCGCGATGAAATGTCTATACAGCTTACAATTCACGTACACATCGCGACACTGTTAGCGCGAACACGACATCGGCGCATTTTCGCATTCTACTTCTAAATAGTATTAGCGAGCACGAAATTTTATCGCTTACATTGTAAAACTAAATGAGCTCTTTCCGTAGCAATAATAACTTGGATGACATCCCTTGGTTTCACAGAGAAAAACTGGAAAAACTGGCGATCGCTTGTTCGCGCTAACAGTGTCGCACTCTGTACCGAGTGTACCGAGTGTTGATGAAACTTGTGTCGACGAAACGTGCGACAGACAAGCGGAATCAATACCAACTGCAACACCTGTGCTTCGTGAAAGTGCACGTCTACGCCAGAACAATTTACGAAGCAGCACAGCATCACCTAAAGCACGGCACAGGAACTACCAACTTGAAGGCAGCTCTCCGGTGCGCCGCACAACCTAAGTGAGCCTTCGGTCATTTGAACGAAGCGGCACCACGATTGCACACTGCCAAGCCCGACTCACGCAATTTCCGTCACCCCCCCCCCCCGGCAACCATTAGCAATAAGTTCGCTAGACCATACTCGTCTATAAATCAAATCTATAAATGACCGAAAAAATCAAAAGTCCGCTAAAACGCTGTAAAATAAAAAGGTGTTCTTCCTTATCAAATGCCTTTGCTTGATCGACAGATATGAAAGCGCCATTCAACTGCCAAGAAGTAGCATACGCGAACAAGTCACGCGTCAACGCTTAAGAAGAAAAAATTTTACGTCTTGGGACACTGCAATTCTGAAAGGGGCTCGCTATCAAAGGCAAAATGTCATGAAGTCGTCTAACTAAGACGGTTGCGAGAATCTTATAATCGGCGTTGAGCAATGTAATGGGCCACCATGCACGAAGCTCGGATAACGCTTCGACGTTCTTAGGTAGCAGGGTCAGTCTACCTACTTTAAGAGCATCAGGCACGTATCGAGTTCTCAAGGAAGTATTGATAATATTAACAAGAGCGTCACCCACCACATCTCAAAATTTGTTACGTGGAACTTGTAAGTTCAGTTGTTGCAGAACTGGACTCACAAAACCTGTCCAATGAGGCAGCGTGTCGCCTAAAAATATTTAGTGTTTTTTCCCTTCACAAATAAACTATGCATCAGCAAACTCTCAGTCTCAGCTCAAATGAAGCGCTAACAGTTCAAACCAGATGCCAGTGTATCAGAACTTGCCATCTTATTTGAAAATTATAAGTGATTTTCCAAAGTTTCAGTGGGAAAGTAAGGCCCGTTGCTGTAAGCTCATACCACTGATGTCCATGTATTCGTGGGTAGTCATTTCTTTATATAAAAATTTGTGAAATTCACTTATAAGGTTTGAATCGAAAAAAGACAAGCTCTGAAACTTGTCAGTTCATCCTGACTGATTGTGCTAAATTTGGGTGCAACCTGAGTGTTCGGCAATGCATATTTATTTTCTGCAGTAAAAAAAAACACAAGAACTTTTGAGGGGACACCTGTGAAAAATGGTGAGTGTGCAATCGCATGTAAAAACGGAACATGTGCTGACATAATTTCCAATAGAGCGTGTGCCCTTTATAATTATGATGGCACACTTCCCGCAGCTAGCAGCAAACAGCACCTGTACCGTCATAGTTGTGTACGGGACTCATGCATGCTAAATTTGTTGCCACAACATGTCCCGTACTAAGGAATTATGGTTTATATTCTGTAATTCAGTGATATGAAGTATAATGGAGCAACAAGGTTAGCAGTGATATATCCCGTACTAAGGAATTATGGTTTATATTCTGTAATTCAGTGATATGAAGTATGTTGGAGCAACAAGGTTAGCAGTGATATATCCCGTACTAAGGAATTATGGTTTATATTCTGTAATTCAGGGATATGAAGTATGTTGGAGCAACAAGGTTAGCAGTGATATATCCCGTACTTAAACGGTCTCTTTTTCCTAATAGAGATGGTCAAGGCTATGAAAATGAATGTCTGTCAATTGAATAATAAAAGAAACACAAGCGTAAAACAAACTTGTGAAAACCCCGGTGTCAGATGTCTTGCGTGAGTGTTTTCATTAACTCCAAGACAAACAAAAACAAATACGGCATATACTGAATATTTTTACAAATGCGGGCATACCGAAGTGTGAAGTCTTACATCTGAACTCCATGAATATACAAAATCTGTGCGCAGAAAAACTAACACACCGCCATTTCTGCTTTACCTCCAATATTAATTGTACGAGAATTCAACGATTTATGTTATGTTCCCTTTCGATTTCGTGTTTGTTTTTCAGAAATGACAGGAGCAGAAGCGGTGAAATTCCCGTTTCAAACTGGAAGTTTAATGGGGCGAACTTGTGCCAAACAAAATGAACGAGAATCGAGACAGCAGAAAAGCGAGCGGCGATTTGGCGGCGTAGAAGCAAGCGAGAGCTAGACTGACTCGACAAGGTCACGCGCAGCTCCTCATCTAGTGTGAGTCGGCATGTCGAAAAATTGGTCCGGATGGTTTGAGCGTCGAGCGTTCAGAGTGAGGAGGAACAGTCACTTTCAAGAACAAGAAAGTAGGACTAAAGGATAATAGTTACGTCGCGAGTAAGGCTAAACACGAATCTTCTAAAAGTCCGTGACCGAGCTTTGCTTGCACGGCCTCCACGCGCGGCAATATGCGGCGATTTAATAAAAAATTCACAGGGCTTCTTATGTTATACCCAAGACAACTTGAAGGCGAAAGCCCAAGCGCCGACCCCGGTGATAGCAAACCTCCGAAGTCAGCGCGCTCTCTGACGACGCACATTTGGCGCCGTTAATCTCACGGCATGTCGCACGCCCGCTCTCCACCGCTGCCCTTGCGAGTGTCCTCCTCTCCCGTTGGGTTTGGGCCACGCGCGCGCCTCTGCCGATCCTGGCACAAGTAACGTCATCTCGTGGTCCAGTGGCGAACCGTGGGTTTTCGTACCTTTCGGATCGTCGACGTGTTTTCGTACCTTTCGTGTCGCCGACGTGCTTTCGTACTTTTCGTGTCATCGACGTGTTTTCGTTCAAGGACTTTGAAGGTCGACTGAACTATGAGACATATAAGACGTTCGCCGTAATAAAGGAAACACAAGCGTGCAACAAACTTTTGAAGACCCTGATGCTAAATATCTTCAACGAGTGTTCTCCCTAGCTCCAAGACAAACAAATAATACTGAATATGCTTAATATTTTTAAAAATGCGGGCATACTAAAGTGTGAAGCCTGATATCTGAACCCCATGAATATACAAAATGTGTGCGCCAAAAAACCAGCAAACCGCCATATCTGTTTCACCTCTAAATTAATTGTACGAGAATGCAACTCTGTGCTATGATTCCCCTCAATTTCGTGTTTTTCCTGTGTACGGGCAGACAACGCGTGGTTTTTCCTAAACCACGCGTTGTCTGCCCGTACACATCCGTCTTCATTCCCTTTTTGGGTAATGTTACTAGGTTTTAGTCGGCTATAGTACCAATAGCCGACTAAAACCAAACTATCGATAGCCAACTATATCCATAATACTATCGATAGTCACCTATCGATAGTTTGCGACGCTATTGATATTTCATTTTTAGATAGTTTTGCATCACTAGAGTCGGTCATTATTTCCAGTATATGATAATCTTCTTTTTTTTTCAAGTGTTTTCTCGTCGAATTTTAGTTTTACATTGGTTGGTGCCTTATACCCGAATATCCCGTATCTGGTCTTTTCATGTGATAGAATCAGTCCGATTTCTTTTAGATATTTATCGATATGATCTAATCCCTTCTGTTGCGTTCCTTGCTGGTTTGTTGGGTGACCCCTGTTCGTCTATAATGTTATATTTCTGCCTCACGTTCTCAACGTGGGCTGCAGTAAAGGATACAAGCGGAGTGACTAGTCCTGGCAAAGACTGGTCGCTGCCATACCGGGACATCTCCAAGACTGGCAAAGCAATCTACCAACTGAGCTGACCATTGGAGCTAGCCGTCAGTAGAGAAAAAGACAGTTAAGAGTTTTTACAAGTTTTGATCGTAACCACCGCAAGGGTAAGATCAGACGTTAAATTATTGGGTTTAAACTGAACGCCAGGTGGTCCGTATTGGCCAGCGCTTTGCCTTGTTTTTACCAAGGCGGCTGTAAAACGAAATAAAGCTCACCATTGCAATACAGAATGCAAATAATAAATTTGTTTTGAGACAACATAGAAATAAAGTTTTCCTCGATAGAATGTAAGAATAAAAATAAAGTCCCTGATCAGTCGGGGCATCCCTTTTTTATATCAAGGTGAAAAAGTAACGACGCGAGGAGTAATAAGGTATTTGACGATTATAAACACAAGACAATTGTTATTTATAACTGCTCCGATTGTCTATTATTTTAAACTACGTGTGCCTATGTTCCATTATCTCCCGTAAGCATGTTTTCTTATGTACTTTTCCAGAAATTCGACGACTCTGTTTCATCGTAAGGAGCGCAATCAGAGACGAAAAGCGCGATCTCAGAACTAAACACGCAATGTCAAGGCGCATTCATTTCACATGGTTTAGAACGAACTGCGTGACCATGCGCTCTTGGCGGTGAGTGATTGGTTCCATCGGCCCGTAGCGTTTTCTGCGCTCTGAACTATAGGTAAAGCAAAGTATGCAGAACTTCAGATGTGCGAGTTTTACAAACCAACTAACAAAAAAATACATAAAACGCCCCAGCAAAAAAAAAAAAAGAAAAGCTCGGTTTAATTTGGATAAACTGGAGTCCTTTTAACGTACAACCGAAATCTCAGTAATAGGCCTCCGTCGAAATGTGGGCACCTTGGCGGGGATTCTAACCCGCCGAATGGGGATCCGTAGGCCATCACTTTGCCGCTAAACCTCCGATACATATATACAGCGATATTACAGAAGCAGCAGTTAGTGGGACACTTTGCGGGTTTCGCGCCGTCGACCACGCTCCATATCGACGCGGGCCATTTTCGGCACTCCGCCCAAAGATTCCACATTGACGTCACTCCGCTGACGTCCACGCCGCGCATCACGTCCCCTGTTACCTGGCGTCAGCTGACAGAATGGCGCGGCATATTGTCATGTCAAATTGCACAGTGACTCCACGGGACTTAATGACATCAGGTGACACCATGAGTCACGTGATGTTATGACGGCACGTGACATGGTGACGGCACGTGACATACACGACTTCACGTGACACCATGACGGCACGTAGAAACATAAACATGAGACTGCTGATAATTAAGAAGAATGAAAACAAAGCGTTTTCGCTAATTTTGTTATAAAGGTTCTCGGGCAATGAAACCAATAAATCTAGTTCCTCAGATCACCTAAATATGGCGATAACTCACTCTGCGGGCTCTAAGCATCCTAGAAATCCATAAATCATAACGATATGCTGCCGATTTCCCTATTTAAAAAGCAATCAGAGTTGGAACACCCCGAAGTCATCTCCGGCGATAGGTGGAGCAATGTTCCGGCAGCCAGGACGGCTGGGTTAAATTATAGTCCCAGCTGCGGACAATGAACCGCGCGCATTCGAGATATCCCTCCGCGATTCCACCGGTCGGAGGCGCGAGGATCCTTCACATGCTATTGGCTGACAGTGGCCTTGGTTTCAGAACATGGTCCTCCCATCGCCTGAGATGACCTCGGTGTGTTGCGATCTTTTATTGCTTTTTTAATAGGGAAATCGGCCGCGTATCGTCATGATTTATGGATTTCCAGGATGTTTAGAGCCGGTAGAGTGAGTTATCGCCCTATTTAGCCGATCTCAGGCACCTCTTTGGGCACCTTTAAGCCGGCGAAACCACGGCCGTTATATTAGGTGGAGCTTCAACGCGTGAAACTTGAGTGCGCGATTTTGGAAGTGTTCTTCAGTGACTACAAGGCGGTGTTAGTTTGTGTCCAATAACATTGCATAAGACGTTCAGGCAGCCACACCAACGACAGAGACCGGTTCGTGCATACACATGCAGTTTCGACGTTTCCTGGATTTCAAACTTGGCCACAAGATTTTTGAAGTGTTCTTCAATTACCACGACACAGTCCTAGTTTGTGTTCAATAACATTAATAGTTTAACAGGTTCACGAGGTGCTCTCTACTTAATACACCCTCATTCATTCCAAAACGCTATGGAATTTACGTCCGGTGTGTTACTCGGTTTAATACGAAACGCTATGCGTACTCTATGGTGCGCGCTCGCACCTGTACCGTTCATTCGGTCCATCTGCTCCGCAATGACACCTTAGGGGCTCCGACGTTACACCTCATCTGTCGTAGTGTTTCACCTTACAGGTTGCGTAAGTGCCCTGACGTTTTCATTACACTCGACCTAATGCTTTTCGTATGAAATCCAGTCCATAAACACATTTTGCCTCAAAGAGGAAAGCCGTTTGATTCGAAAACGTATTCACGCAGGGTAAATGAAGCTTCGAGCGCATTCTTTTTCCGTGCCACCTAATTGTTGTATACTGAGGGAGAGGAAAAGTAACGCTGCGTTCTTTTGACGTAACGGCGCTTTTCTGAATTAACGGTTAAACTTACGAGTATCGTTTCACTATTACAAACACTGTAACAAATCAGTCGATGAACACTGCACCGTAGTTCTACGTTCTTCCACTAGTGTGCACCGCCCACTCCGTCGCACGCGTACGTGCCTCCCTTTCAAGCAGGCCAAAGCGCGGGGCAAAGGCACGCTGAGAGCAATATCTATAGCCCTAACGAGAAAGCCCTCCTATCCAAACCGCCTAACGACCAAGCACTCTGCTCGTGAACATGCCGAGCGGTCAAAACACGGGCGCGGATCCTGCAAAAAAGCGACGACAGCGATCGGGCGCTAACAAGGCGCTCACGCCCGACGGCCGGGGCCATTAGCAGGAGCCTCGGGGCACCCTCCCAGACTCCAATGACTCGACCGTAGACTCCGGCGAGGGCCGCACCCCGCGTGTAAGAGCACCTTCCAACGGGAAGGCGAGTGAGAAAGGACAATCCTTCTGATTAGGATCAAATCAGGGAGAGGTTATCGTCGTGTGTCTCGAGGCGATGAGAAATCCTCGCGGAAGGCTAACTGACTGACTGACTCGTTTCACCTTCCATGATGACATTCTTTGTACTAACCAGTAGTAACCAATGCCAATAGCACGCGCTCACAGGGAAAATACAATAGGCGGAACAAAATGCAGCCGTAGCACAGTCAAACAGTCAACGCTAGAGCTTGCGCCTTGAGACGCTCTTACGCACGTTCCAAAACAAAAAAAAAGAAATAGAAAAATAATTTTTCGGAAGAACATGTTCAAATTTCATCACCCTAAGCAAATCGAACATGAAGGCACCTATAGTTCCATATTAAAGGGGCCATGAAACGATATTGGGTAGGAATGTTCATGACTTTGCAGAGGCGTACTGGTCGTCTGGCCCAAGTATACTCGCACAGATCGCCACTGATTCAGAAGCTTCTTTGTTGCGGTAAAATTGCGAGGGTAAAAGGGTGCTATTTTGTTCAGTCTTGCCTTCGCAAAGCTTCATGACGTATATGTGGGATCGAAACCACCCGCCTGACGACAATCGAGTGTGGCTCATAGATTGGACTCGAGAACTGCGTGAGCTCTCGACTTCGGCTTGTAACAATCAATGCCTCAGCGGACACTCGGGTAGTGGCTCGTGTACACGGTAGAAGAAATACATTTAGGTGGTGACTCTGGCCGCTCCTTAACGCGAGGAGCGAGCGACCAGATCGTGTTCGGAGCTATACTTCGTTTCACCTTATGTTGTACCGCAGCGAAGGCTAGAAGCGCGAGCTCATAGCGTTGGCAGCCGCTCTTAAGTGACGAGAGTTTGTGCCACCGAGATGTGCCCAAGAGCAAGGAGCTCGCGCTTGTTGCCTTTCCTGCGGTACATTACAAGGTGAAACAGAGTATAGCATCGAAACAGGAGTATACTCTGTTTCACCTTATGATGTACCGCAGGAAAGGCTACATGCGCGAGCTCCTTGCTCTGGGGCACATCTCGGCGGCACAAGCTCTCGTGACTTAAGAGCGGCTGCCAACGCTATGAGCTCGCGCTTCTAGCCTTCGCTGCGGTACAACATAAGGTGAAACGAAGTATAGTTACCTCCGCGCCGCCGCGGAAAGCGCTGAGGTGTGAGCACCGTGGGTATGAGGTCTCTCCTCGGCGGCCACGGTTTCGGGGGCGTAGCTTGCTTGCCTTTTTCGCGTTGTGGTGGTGGTGTGCGGCCAGTGGCTGGACTCATGTTTGCTTTGGTGCTGTGTCGATCAAAGGTGCCACCATCGTGCACGAAGGTGAGCCTTAACCTAAAGAAGAAGTTATGCTATAAGGATGGGAAAGACGTGCTTCGTTCCCAACTGCAATTCGGGGTACCGGAACTGTGCAGAGCGAGTGTCCTTGTTGAAAGCTCCATCGAATGACGTTCGCCTGGAGCAGTGGCGTCGTGCAATCCCGAGGGCCGATCGCAAGTTACTACCTAGTCTCCTCATCTCGTTGACCAAGTGAAGACCAAGCTTCACAGTCTAATTTCTGTCGAAGACTGGGAATGCGAAGATGTCTGGACAGAAAAGGCTGAAGAAACCAAGGCTGTGGACTGCATACTATATTGTGTAACTGGGTTTTTTAGTGTGAAAATGAAAAAGCTACACGCTGCCCTGCATGCCGATCCGCTTTCAACATCGACAAAAACACTTCTGCTGAAGCAGCACTGACAAACGTGAAGAACAGAGGAGGCCTTATACACCCCGCAAGAACCTTTTCTAGCTACTGAAGAAAGCGGAACAGTTCTTCGTGGAAAATAAAAGCCACCAGACTGTCTACTCGGACACAATCGACAGTGTTCTTGACACATGCACAATAACATTTCCATACGCTGAACACAAAGAAGAAACAGTTGCCCAGTTGATCCACTACTACTTCAGCATGCGAATGCGACAACACTGTCAGCATATTAACATGAGTATGAACAAACAAGTTCAAGAAAAGAAGAAATCAGCAAAGCAGCGCTCGTCTTAGTTTAAGAGCATGGGCGAGAAACGCAGGGTGTAGGAGATTGCGTTCTTTGGCAGTATGCAGTGAATTCAGCTTTTGTGTACATTTTAAACAGAAAATATTTGTTAGGTCTTTTTTCACAGATGAAAAGTGATTTATGTCCTATAACCACTACTATTGTTTGACTTTCAGTCACTGTGTCATCATGTCAGTCAGTATGTCACCATACTGTGTCATCAGTTCAGTCACTATGTCATCATAAATATAATTTTTTTCTGCTCACAAGGTTTGTATGTTTCACAGTACAAGTTGACATTGTATGTATAAACCATTTGTAATGCTATAACCTTTATGCTCATGTAAAGAATTATTTTGGCCCCACTATGTAACATTATTAGAATTTTTTTTTTTGAATAAGAAGGCAGGAGCAGGGTGGGAAAAATTACCCGATCTCCTATAAAGCCACGCATGTGTGTAAACAATTTACGGAACTGTTACCAAACATGCTGTTTGACAAAACATGCGGGCACGACCCAGCTGTTTACTCTAAATTACTCTAAATTATTGAAAGCCCAGTAGATTATGCCGGGAAGTTTTATTTTTATACGAGTATTTTTGTCACGATAACTCATCATCGGAATGTTCTCATTTAAAAAAACAAGAACCGCACGCGGGAAAAGGCAATCAGTGCCAGTGCGCCAACGTAAATACATCATTTCAGTACACAGTACACAGGGACCGAGTAAAGAAGGCATAATTTCCTTCACAAGCCCTCTGTACAAGCCTTCACAAGCAAGCCCTTTATACTTGGGCGCCATCTATCCCCGTGCGCGTGAAGCGCGCTCGCGCGCCGATCATAATGTGGTCGCCGCGTGAGACAGAGAGTCATCACCTAAATGTATTTCTTCCACCGTGCTCGTGTCCAAACACTACGGTGATGAGAATAGCTCTAAAAATGCCTGGGGCTCATCACGCGTTTTCTACTTTGCCAACCCCAGCGCGTGGGCATGGTTAACGTTGGCGGAATATAGCATAGGCACCAGGTTAAAGTCCCTTGATAAAATTCACGCTTACAAGTACTGCCAACCTTTGCTCTGGAAACGCGCAAGACACGTGCTACGAGCGGGTGCTCCGCCGCCGTTCGCTTTCAACGGCCGCTCATTTCAGTGCTCAGCCACCATTTGCTTCCAAGCGTCGCTCGAGACATGGGCCGCGTGCACTGGCGCGTGTGACGCTACCCGCAAGACAAACGCAAACACATCCAGGGGCTTTACACCAGGCCACGTGGCCGCTTGTTCTGGCTCCGAGTTGAGGGGATCAACGATGCTTATATTTATCGAATTCTTTTGGTGACTGCCATTGATTAGAAAAAACTGAGGCAGTTTTATTCGGTAATTAACTTTAGGGCGTGATTCTAAGTAGTATTTAGCGAAAGTATGAAAAAATCGTTTCAAGACCTCTTTAATTCAGGGCGCGGACGGTGCTACGAGCGCGTAAGGCGCATCATGGCGTTCTCCTTGTTACACAGTACCATCGACTAAACCAATCATGTCAAGTAGAGTGGAGGCCAAGTGACTTGCATTTTTAGTATGTGTCGCGCTCGGTCTAATGATGAAACGAAGTATAGGGATGTTGCGGAGCTTCGTCGGACCTCAGGCTCGACTGGGTCGGGGAACCTTCGCACTTTTGTAGTCACACTGACAAGGCCACAACGGCAGCGCATATCCCTTTCGGACGCCCGACCTCCAACATGCGCTCGCTGCCTTCCGCCGTGCTTTGACTGCGTGTGCACGCTCGAATACCACGAGACGCCAAAGCGTTATCGAACACAGGAAAGCTCGCGCTGGAGGCGGGACGACTGCCGTTCTCATCCTGGAAGTGACTTCAGCAAAATTCGACAAAGTTCGACTTGGGAACCAGATATTTGTGGAGGCGAAGCTGTACAACCTTCTCGAGTAGTTTGCCCAGACAGGAGGTAAGGGAAATCGGGAGCAAGTTCTCCAAGAAGAGGGGTTTGCCAGGCTTGGGAATCAGAACGACTGTTGCTTCCCTCCACTCCTTGGGAAGGGTACCCGAACCTCGTTCAGGTGGGTAGTAAGCTGCGTGGTGTCCGAATCAGAGAGGTGATAGAAAAAAGAGCAGCGGATCTGTTTAGGACCAGGGGATGTTTAGCGGCGTATGTCGCAACACAAAAAAAAAAAAAGTTTTAATACCACAACGCGAAATCGTGTGGTCATTTATGACTATTAAAAGTAGTAGTGAAACGTGGAATGTACGTTTTATATCGGGGAAAAAGGCTTAAATTTCTCTTCCTATTTCGGTTCTTCAGAGGATTATTTATCTTGCGTTCTTAAAATTATCTTTATTTCTATTTAACTCAACTATAAACTAAACAGGCGAATGTTATTTGCGAAAAATTTTCAATGTGTTCAAGACTAAAATGCTGCGAAATCGGTTTGACTTTGTAGATCAAAAATTTCTAGTTCCTAAACATGTTTATCGCTTGTGGAGTATTAGGATTCATGCGGAATAGGATACATTGCTATTTATTCTCGGATGGTCTCGATGACATTCAATTAGTTACACACTTCTATGTGACACCGAATAAAAGGTATTTCGTTTAATGTTCAGATGTGGACCGCCATTATTCTTTCAAAATTACCAACCACATTATCAAAAATCTTTGCGGCGAAGGTTTCGGTAATTTTGATGAACGCATCGGTGCGCAATTCCCATCCGGAGACTGAGTATTTGTCTCCAATTTTCTTTCTCTTTGGACACTTCCCAGGCAAGCCTGCATGATGGTTCCACATTCAGGCCTGTTGCTGCACACGATGTAAGTGAGCCGTGCCAATACAGGATGCTGTCGTATCAGCTACAATAAATCCCAACCTTGTTTGGCAGGGTAGCTGTAAAGTAAAAAAAATCCATGTGTTACTGCCGTGTTTCTTAATTACCATAAGCCCCTTCCCGTCAGTTGTCCCACCAAACCAGCTGCTAAACGCGTTTCGGACTCGTCTTCGCGCTTTTATATTCCCCAGGGCAACGTTTATGGTTGTACATGCTCATTCCAACTTTATATCCTTGATGGAGCGTGACACCGGTGCAAGGCGTGGCTGACAATTACTAGCGTTAGCAGCTTCACTCGGCGTCTGCTTCGCATTCCAGTAAAACGTGACCTACCCGAGCGAACAAATGCCGAAATATGAAGCTATATGCTATAGACATTGGCAGCCTTGTTTTACACAAAAGCTAATGGGTTCCATCAATGCATAGCTCGTATGTGTCGTAAATCGCCGCCATGCAAATATTTTATGCGCCGCAAGCGTTTGGTTTGCCGTGTTAGTTTCACATCGCGAATGTTATGATAACGAAGAAACCAGTAAGTTGAAAATTTTACTAACTGGTTTCTTCAAATTACAGCATTTGCTGATAGGTACTGATGGATATTCCTACTAGGAATAACGATCAGTACCCAGCAATGGTGACACTTGCAAGCTATGAATTGAAAGCGAGCGCGAACACTCGTCATCGTGAAACAAGGAGTCATCAAATCGCGGCCTAACCTCCGCATACGATACTCGTCCTCAGCAACCTGGCCATCTTTTTTTTCTGTTTTAGCTGAAAATTGAGTTCCTTTTTTTTCCTTAGAACAACGTTTTACTTTTTTGAAATATAAAACAAATTATAAAACAAATATAACCGGGCAAATAGAACTGCGTGGTTCACGTGAATTGGTCAACATTCAATGATCTCACCTGCCGTGTAAGGCCCATACCGGCGGAAGCAGCCACTGCATTTCTTCGCTGAGGCCAGAGTTGGCATTTTACATCGTTGTTTCGGTACTGATCGTATGGGAGGTACTGCAATTAACGAAATCCTTCCACAAGTAAGGAACGCCGTTTCGTCGATGGGGCCCTTCATCTTTGTCTTTATCTCTGGCAGATTGGCCAGACTCTAAATCCAGTGTCACGTGCACTGCCTGGTGGTTCTTTTTTATGGTATATTCGACAGGTCACTTTCGAGCGCTCCAATCATCCGAGTCGGAGCTACCAGATCCCGGGCGCCTCCGCATCGGAGCGAGAGAATCGGCGCGCCCAGCCGAACGCTCCTCTACTTTTCGGAGCGGCAAGCCGAGCGGATAGAGGGTCGCCTGTGCCACAGAGGACGGCGCGAGCCACCCTCTAGCGGAACTTTTGCTTCTCGGATTCAAAGGGTTCAGCAGTATTCAGTCATCCATCAATCCGTCAATCCTTGAAAAATGGCAGCCATCAACGCGGACGCTGATTAGGTCAACGCATGCCAGCCGTGCCAAGCGGAAGTTCCTGCGAAACTATAAAAACAGACAACAATACAGCTTGAAAACTCTCGTACTTTTGTTCTTACCGCTTCGTCCGTGTAGGTTCGCACTATAGGAAGTATTCACTGGACGCCATATTTGTGGGTGCTGTTGAAAGCGCATGCTCAGGGTGAGCTCACATTAATAGCCTGCTAAGACCGGCACTCTCGATGGTGCGGAATGCACGTTGCAAAAGAACTGTAGAAGCTCACCATCAGCCCGCGCTCAGCATTCGCGCACACAGATATGGCCGCCAGTGAATATTCCCTATAGAAACATAGGCCTTGACCTTGGGCACCGTACAAGGTGCGTCAAACAACTCGGCAAACTTCGCTTCGTAAACACGGCTCTCGTCGTCGCCGTCCGAGCTGCTGGTGTTGTCGCTGTCTGCTAGCTTCGCCAGCAGCACTGACGGTGTCACCCCGAACATTAAACGTCTTCGTTTCAACGACATTTCACCTCAATTCGGGGAGCACAACACAACGGTGACGGCGTCGAGACTGACGGCTGTTTTTCGCAGCCCTCTTTCTTCGATGCAGCTGCGTTCTCGCCGTCCGCTTCCGACACAAATCAAAATGGCGGAATGGCTGGAGTCACGTGACCGGTCGGCAGCCAGATCTCTCGTGCACTCCCACTTCCAAGTCAGAGCGCCTCAAACCGCTCCGATTCGGAGGACGGCGAGAGTCGGAGCTTCGAGAACGCTCCGAAAGAACCAGGCGAATATACTTGGAGCGCCTGACATCGACCTGCCGAATGCACACCGGCTTTTCAGAGCGCTCCAAGAGGCTGAAAAGCGACCAGCCGAATATACCATTAGCTTGGAGTGCAGCGAAAGTCATGGCCGCAAGGTCAAAACGGTCAAAACTTTGAGAGGTGCGGATCTTGTTTGGTAGCACGCGCAACGAAAGCAGCAACCGAAGCTACGAGCTCGGACTCGCAGTCCTCACTTCGGTCCACGGTAACCATAAGATTTGGAGCCAGACCTGGTTCCCATAATTGGTCCGCCGTGTGCAAACACCTATGTTAGCGTAGTTTCTGCAACATGCACTAATTCTCGCACTCAAAATAAAGAAATTCTGTGTGTGTTTTTTTAATTTTGAGGGTGATAATGATGTAATTTCTGTGACATCCAATAATTCTGGCACTTAAACTGAAACGGAGTATGTTTTTAATTTTGACGTTGCTAATTGTGTAGTTTCTTCAACATGAACTAATTCTCGCACTCGAAGTGAAACTGATAATGTTTTCCATTGTGAGGTTGCTATTTTCTGCAGCATGCACTAATTCTCGCACTCAAAGGTAAACAGAGTAGGCTTTTCTTTAATTCTGAGGTTGCTAACCGGGTGTAGTTTCTGCAACATGCACTAATTCTTGCGCTCAAAGTGAAACGGAGTAAGTTTTTTATTTCTAGTTTGCTAATTGTGTAGTTCAGCAAAATGCACCAATTCTTGCACTCATAGTGAAACGGAGCATTTTTTTAATTTTGCAACATTCTACAACATTGTCAACATTCACTAATTCTCGCACTTAAAACGAAACTGATGTTTTTTTCTCATTATGAGGTTGCTAATGGTGTATTTGCTCCAACATGCACTAATTCTCGCACTCAAAGTGAAACGGGTATGTTTTTTATTTTAAGAGTGCTAATGGTGTATATTCTGCAACATGCACTAAATCTCGCACTGAACGTGAAACGGAGCATGCTTTTTCTTAATTTTGAGGTTGCGAATGGTGTAGTCTCTGGACCATGCACTAATTATCGCACTCAAAGTGAAACGGAATATGCGTTCAATTGCAAGTTTGCTAATTGTGTAGTTTCTGCAACATGCACTAATTCTTGCGCTCAAAGTGAAACGGAGTAAGTTTTTAATTTCTAGTTTGCTAATTGTGTAGTTCAGCAACATGCACCAATTCTTGCACTCATAGTGAAACTGATCATTTTTAATTTTGCAACATTCTACAACATTTTGCAACATTCACTAATTCTCGCACTTAAAATGAAACTGATGGTTTTTTTTCATTATGAGGTTGCTAATGGTGTATTTGCTCCAACATGCACTAATTCTCGCACTCAAAGTGAAACGGGTATGTTTTTCATTTTAAGGGTGCTAATGGTGTATTTTCTGCAACATGCACTAACTCTCGCACTGAACGTGAAACGAAGTATGCTTTTTCCTAATATTGAGGTTGCGAATGGTGTAGTTTCTGGACCATGCACTAATTCTTGCACTCAAAGTGAAACGGAGTATGCTTTCAATTTCGAGTTTGCTAATTGTGTAGTTTCTGCAACATGCACTAATTCTTGCGCTCAAAGTGAAACGGACTAAGTTTTTAATTTCTAGTTTGCTAATTGTGTAGTTCAGCAACATGCACCAATTCTTGCACTCATAGTGAAACGGAATTTTTTTTTAATTTTGCAACATTCTACAACATTTTGCAACATTCACTAATTCTAGCACTTAAAATGAAACTGATGGTTTTTTTTTTCATTCTGAGGTTGCTAATGGTGTATTTGCTCCAACATGCACTAATTCTCGCACTCAAAGTGAAACGGGTATGTTTTTCATTTTAAGGGTGCTAATGGTGTATTTTCTGCAACATGCACTAAATCTCGCACTGAACGTGAAACGAAGTATGTTTTTCCTAATTTTGAGCTTGCGAATGGTGTAGTTTCTGGACCATGCACTAATTATTGCACTCAAAGTGAAACGGAGTATGCTTTCAATTTCGAGTTTGCTAATTGTGTGGTTTCTGCAACCTGCACTAATTCTTGCGCTCAAAGTGAAACGGACTAAGTTTTTAATTTCTAGTTTGCTAATTGTGTAGCTCAGCAACATGCACCGATTCTTGCACTCATAGTGAAACGGAAATTTTTTTTTAATTTTACAACATTCTATTATATTTTGCTACATTCACTAATTCTCGCACTTAAAATGAAACATGTTTTTTTCATTATGAGGTTGCTAATGGTGTATTTGCTCCAACATGCACTAATTCTCGCACTCAAAGTGAAACGGGTATGTTTTTTTTCATTTTAAGGGTGCTAATGGTGTATTTTCTGCAACATGCACAAAATCTCGAACTGAACGTGAAACAAAGTATGCTTTTTCTTAATTTTGAGATTGCGAATGGTGTAGTTTCTGGACCATGCACTAATTCTTGCACTCAAAGTGAAACGGAGAATGTTTTCAATTTCGAGTTTGCTAATTGTGTGGTTTCTGCAACATGCACAAATTCTTGTGCTCAAAGTGAAACGGAGTAAGTTTTTAATTTCTAGTTTGCTAATTGTGTAGTTCAGCAACATGCACCAATTCTTGCACTCATAGTGAAACGGAGCATCTTTTTTTTTGCAACATTCTACAACATTTTGCAACATTCACTAATTCTCGCACTTAAAATGAAACTGGTGTTTTTTTTCATTATGAGGTTTCTAATGGTGTATTTGCTCTAACATGCACTAATTCTCGCACTCAAAGTGAAACGGGTATGTTTTTCATTTTAAGGGTGCTAATGGTGTATTTTCTGCAAGATGCACTAAATCTCGCTCTGAACGTGAACCGGAGTATGCTTTTTCTTAATTTTGAGGTTGCAAATGGTGTAGTTTCTGGACCATGTACTAATTCTCGCACTCAAAGTGAAACGGAGTATGCTTTCAATTTCGAGTTTGCTAATTGTGTAGTTTCTGCAACATGCACTAATTCTCGCACTCAAAGTGGAACGGGTAGGTATAGTTTTTCAATTTTAAGGTGTGCTACATTGGTGTATGTTTGTGCAACATGCACTAAATCTCGCACTGAACGTGAAACGGAGTATGCTTTTTCTTAATTTTGAGGTTGCGAATGGTGTAGTTTCTGGACCATGCACTAATTCTTGCACTCAACATGAAACAAAGAATGTTTTCAATTTCGAGCTTGCTAATTGTGTAGTTTCTGCAACATGCACTTATTCTTACACTCATAATGAAACGGAGTATTTTCTTTTTAATTTTGAGGTTGCGAATGGCGTAGTTTCTGCAACATCTACAAATTCTTTCATTGACAAAATATCGCATACTGACGTGAAGTGCCTGAACGCTGGACTCCATAGAGCGAATATTCGGTTCGCAGCGCGTTCGCTGGCGTGCAACGCCATCGGCCACGCGAAAAGCGGACTCCGTCAAAACAAATATGTTGCCTTTTTTTAATGCGAAAGCACTAACTGTACCATGCAGTGAAGCCGGCGTTGTCTGTGCCCGTTGTCTCTAACCGTATGTGGCAGAGAAACGGCACCTAAATTCCCATTCCCAATAAAACACAAAAAAAACACAGCAACGCAGATGCTTCGTCACGGAAGCCGGCGGGTGCGCTCAAGGTCAAAGCGGACGCGCTTCAGAAATAAAACACAAAGAAAAGCACAGCAACGCAGATGCTTCGTCACGGAAGACGTCGTGAAACCGGCAGAGTTCGCCGCGCCTGCGCAGTGGGGGAGCGTGATGTCACCTCCGCAGCGGCAAGTGCGATAGGAAGACGTTGCCTGCTGCTTGTAAGAATGCGCTGTGTGTAGGAATGTTTTCGCACTCCTACACGTAAGAAGTCCTAAGTGGCTCTGCAGAATGTTTTGCTTCGTAAAGACACGCTTCAAAAAATTGTAAGAAAAAATTTGTTCTTTAACTATTGTTTTTTTTTTAAAGCATTGAAGAGGTGCTCAAGAAAAGCGACTCGCTGTCTGAGTAGATTGCAGATATATATATATATATATATATATATATATATATATATATATATATATATATATATATATATATATATATATATATATATATATATATATATATATATATATATCATGTTTGGGCAGGATTGGGTGCACTCAAAGCTGTCCTGCCAATCATCCATCTTCTCAAGGAGCAGATATTATAGTAACCAACCAAACAGCTCCCCCACCGCAAGACAGGACCTTACAACAACAGCAAAAAATTCTAACCTGGCCGACGCATCCACCATTTTAGTCAGCATATTTAAGAGCCTCCAACCAGTTAAAAAAACACATTCATTTCGAAAACCAATCCCGTTGACGACGAAGAATGTATAACGAGCCTCTTACAGCAAAAAATGACAACCTCGTCTAATTAGAAAAGATCGTTCGTCGCAATACTGAAAACGCAGAAGCTGTCCACAATACCGATCCTAAACACCGAGTCCTTCACGATTTTCCGCCCTAGGATATAGAATGGTAGACCTTCGTTTCATTCCCAGATACGTGGCGGCTGCACGTTTTGTGTAGACACCGTCGTCTGCACAAAGCGCTGTCTGTCTGTATCAGCCGTGCCTTACGCGTAAGAAATGTAGACGGCTCCAATTACGCGAATCCCCAGGACACGACTCTACTCACCAGTCATCTACGCAACCGTTGCCTGCCTTTTTTGTGTGTGTGTGTTTTGCGTTAGGCACACTGTAAAATGCGCCTAACTATCCGGTGTTTTTTTTTTTAATTATTATTGTTATTATTGTAGAACCGTCGTTGGTCCCCCAATCGGAGACAAACGAGCAATTACGAATAATGACGGCAAGCAGCGCCCGAGGACGGGCAAAGAATCGGCAGAACGACTCGCATCAGGCGCATCGAGGATGAGCTGATGATGGCTAGATTGTTCTCTCTATCTCTCTGGAGATCTGGATTATTGCCGTATACCTGTCGTGGAATCGAAGAGATTCGTTTTGGGACTCCTTTCCTTCTCTTGTTTTTCTTTTCTTCTTTTTTTAACGGTTATTTTGTACCAGGTTTTTCGTTTGGGGATGAGAAGAACCTATATATGTACGTCGCGCTACAGTTCAGCAGTGGTTCGTTTCCGCTTACGATTTCTCCCCCAATTAGGACGATGGATTGCTCTATAGGCCTCGAGGAGGTTGTTTCTTTGTGTGTTACTTATGTTGCAGAGTCATCTGTCTGAGCATTTTTATCGTTTCTCTTTTTCTTATTTTTTATTTTATTTAGAAAAAGTCTGCGCGAGTTTGAAGAGTGCGATCTATTTTGGAAAATATTATAACTAGCTATCCGAGTCAAGGAGCACTTTGTTCTTTGTTTTTGTTTCACAGGCTCGTGGTTTGAAAATTAAAAATAAACCCTTTGTTTCGTATTCACTGTAAGTATGTCCCATCGTTGGACCCAGGAGTATCGGTCGGCGGTGCAAACAGAACTGCGAGCATGCGCGGCACGCGCTGTACACATGTGGAGATATTTAGAATAGTGTGCCCCCACGCTTTGGGTCCCTCGAGTAGCTTAGGGCGTCGTACTGCGCAAGCGCAGAAGTTCTGGGCATGCGCAACGGCAGGCCCCACGCTACTTGGAGGACCCAAAGTGTTGGGGCACCCTCCTTTAAAAGTCCCCAAGAAAGGACTTCTAGTTGAGTACAATTCCATTCCCCCGCACCCGTAATGATGAGGTGCATTACGCGACACAGTATACGCGCGAACAAAAAGACTCGATCTTTCGCCAAATTACCCAAGCATCAAAGAGAATGTTGAGAGCGTAGGTACACGCGCTACACGTGCTCGCCTTCTCCATAGAAAAGATTCCAAGTAAATAACCGCAATAAAGCGTCCGTGGAACGCGCGCGCGAACTATCATTTGTTTCAGATGTTTGCGTTCGAACAGTTAGTGCTGAAGACGCGTACGCGCAGCGCGTGTACTATATGTTCCCGGCATTCCTTTTGGTGCTTGGGTAATTTGGAAAAAGGTCTATTGGCGCTTTTTCGTATTTTACTTAACATGGTAGTGGATGCCACAACATTTTACCACGTAGGTTAAGTGAGCATTTCCGACCACACTGTAGACAGATACCAAAGTTAAGGATCCGCGAAGGACTCCTTCAACATTCACATCACCGCCAGCCAGTTCCTCCGCCACGATGCCTGTATGGGCCTTTGGCATAAAATGCTAGCAAAGCTCTTGCGCGAGTGTCTTCATTTAGGGTCTCACTAGACCTAATGTCCCTTGGTAACGCTAACTTCAGCGACAACCCGTACAAGGGAACTACATGGTCGAGCCATACGATCGCGCTAGCAGCTCTTACAGCGTTATACCCTAAGTGTATAAAACGAAGACGGACATAAAAGTAATGTCAGACTGTCACCTTAGAAATCGAATTGTGCTTTCTACATATTTCATCAAACCCGCCGTTTCGTAACTAATAATCTTGGTCGTAACGCCGGGGTGTTTATTTATTCGAGGTTACCCGAAACTCCAAAGAGATTACTACAGAGGAAGGGGTGGACAGTGGACACAGTCCCGTAAAATATTGTCACTTAAAGTTTATGTACATAGAACGAACCAGCGAAGAACGAAAACACACTGCGCAAGCCGCGCCAATTCACCGCACGTTAGGAACAAAACGAAAAACACACAGAAAACGAGAGCTGTCTTTCGCTTGAATCAACCACTTCAGAAAAAAGTTACACAATGGACAATGAGCAGAATCAATAATTAGGAAACAGAGTTGCAGAAATTGTCCCACACATGTCACATCTTTAAAAAAACGTCATTTGCATTTACTCATACATGCCAGCCGTCCCAACAATCGCGCTTAAGTTTTTCGTAGAAGAGAGCATTGGACCGGATTGAGACGATGTTATCGGCTAATTAATTCCACTTTGTTATGATGTTAAGAAAAAATCAATATTTTAAAATGTTTGTTCAATATGTAAATTTTCTTTTTTTTTTTCTTTTTTTTTTTTGAGTGGTCTCATCTACGAGATACGAAGGTAGGCGGTTGAGTGAATTTCGACTTATCTTTCCCGGTTTGGTCGTGGTATATTGCGTGGAGAAACTTTAAGCGGAGTCGTCGTCTTCTAGATACCAGCGGCTCCCAGTCTAGTCGGTGGCAGGTCAAGAACGAAGTGGAATCTCCTCCCACCTTTTTCCACTTTAGTAGTGCGAACGCTGGAGGGAGGCGACCTCCTCTCCACCGTTCGCTCCGCTGAAGTGGAAGGGGTGGGAAGAACTTCCACTTTGTTCTTGACCTGTCACCTACTATAGTTGATTTTTCATAGCAGTGACACTTTCCCTATAATTGTAATTTTTGCTAACAAAATCTATCCGCCTTATGTTGTACTGTGTCCCCCGCCCGCTAAAGCCTTCATAAACAGGGAGTTTTCGTAGACCTTTTTCCCACCTCCACTACGCAGACCGCAACGAAGACGCCACTACTGCGCATTCGTGGCGCTAGCCTTGCCTGCAGAGTCCCGGATCTCGAAGCGGGTTGCGGAGAACGTGGCGGAACAGCGGAGAAGATCTACTAAAACTCCCCAATAGGCAATTTTCGTAGACCGTCCCCCCCCCCCCCCCCGCTACGTTCTCTGGATCGAAGACGCCCCTATTGCGCATGCGCGGCGCTAGCCTTGCCTGCAGAGTCCCGGATCTCGAAGCGGGTTGCGGAGAACGTTGCGGAACAGCAGAGACGATCTACTAAAACTCCCCAATAGGCAGGTTTCGTAAATCCCCCCCCCCCTCCACTACGCTCCTCGGATCAAACACGCCCCTATTGCGCATGCGCGGCACTAGCCTTGCCTGCAGAGTGAGAAAAATGTGGGGAAAAAAATTACTGTAAATTTGAAGTACAATTCCATTTACAAATTTTTATTGGTGCAACCCCGCCACAGTCACAAGGACAAAAACAATTTAATTTTTCTTAGCTAGCTGGAAAGCTTCTTTTGCTTTTTGTTCGCGTTATGATTTGTCTGCAATCGTATGTTACGTAACTGACGAACGATTTGCTCAGAGAGGAATGCTTCTTGCTCGTTTTCAGCCTGATATAAATCCATCTTTCTTGATGAGTCGCTGGTTTCTGTAGAAAAGAAACCCCCAGAAAATTCATCAAATGGTATACAATTTGTACATTAAAACTACTAGTTTCGAGATTATATTTGTGGAAAAGGTTAGAAATAGATCATTATATTAAAACTGGTCTTAATAAAATCACGATTTAAAATATGATTTAAATCATCTTGAATTTGATTCTCCACCCTGACCGGAGATCTCGTCGTTAAGTTACACAGTGTCCAGCAGTTCGATAAGAACAGACCTTATCTAAGAGGAGTTCTGCATTTTGGAGGATTGCGCATGCTTCGGGTGTAAGGGGGACGGTTGAAAATAACGAACCAGAGGCTGGGGTGTGCGAGCTTACGAGGTGCGGTTCTCACGTGCCAAGCCGCTCTCTCGGCAAGTTCCTCCAAAACTAACTCTGTACTTACGCCACATGGGTGCCGTCTTGGTGTAGAAAAAGTGTCATTGAGCCGTACTCTTTTGCAAATTCTGGGGGACTGAAAGCGAATTATGACTGGGAACATGCGAGGGAACGATGGCTCTTATAGGCATGTTTTCCGTCTGTTTACCAGTTTCAATGGATCTTAACATCGTTTTTTTTTTGTCTTTGTTAAAGTACAAGCTACTTTTTTATGCTAACACTTTAACCTCTCTAATACGCTACAGATTATAGGGAGTTTTCGTAGATCGTTTTCGCTGTCCCGCAATGCTCTCCGCAACCCGCTACGACACCCGGAACTCTACACTTAAGACCATCGGCGCGCAGGCACAGTAGCCGCTTCTTCGTTGCGGAGAGCTTAGCGGAGGGGGAAACGCGGTCTACGAAAACTCCCTATAAGGGAGTTTTTGTAAATCGTTTTTGCCGTTCCGCAACGCTCTCCGCAGCCCGCTACGATACCAAGAACTCTACAGGCAAGGCCATCGGCGCGCAGGCTCAGCGTTGCGGAGGGCTTAGCGGAGAAGGAAGCACGGTCTACGAAAACTCCCTATAGGCTCCGTGCGGACGTGTTTCAAAAAGACTGGTGGCGCCATCCGGTGGGCAAGACACGAAATATTGGTACGTTCCCGTCGTTCTGCTCTCGCACGGCGCGGGCTTCGTCTCTGGTTTCGTTATGGCGTCCGCAGCATCGCGGCCGAAGAAACGTACGTCGACGTATTGCTGCGTGTACGACTGTCATAACAGCTACATCAACACAGCCGGGAAGCTCCCTGCCGTGAAGTTTTATCGATTTCCTGGCAAGCCGTACGAGGCGGACCGCCGGCGCAAATGGATCGCAGCGGTGCGGCGCGCAATGTAAGACAGTTTTGTTTTTCGCGCCAACTTTCTTCGTCTTTGCTAGCTTTTTGTGCGGAAGATTTGTTTCTAGCTCGTGCAGCAAATCACTGTTATGTGCACAGGGCAGACGGAGACTCGTGGGAACCCCCGAATCGGCAAACTAGAATCTGCAGCGCCCACTTCGTTGGGAACCAGAAGAGCTCCATCGCTCACCACCCTGCCTACATTCCCACGATTTTTCCCTCGTCATACAAGGCAAGAAACAACGTGACGACGGAGACTAAACTACAGAGATATAAACGGTTAGTAACTGGCACCTGGTGCGATAACCTTTTCGTTTTTTTTATTCGCGAAATGCATCGAAAGTCGTGGAGGACGTGAAGAGCTTACGTTTTGTTTCTTGCCTTCCGAAGATAGCGATGGAATTTTATCGGCTAGACTTAATTAGCTGCAAGTTTCAAACTTGCCCAACTTGAGCCCAGGCAAGAAGAACATTTTTTTAGCTTTGTTTGCAAGGCCTAATATCACATCCCGAAACACAGTGTTTTTATTTCTTCTCGCAGCTGGCAAAAAAGGAGCAGGACACAATCGGGTAGCCCTTCAACACCTGCATCCTCAAGTACGGAAGATGCCGGGCCCTCGACCACTGTAGCCGATCACTCAACCAGTGAGGACGACCAGGCCACCAGTGTTGAACCACCACTGCAAGAGGGAGATTCTATGCATGCTGTGAATGCGGTGAGCCAGTTTGTCCGATATGTTTTTCTGGACTTCCGACTTTCACAAATTAATATTGTTCTACGATTGCCCTGTCACATGAAGCAGACGAGTTATTCGGACAATACCGAAAAGTTTTTTGTGGTAGTGCCATCAAACTATATTGATAAAACTATATTGCCTTATGGATCTAATCACTCCCGAACTGCTGTGCACACGACAAGGTGACCTGTTCCCTCCCAACTTACCAGAAACATTGTTTTGTTGAATGTTGTCTGAATTACAAGATTGCTTTGTAAATAGGAAACTACCAGCAAGTGACATATGCATTCCATGCGAACAGAGTGGTTGCACTATTCGTTTTGTTTCTGATTATATAGGAGTTTTTCTAATTAGTTAGAGCAGATTGTCTGCGAAACAGTGGAAACAGTAGACCACTGATACATGCATATGGTGTTTTCACAGTTCACACAGACAGAACGAGTTGACGAAGTTGGACCCTGCAACCTCTTCTTGTCCGTGACATCAGATGGGGATGCTTCCACTCAGGTCACCCATGCTATCATGACAAGCGTCGCCATCGAAGCAGCTACAGAATGGGCATCAACAGCTGTGGGGCCTGACCGACGGAGCTGCATCTTTGCTGGTTATGACTCTTTAGTAGGAAAGTCTGGTGCTCTTGAGGAGCTCTGCTCAGTGAGCACGAGTGTCTTTGCTTTGTTGCTCCATTTACTCAGTTCTATTGTTGTGAGAGAGAATGACATCTCCATTGAAAACAAACTGCTCATATTTCTTTTAAAACTGAAGCTCGGGATTTCATTTACGAGCCTTGGGGTGCTGTTCGGTGTGCACAGGACAACAGCAAGCCGCATCTTTTTTTTTTTTGTTTTAAAGAACCTGGTCAGTGCCACAAGCTCCTGGATCCCAAATCCGTCCTCTTCCTCGGTGCAGGCAACTATGCCGGAGTGCTTCAAAGCACACTACCCAAAGTGCCGCTACATAATTGACTGCACCGAGGTGAGGACGGAGACTCCAGCGACTTTAGAACAGCAGCGGGCACTGTTCTCAAATTACAAGGGCTGTCACACACTGAAGTTTCTCATAGCCATTCTCCCCAACGGAACCGTTTCATTTGTCTCACAGGCGTATGGGGGCCGGAGCTCGGACACCTACATAACTATTGACTCGGGGTTCTTAGAGCGTATAGAACCAGGAGATGTAGTACTTGCAGATAAAGGGTTCCCGGGGATCAAAGCACCAGTTGAGAGCAAGCATGGAGTCATGGTGTTTCCCCCTTCTCAAAAGGCCAGTTGCAGTTTACGTCAGCTGAAATGGAGATGACATACCAAGTTGCCAAGGTGCGAATTCACGTTGAGAGAGCTATTCAGAGGATAAAGATTTTCAATGTTCTGAACAACAGAGTCCCCACTGAACTTATTTCTAGCATGACCGACATTGTGCGCATCTGCTGTGTACTGGTGAATCTTCAGCCACCAATCCTTACGAAATAATTCAACAGAACAGAACCTCATTACATTCTTAGGCAACCGGCACCTAGGATTTGTGACTTCAGGGTGAAAAAGGGTACTCAGTTATTTTTCTTTGTGATGGTTTTGAATATGTATGTGACTTCTATCGCATATCTTTGTGCTAATGGTGTAATGTCGAAGTCTGCCAGGAATTTCTTTTTCAGTGCAGTCCTCTTTAAATGCTAGAGTGGAGATGGTGGTGCATGTTGGGCTGTGGGGCTACTTCTGTGACTTGTTTTTTTTTTTGCTTACATTTATGTTTCACATCCCTTTAATTATGTCCTTTGTTGTTCTTGTAATGTTGAGTACTATAATAAAAATGTGTACTTCGCAGGAGCGTTGATGAATGAGAGTAGATATACAGCCATTGAGAACATGTATTTATTAACAGCTGATTTTCAACCGCTATTTACATGAGGTTATAGGCCATATGGAAAAATAGGCATCACATAGTACATTTATACGAAGAGAATATTAACATCTTGGCCTGGAAACAAAGGTACTGAGAAAACAGCATGCCATCTGGCACTGTGGGTTAGTGAATAAATAAATAAATAAATAAACCAAAGACATACCTCGACGACAGCATGGATGCTGCAACCTGTCCTGGCAACATACAATACAAGCAACATTTGCCACTAGGAAATAAGGTATGTAAGCGCAACTAAATGACTTAGGCGACCCGTGCGCCTTGACCGGGCCACAACACGTGGACGATAAATAGAATTGACAGAATTTACAATTGAGAAATACAATCAGTAATTTAACAGGTGAAAAACGATGCTGCTTGAAAGAGCTTATTGACCACTGTTTATTGACGAGCTTCTTTGCGCAGATATAATGAACCAATCCAGTGACCGAAGATATCTATTCTCCCAATACCACTAATAACGAAATGAATGCAGACTAGTCCCATTCACAGATTTAAGATCCCCCCCCCCCCCACCCAACATAGCGGCTCCAAGCGACATGATGATGATACTCGACAGCAATTTCGCATATGGCTAGGGTTCCGCGTTTTCAGAGTTTATTTTTGAGCGAAATCGGAGGGTGTTTTTCCAAGTTCAATTTTCACTATAAAATCGAAGTTTTACAGAGCTTTCTTTTATGGTTCACAAAATTCTGAGTTCTTCGGCGAAGCGAATGGAAGATAGAAAACAGTAGTTTGCGAATTTAGTAAAGCAGCTTTTTTAATGCGAGACGTATTCGGCTATGGTCGTAGGGAGGCTATCTCATTTTTATGATAAAGTGCTAAACGGCATTCTTTTGTGACACCTACTTACAAATGGATGTTGACACTAAAAAAAAAGGAAGGAGAAACGCGAAACTTGTTAGAAGATCCCGGGAAAATATAAAGGCCAGTCGGGTTCATACAGCTGGCAGTCCCAAACATTTTGAATTTTCCGGATCAATTTGAATCTGCAAAATATTTACTGGCAACCGTTTTTCGGATTTTATTGGATTTATCTGAAAACGCAAAACCCTAGATATGGCATACTGCAGCCTGCGCTACCCATGTGTCGTTCAATGCTGTTCCAGAATTGCTTCCAGCATGTAATGAAAGTAAAAATGTTCTAGTTTAGGTATATACTCGGCAAGGAATTCCTCGTCACGAGGCACTGTGACAATAATGTCCTGCTTAGGAGAATACACAAACAAAAATGTCTCGACCACATCCAGGATGTACATCATCACCATGACCTGAGTGTAGTACCTGTGGCTTTTTTTCAGGATGAGGCGTCCGTCAACATACTTTACGTATGGAACGAAGCTCGTCTCCGAGCGGTGGTCAATAAGCTCTGAATCCCGAAGCTTGTACGGGCACTTAATCTCCACCAACCGGTAACCGTCGTCACAGCATACAATGCCATCTGGGCTGCAGGACAGCCACGGTTGATCCGGATGAATCACGAGACCAACCTGTACATATTTTTCACGAGTTAGCTCTGTGATAAAACCATCCCAGGTCCACAAGCACTACCTGATGCACAGGTGCCCCAAGAGCACTTGCCAACACTGTCCTTGCTGTGTCTTCAGTTGCCCTGCCTGGTTTTGTTCAAGGAATAAGTCATCATTAAGCTCAATGTTCGCAACATAATGTCAATGAAGCAACTAATCATTTTTAAAACCTGAGACCGATAAATGACATGCACAGCACTCTAGTTCAGCTGTAATGTTTGTTTCCTGTTACAGGACAAGAAGCAGGATTTCGAAATGTGTTTAGAAGCCGAGACTATAGCAAAGAAGTTTCCGAGACAATTCCCTCGACTGGTTTTATTGTCTCGTTACGCTTTCCCAACATGCATTATGCGTTATACTTCTTTGAGGTTTATGCCAAACGTATCAGATATCTTGTGGAAGTATGAAAGTATAAACAGTGCAGGCAAAATATAGCCTGGGGGTGCTATTTTTCCCACCCGTGCTCTAGTCCTTACCATATGATGTGGCAGCTGAACTGAAGGTCCTGGGGCGGGTCAACGAGGTGGCAAGTTCGTGAAACTTTGTCCGCCTTGTCTTGATTCTGTGCGCTTTGGTGCTGGTTATACGAATTCTTCTCTCTTGCATCCACCTGTACTTGTAGACAAAACAAAAATAAAGCAGTTAATCATATCGGCAACTCCACTGATATAAAAGTGTTTTCTAATTTCTTCTTCGGTATACACCTGCTGGCAGCAGCCTGGCCCCTTGTAACAAGGGCAATCTCGACAATCTCGTCGAGATTTTTAAATATCATTCTGTCGTACAACGCCCAAGTCTCTCGGTCCAGGTTGGCGACTAGATCATGTTTCTGTAGACGTAGGGGTGTCAGGCTAGTGAGCTCCATTACGTGGTGCACTTTGTTCTTCCCACTTAGAAGGCCGACCAGCATCTCCTTGTCATTCATGTCCACAATGTCGGTCACCATCTGTGACAACAAGGCGGAGCAGTCCTTTTCAATTGGATCTCTGTTTTCTGCAGTCAAAATCTCTGCGAGGGGGCATTTTATCTCACTAAAGTGGCTTAGGAGCATTGATGCGGGTGCAGGCTGCACCACAGGATCACCCAGCTGACTCTTATTCCCTCCAAAGAATAGCACCATGTTAATAATATGTAAATATAGGTATAGTGAGGGCAATGCCATATTCCAGAAATTCAATTCAATCAATCAATGGGGGGAGAACCGCATTTCCCCCCTTAAGAAATGAACATTAAAGATGCAAATATTTTGTTGTTGGTCTTCGCATGTAATCACGCTTCTTGGTTCTTTACGTGCAAAGAGCTCGTCTACTCTTTTTCGCTGGTCGAGAACGGGCCGCGATGACGGCTTGCCCCAGGCACAAGGTCTGTCTGTGCATGCGGCGTGTATCTCGCTGTTGACAAAGACCGCTAGCGCGGCTCCATGTTTGCACCAGCCGCGCACGCCGGCTTTGCACGTGCAGCTCGCGCCCACGATAACTCTGGGCTGCGCTGAAAGCTGCCGGAGAAAAAATAGTATCTAATACCACGGCCGTCCTAGAGTTGAGAGGCTTGACAAACGCACCGCTTAAAATGATAAGACGAAAACAGTACGCCCGTGGCACGCTTACCTGAAGACGAACGTCGTAGACAGCAGATTTCATCTGCGCCACGCATTTCCCCACTACTTCACTTGGAGACGAGACGTGGATGACTTCTTTAACGCCAAAGACATGACGGCTCACGTAAAGTTGTGTTCCCAACTTCAAAGACTTTTTCTTAAAGTATATTTCAATGGCATCGATCTTTTTGAAGCCGCAGAACAGCACAACAGAATCACTCGCACGCGTCGCCATTTCGGCACGGGAACGTATCATACATTCCCAATCTGACCGCGGGAGGCGCTGGTGGCGCGAGCGACAGTGGCGCCGTAGCGGCTGCACGGAGCGTATTAGACAGTGTTAGTAGATCGTACGCTAAAGCTTTGCGTACGCAAAGAAATAACGGGTCGGGAGTGCGAATGCGCAGAACGCAATAGAAGGGATAGCGTATTGCGTACGCATGCAACGCTGACAATTTCGCGTAGTAGGATAGCGAGCTTTGCGGGAAGCTCTCGAGAGATCTCGGGCCCAGCGAGAGCACCAGTTTCAAGATGGCGGTCACCTCGAATGGCGCAGCAAGGACGACGTGGTGTTCCCGAAGTTCGCTGTTACGCTATACTAAAACCGTTTATTAGAGAGCTTTCGTAGACCGTTTTTGCCGTCCCCCAACGCTCTCCGCAACCCGCTGTACACCCGGAACTCTACAGTCAAGGCCATCGGCGCGCAGGCGCAGTAGCGCCTTCTTCGTTGCGGAGGGCTTAGCGGAGGCGGAAACGCGATCTACGAAAACTCCCTATTTATGAAGGCTTTAGCGGGCGAGTGAAGCTGCTACACGAGCCCAAGAAGTTCCCCTCGTCGCGCAACATTTACCTCGAAAGCGGCGCACGAGCGCAAACTACTCCCAGAGAGTGAAGCCGAGTTGGAATATTTCCTCGAATGAAACGTGCGGCACACTCGCACCCCTGAGTGCTTTCGCTCTCCCCAACAGCAGCCAGCGCTGCCGCGCGCGCACAAAGGGAGCGAAAATAAACGAAAGTCAAGACGCCCCGCGAGCCAATCCAATTTGCCGACAAGACCGCACCGCGAGCCGTCTGGGCGCAAAAGCGCATCGTCCCGCAGCCGAACGACGGTCGACCACGCAACGAGTGCCGTCTCTCGGCCGACGGCAGCCACCGACAGCGCTTGCCACGCGACGTTAGGGGGACCCCAGAAAAAGAGCTGCGTCGCTGCCTCGGCCGCCTTGTCGGCGAGATGAAATTTCTGGATCAAGGCAACCGATTGTAATTCGATGAGGGCGTAACGGCGAGCCGCTCTCCGGGCTGGAGGGTGCTCGGCGTGCACACCGGGGCAATCGATGTAAAATGGCTCCATTAGGCCCCAATTTAATTTGTCGACGAGGCTCTTACGGGCCTTCCTTTCATCGGCGCTGACAGACAGCCGGACCCGGGCCAATTCCCTCGTTACCGCCCGAGCACTTTCATTTGCCGCGACGGCGGCACGGACACCGGCGCCCCGCGAGAACTGAGCGCTCGGTGCAAAACTCAGCCTTGCAACAAAACAAAACAAAAAATGTGACCGGGGATTTTCAATGCACGCACCGACGTTGGAATATTGGGTATCTTCCTTCCGCATAGAAAAACAAGAAAAACTAAAGAGAAACGGAAGTGTGAATTCGCTAGTATATAGTCGGTAAAGCTTGTGAAGTAAATCAACGGGCAATTTTGGTACTCTGATTGGAGCATTTTCATGGACGTCACATCGCCTGGTTTACGAAGAGAGAGAGAAAGGAAGGAAGGAGAGGAAAGGAGCCGAGGATTGGTTAAACACACCTCAGTCATTCAAGCGCTATAACTTTTAGCCAATTACCAAGTTTGATTACCCTAGAAACATTTTTAAAAAAATCTGGGTGCCAGATAAAATCTAGAGCGTGAATTACCAAAGCCTGTTTACCCAAATTTACCGCCCTTTCCCTTCCAAATAGACAACCCACCACTATTGCCGACTCCAGCGAGAAAAGAAAGCTCCGGTAGCAGGTTCGCTCGCTAACATTTTCGAGCGCATCAGATACTATTCACAGCGCATGGCGGTTAGAAAACACGCGATGAAAGTCGCTGATAGCGGGTGCCATGGTTAAGAATTCAGTCAATTCTCCGGCTCCGACGCGAGCTTTCTGCTTTTGATAGCACTACGTAGCACGCGCGGCCAACGCCCTGCGGTGCATTAGCGGCGGGATGTTTTGGTGGCACCCTCCTATGGCTCTCTCTCGTGACGTCATTACCTTGCAACGAACAAACTCGATGGTGTTTGTAACTTGCATGGTGGAAGCTTGAAATCATTGCGCTTTCAAAGTAGCGCTGCCAACACTGTCAAGTTAAAGTTCTCGTATTCCTCTTATTTCCGTCAATAAGAAATTTTTTGCTGACGTCATAGTCAGCATTCGGCCAATCGTGGCAAGCCGACTACTGCGACACTTTCGATCGCGTACGTCGGCAATGGACAACGGGCTTGAGCTGGAGGTGGAGCGCATCGACTGAATGATTTCAATTGTATACGCTCTCAACAAACAAAAGAAAAATTCCCAGGACACCTAAGCACTTTTTACAAGTTGTGAATGCGAAAGCATGAATGTCGCCAGAGATTTCCCAGACCCCCTGGGGGTACCCCCCCCCCCACCTAGTTTTCCTAAACACCCCCCATTAAATCTAAAAATTAAAAAAAAATTATTTTTTTCAGAATAAGTGGAAAACATTACCTCTCAGGTGTATATATAAAGGGAAACATACATTACGGGTATGAGCATTTGGTTAATAGACGTCTGTAATTTAGCTAGTGGACTAAAAAAGAAACAGTTTTATATTTTATCTAGCCTCGCCTCGCATCGCCTCCCCCCCCCCCGAGCCATTGGGACACCCCCCCTCGATTAGAATCCTGGGGAAACCTCTGAATGTCGCTCTTCCACTCCGTTAGTTATTCTGTGGCGTATACTAGCGTGGACGACCACGTCTTGCTCCTACCGAGCTCAGAGCCGTATGTGTACTATGTCGAGAGTTTGGCCATTCATTGGGAAGTATACACCAACTCATGTTTACAAACAAACCGGAGCGCCCGGAGCGCCCCTAGCGGACGCCACCGGCGCCGCGCATGCGCGATGGGGGTGTGGGCAAGAAACTCGCCGTCGCCCATAAACACACCATTGAAATGCGATGTTGTCGGCGTCAGTGTGAGTCCCCCTGCCCTTTCTCGCGTTCGAATTGTTGGTTCTACGTCTTCCTGGCAATGTCTGACTATCATGAGCGGCGTCAGCGAAATTACCGAGGCTCGTTACACCGCAAAACTTCGCGTGAATAATGTGACATGTGGCGATTCATTCCGCGTGGACGCCGCAGAATGTACGCTAAAGCCTGATTCGCATGATGAGATTTCGCTCGGAATTTTCAGTCACGACGCCGCTCGGACTCCAAAAGCGTGAACCGTAGCTGAGATGGTCGACGTCGATACTGAAAATCGCAAGCAGAATCGGACCAACTGATTTAGGCGTAACAAGTCGGTGAGGGTCACTGGTAACAATGATCAACATCTCCTTGTATCTACTGTTTTCATCGAGCCTGCTTACCAACCTTCAAATTTAAGTCTTTTGAGGCCTGCACTTACTTCTTATCGCAAGTACCGAGCCAACATTTGGTCTACGGACCGGCGTCGTCTAAGAGAGCAGACGACAAGCAGAAACGTTTGAAAGAGCAGACGACAGTTCGAACAATCAGGCGGCCGTTTGAACTTGAAGACGCACTGAACGTAGTCCGCAGGTGGTCCGCACAACTTGACGGTTTTCTGGCGTTCATGTTGCAACAAAACAAATAAATCTGATGACCACAAGTATCCGTGAATTGAACCCAAAGTGCTTCCCGCCCAAGCAATCGTTGTCCGACGGCGTCTGCTTTTCCTTTTCACGGCACATATCCAGATTCTCGGACGAACCGAGCACGTGAAAACTGACCTTCAAACCTTTCTCGACACATTTGGTACGGCCCCAGTCGCGGCGTTTTGACGAGAAGGCAGGTTTTTGCCTGGTTCCTTTCAAAACAACGCAGGAATACACGTCTGGCATGGGGACTTCTGCCCACAGCCCCAGACCGGAAGTGCGACCGACGCGCCACCACCGCGCCGTGACGTCACAGAGATGAGTTCGTCTATAGGGGACAAATGAGGAGGCGCCATTGGCCGAAAGCGGGCTGGGCGTGTTCCAGGGCGTCTTCAGGAGTTCGAATGTGACCAACCAGAAACCGGAAATAATACCCTGGTGGTGGTCGCGACAAACGAAATTAATAAGTGCGTCGAAGTAACTCTCGGTGACTGAAAATATGGTGCACGTGATGTTTCAATCATGGTCATCGAAGATCATGGTGGAAGAGCGCAACTAGCGGAACGATCGACATAATGCGTACGCCAGGCTCCGAAGGCCGGAAATCTTCCGTCCGAGAGATCGCACTCTGTCCGAGCAAAATAGAGTTCAAGCGGCACATTCGTTTTTCACATCTTTCTGCATGATTTAATAGAAATATCAGGTGCACCCTTTTTCAACCAGGAAGGGTTACTCCATTTAAGACTTACGCGCTTAATAAAACCATATACCTATGATTAAAACTGTTTCTCGCTACCACCGCTAGGGGATTATTTTCGGCTTCTGGTTGGCTAAGAGAGCATGCCAAGCCCTCTTCCTGCGTCTGGCGCACGCCCTGGCTCTGCCCGCGCCTCCCATTGACTAAACTCTCTCTATACACGGCTCTGTGCCGAGGTAGCGGCCGACAGCCAAGAGCGACTCTCGTGAAGTGGCCACGCCGTTCTGAGCTCAGCCGTGCAGCCTCTCCAGAGTTTGCCCATGCGAGCTCTGCGGCCAGACCTGCACCTCGTACCGGCGGCCGGGCCGCTGCGTGCGCTGCACCGCTATGAAGAGGACTTATCTTGTGGCGTTCCTTGGAACTATACTGCGCGAGAGCCAATGGGAGCCTCGTTCCTTGAAACTATGACGCGCGCCAGCCAATGGGAGCCTATCCATCAGATTTCTGCTACAGACGACAGGCTTCGCTCCGTTGGGACAGGGAAAGATGCCGTTTGGCGCGGCTTCAAAAGCTGATGACGTCGGTTCGCTCCATGGGACAGTTAATGCTTTCGCATTAAAAGTATGTAGGTTCACCTTCCTGCAGAAAAAGCAGGCAGCCAACCACGGAGAGCAGTAGAAGGATCCTTGCGAATGACGAAGCTCAGAGTACTGTTACATCTGAGAAATGTCACATGCACAGGGACAATAGCAAGTCAAACGTCATGCTAAAGTTCCCTGCACACAATATTTTTTTTTACTATAGAATTTTTGCGCACTCTCCACACTTTTGTGCCTGTGCCCCCCTCCTGTTCATAGACAACGAAGGAGCCGTCGGTTCGGGGAGACTAATAGCGAGTTCGTTTCACGGCACTCGTGCCCACGCGTGCCCACTCGCAGCGTGGAGCGGGTTCGTTTCAGCCGGCACTCTACGAGTGGTTGCACTCTCCGAGTTCGTTTCAGCGCTGGCACCCCACGCGTGCATGCACTCGCTGCACCTAGAAAATCGGGAGTGCGCCGAAATGCAAGCCCGTCATGCCTCGCTCCGGCGAGGAGCGGGAGCAGACGACGAGGATTCGTCTGCTACGATGTGTCGCGGAACCGAAAGGAAACAAAAGTAGATTTTCTGATAAAGTCGCGTCCCGCGGGCAACAGAGGCAAAAGCGAGTTTGAATTGTGAGCGTCTGCTATTTCATGAAGGAAGCCATTGACAAACCGTGCTTTCTTTGCAAGTTTTAAGTCGCTCTGTTGCCGTACAGACGCTGAAATATACTAGTGTGTAAAGAAATGCACAGAAGAAACGCATCAGCGGCCTCCGAAATGTTTATCACCATCCGTGTGCGGGTAAAAAATTTAACATTTGTCGACAAAACTCCTTTACCAGAAACCTGTGACTGCCCAATAAGCATCAGAGAAAGCTAAACATAGTGAGTTTACCCGAGGCTTGGGCAACATCATCATGTTTAAAATTTATCTACGTCAGCTAACTTGCCCCGTCGTATTTTGGTCGAGGAAGCTCTCGTTCTCGAAGCCCTCACCAAGGCTAATATCTGATCCACCTGTAATGACGATCGAAATCGAAAGTCCCACGAAAAGTTTTGCTGGATATTCCAAGACTAGTTTTAAGCCGTCCCCTTTCAGTGGTTCACGCATAATACCATGCTCAAACGGATCAAGCTTCTGCTCCGACAGCATCGATCATCGGTTTTCTTCAACGTAAGCAGTTATAAAGAGATCACAACCAGCTGCTTTGTAGACAGCTGGTTTCGAAAGTTTACGCCGTCTGTAGCTATCTCTACGACAGCCGAGTTGCTTGAAGTCATCGCAAATATTAACTACAGGTTGCAGCGACCAGCATTTGTAGATAAACGTTGGTAGCGACTGCACTGTCGCATTCCCACCTATCACTTCGAACAAAAAGGCGCTAGTTTTGGTTTGAGGTTGGCACCTTTTCTACAACATAGATGGCGGCAGCATCTGTTTTCTGCACTCGGTGCATTTGACGTGTTCGTTTGAGCCCGGTTCTCCGTGCAACACTCTGCGAGTGCGATGCATTCTGGGAAAGAACTCGAATGGTGCCAGTGCGTGTGAAACGAACTCGCTATAAGCGATCCCCAGCGCCTCCACTCCGCGGGAGGGGAGCTTCTCCAGATGATGCAATAAAGCAGCCGATGTGAAAGAGTGACAGCGACGTGCCGAGGAGACTGCACAACAACGTGAGATGCGTTTTGCGTAAAGCCCAGCAGGCAAGAAGTAATAAGAAGGCCAGTGAAAGAGACCAAGGACGGCAACTTCTGGTGCGACACGATCGCGACACCAATCACACTCTAAGAAAAAAAGGAGGAGAAAGGTAGCAACGGCGACTGTTCCTCCTTGTTGTGGTCAAGTTGCTAATATTAAACAGCGCACAAAACGTCGGCGGAAGAGAAAAGGACAGTAGAACGAAAGGTCAAGTTGCCCAGAGAAGGGAGGAACGGAAGTTTGAATGAAAGGAAGAAGAAGCCGTTCGGAACGGCAGCGAGAAATATGATGTCTGGTGGAAACACCGTATCGGCCACTGGCCGAGTTAACCCCGTATCGTCCGACAACAGTACAAACGACTACAAGGTAATCCTTCCCCGTTTTCCAACCGGCAACCTCATTCTGAACTCCGTATTCCTTCATGCCGACATAAGCGCTAGGCCTTACTCAGCGCCAGACTTTCGTGATGCCCTCAAAGACGTAATAGATCTCCGAGACGTAAAGGCAACCGGACAATACCAGATGAGCCACATTTGGATGGTCACCTGCACAAACGCGCTCGCGAAAGCGAAGCTGTGTCAACAAAAAGAACTTCTCGTGAAAGGACGAAAATGTCTGGTTATAGACCCAGACACTCGTGACATCAAGATAAAAATCATTTGGCTACCAGACCATCTTGAAGACCGACGTGTCGCTGAGGCCCTGCAGGCATACGGAACCGTGCGGAACATGAGCCGGGAGAAATGGAGATGCCCCGGCATGGAACATATGGACACTTTAAACAGAGAAGTGAGCATCACACTTCACGACGACATCACGATTGAGAAGGTGCCACATCTCTTGAAGATTTTTGGATGCCAGTGCCTCCTACTCGTGCCAGGACGTCCACCTCTATGCCTCAGGTGTAACAGAGTGGGGCATGTACGACGCCAGTGCAAGACCCCCCGCTGCTTTAAATGTGGAAGGTACGGGCACACGACTGATACGTGTGTCACAACGTACGCAAGTAAGCTCCTTGGACCGAGAACCCAAGAGGCCGAAGAACAAAGTGAGCTGCTTATGGATGTCACGGAGGTCCTTGACGCCTCGGGGCAGACACCACCGGCATCAACGATCGAAAAGGTCCTGGAACAGGAGCACCCAAGAGCAGCACCTGCCATCAACGAATGCAAGGATGACCCTGGGGGCCTCTCGGAGCCACCACCGCCTGACGAGGACGGCGCGTCATCCTCATCATCAGAGTCAACGATTGTCGGCGAAGTGGTTACAGAGTGCGACGAAGAGCATGACGAGGAGGACGCGGAACCCACAATCATCACACTGGCCTCTGAGACGTCGAGACCATCTGATGAATCAGAAGGAACTTCAACGCCCCGCCCGACCAAAAGTTCCTCTTCCGACGAGCTCCCTTCGAAGAGGTCCAAGAAAGACCGCCAGCCGGCAGGGATGCGGCACAAGCCGTACTCCAAGCTACTGGAGAACCTCAAGGGTACCGAGAATAGCCACTAAAATGTCCTGATGTATCCCGCCCTTCCATTACATATTCTAACGCTAAACGTTAGAGGTTTAGGGTCTAGAAGGAAACAATTTCAGCTGTTGCGTCTTTTTGAAAAAGAGAAAGTTGACGTTGCGGCAGTACAGGAAACAAAATTATCAACAGATGCAGGCATCGCGGAAGCGTTAGAACCTTTTCTTAAGGATTACGAAATCTGCGTTAGCCAAGCCAAAGGAGTCTCTGCCGGATGTTTTCTTTTTTTCGTAAACAGCTTGAGCTATCATCAGTTTCCATTCTTAACGACCTGGAAGGGCGTCTTATTTCCTGCGACATTTGTTTTAGGCAGATAGATTGGCGCTTTATTTGCCTGTATGCTCCAAATACGCCTAGAGAAAGAACATCATTTTTTGAACTCACTTCGCCGCTTTTCAACACAAATAGAACAATAGTTGCAATGGGAGATTTTAACTGTGTTTGCAGTGCAGACGACCGATCGGTGTCACAAACTAGGTATGACGGAAGTGCCGCTGCTCTACGGAGCACGCTTCAAGACCATAACCTTGTTGATGTTGCTTATAAAAAAGGTGAATCGATACGCTACACCCATTTCCAAGGAACGTCTCACGCACGATTAGACAGAATATATGTCTCAGGTGATATAATGGACTCAATGAGTAATTATCAAGTCAAACCAGTTTTCTTTTCTGATCATTGCCTGGTATCAGTCTCCTTTGGGCCGCGCAGACTCCGAGGTGTTCATCAGCAGTGGGAACACTGGAAGCTCAACCTGAGGCTTCTAAGTGATGAGCAATTTTCAACTGACATCTCCTTACTTTTATCGAATACATTGGAAAACATTGACATGCACATCTTTGCAAAATGGGATAGTTTCAAGCAAGAAGTAAAAAACATCGCAGTCGAACGCTCTACAATTGCATCATATATGAACAAACAACAGCAGCGTGACATTTTTAAAAATTTAGTAACCCTGCACGAACTTGAATGCTTAAATCCAGGCGCGTACAGCGACGATGTTAACATAGTACGAGCCCAGCTTCAAAGATATGAAACCGAAAGGTACCGCGGAGCATTGATCCGTTCGCGGAAGAAACGCTTTCTCCTCGGCGAACAACCTACAAAAAGATCTCTGGATGACGAAAGGCGTAACGCACTGTCAAAGGAAATAGTAGAAATCAACAAAGATGGATTGATACTCACCGACGGCACTGAAATAGTTAAATCTTTTCACCACTTCTACACAAATATTTTTGGAACAGTAATACCCACAAAAGAGAAAACTGAAATAGAACAGCTACTAGCACAGATGCCAAAACTTGACGAGGAAGATCGCAACCTAATTGAAGGCCCCATAACATTAAACGAAATTAAGGCCGCCATTAAATCTCTCCCAAACGGGAAAACACCAGGACCGGATGGACTAAACGGTGAATTTTACAAAAAGTTCCAAGACATTATAGCTCCTGTTTTACTCGCTGTATTTAAAGAATCCTACATACAGAAAACTCTCCCCCCTTCATTTTACCGTGGACACACGGTATTGCTGCCAAAAACAAAAGACCCTGAAATGCTTAAAAAGATGGAAAACTACAGACCAATATCACTCTGCAACGAAGATTATAAAATTTACGCTAAAGTGCTCAATGAAAGACTTCAGTGTGTAATAGAAAAACTGGTAGGTGAGCACCAAACTTGTGGGATACCCGGCAGAGCATTTCAAACGAACGTACATGTTGCCCGTTCCGTCCTAGAGTCTGTGTCAGAAAATAATGACCAGGTTGCACTTGTACAAATAGACCTTACAAAAGCCTTTGACCGTGTGAGTCATTCATTTTTATTTGCCGTTCTTGAGCACGTAAACGTGGGAGAGACACTTTCGGAAGGAATCCGACTTTGCTACATGCATAGTTCGACACGACTGAAGATCAATAACTCACTTTCCGATGAAATTAAGATCAAATCTTCCGTAAGGCAGGGTTGCCCTCTCTCTCCCCCTCCTTTTTGCATTGTATTTAGAGCCCTTATGTCTTAGCATCCTGAATACAGAATGTGTTTGTGGGTACACTGTAGCAAATGTTGAGGTAAAAGTCCTCGCATACGCAGACGATGTCGGATTTTTTTGCGTTGACAAGAAGAGTGTCGAGAAAGCGCTTGATCAAACAGTGCGTTACTGCGCAATCACAGGGGCTTCAGTGAATCCATCTAAATGCAAAGGCTTCTGGTACGGTTCCTGGGCCACAAAACCACGTTCTTTTGCGGGGATAGCGTGGAACCAGGGGCCGATCACATACCTTGGAGTACCGCTCTCACAAATTCGTAGCAGCTCGACGTACTGGTCCTCCCTTGTGACCACACTGAAAAGGAAAGCTGATGCGTGGAAAGGTAGAGACATTTCCATTTTTACAAGAGGAAGTGTCTGTAATATATTCCTTGCTTCAAAACTTATGTACGTTCTTCAAGTGCTTCATTGCGCTCGAACAGACATCCAAAAGTTCCATAGAGTATTTGCCACTTTGATATGGTGCTCAACGTGGGAACGTGTAAAAAGGGACAACCTTTTCCTCCCTCTCGAATCTGGTGGTTTAGGACTATGTCACACTTTTGTCCCCCAGTTAGTGTCAAGATTCTTTTTCTTTAAAAATGCCAATCACAAGTTCCTTAGAGTCTTACTCCAATCACGCCTTGCTGAGACTTTAAGCTATCTTGTTGTTTCAACGGGCGAAACGTCGAAAAATAGTCCCTGGGGATTTTTAAAGGAAGTTGTCGATACCTTCAATTTTCTTAAAACGCGGTTTTCATTGGAATATTTGTTTAGCGTGTCAAGGAAGACACTGTCGAGGAGCATTACGGAAAGCTTGTTTTCCCAACCACTTTATCGTACCCGTTTCACGCCAGAACCCATCAATGATGTTTTCAAAAGAGTAAAAAAATGGGCGTGCCTCCCGCAACCAAAACGTTCTTCTTCAAATTGCATACATCAACCTTACCAGTAAAAACTTACCTCCAGGAAAAAGGAATATTTGTACCGTGGACTGTTCATTGCAGACTTTGTAACAAGCCAGAAGCCATAAAGCACTGTTTTATTTATTGCAACGACGCATTTTTATTTTGGGACGTTCTGCAACGCACGCTAAAAAAAGATATAATTCTTAATGACTACAGTCTCCGCTTCCTCCCGTTCGCTGAGAACGAAAGCGTTCCGTACGACATGTTCGCTCTGTTGGGACTTCATAGTCTGTGGAAATGTCGAATGATCGATAGACATGCAGATAAACCCCGTACAACGAAAACGCTTTTTCTGGAACTGGTAGCGCAAGTGAGGAGCGTATACGCTTCACCTCTCAGTCAACCAGAGTGGTTTGCCTTGTTCGATGCATGTCTTGGTCTCCCAGATGCCTGAAAAACTCTATTGACGATATATTCGCTTGTAACCATTGTATTGCACCTGTCGAGATTTTTGTGTTTAAATTTATCACAGCTACTGGCCACAGGTACAAGATGCCAAATATAAGGTGCGTGTGCGACATGGCTATGTAAATACGGTGTGAAAGTGAACGTTTCGTAAGTGTACATACCCATAAGTATCAACATGTTATGTCACTTGTAAGAATGTTCCATGCTTTAAAGAAAAAAAACTGTTCAGTTGGCGCAGGGGTAGAACTTCGCACTACTGACCAAGTGGTCGAAGGTTCGATGCCTGGTAAGAGCGGTGTTTTTTTTGTGTTTTTTTTTTCTTTTTAGTTAAGTTTTTTTACTTTTTTATTTACCAAAACAGCCATAAACAAACCCAGACCGATGGAAGGAAAATTAAAGTCCTTATTATCCACCGACGCCAAGGAAAACTATACAAATATCATTGCTACAAGCTTCATCAGCGCGCTGTTTGATAAACAAGATTTGGGCACCCAGGTTGGATCTAATACCCAAATCACACGGCAGCGTAAATGTACCTTTAGCCCAGGTACCTGTCGTAAAGGGAGCTGGAGATCGTGATCATACGGTGCATAATACGGTCCTGTGTTAAACGGAGCTCGCCGAGCTCCCTTTACAGCTACAGGGAGTAGCCTCCGGACCCAAAAACTCCAAATAAAAATCACAGATATATAAATATATATTGTTTAATGCATTATAACAAATTGAATATATATAAGTAGCGAATTACGATATGATTGTGGACACAAATGCGATGGAATAATACATTAACGAGGAACGCATACTCCAGCTAGCAGGTAGCAGCGGCGGCACGTGGAAAAGAATGTCTTCTACGAACCCGAACGCGATGGACCACTGCGAGCTCTTGTTCGAGGTTCTAGACGAGTCGTCCGACTCTCCCACCCAGGACCTTTTATCCTCGTCGTCACCCATTCCTTTCGATAGCGTCACTGACATGTAGAGTTGTTGAAATGATAAATAATGGTCAGAAAGGCGGCAGAGACAGGAGCCAAGCAATGGCGACCATCACTGTTCTCCACCTTTATTTCCTCTTCTTTTTCCCCCAATCTATCAACAAACTCCCACCACTACACTACAAAAACTGCGCGTGAAACCAATTTCGAAGAATAATTGTTTATCACGTGCTCCTCTCGCGGTTTAGCAGGAATGCAATCGACATCAACTTAAAGTGCTCCGTTTATTTATCGTGTGATCAAGAACGCCATTTACGACAAGTAGCTTCAGCTAAGGGACCTAAGCTAAAGGTACCTTTACGCTGCCGTGTGAATGGGGTATAAGCCGTTTACGCAGGGGCCAAGACGACGAGGTCGGTCCTTCAGTCGTTTCTTTTGCCGCGGCGTTTTTGACATTCACAAAGAAAGAAGTTTAAACACATCCGTCATAAACCGCTAAGCTTCGAAACGATGCCGACACTGCTACGTACACTGGGCGGCTGCGATCAGCTGCGATAGCGGCGGGCTTCGGGCCTCAGGCCTCGGCCTCTTCGGCCACATTTCGTAACTCGGCTGCCTCGGCCGCCTCGACTGCCGGGCCCTGACCCTGCACTCTAAGAAAAAATGGAGGTAAAAGGTAGCAACGGCGCGTCTTCCTCCCTTCTACTGACGCGCCCCCAAGCGGACTCGAGAAGAAGGGAGGCATCTTCTTTCGGTTTCGTTTTTCGAGCACGTCGCGCACGTTGTTAAATAAATGTTGTTGAGTTGATTGAGCTTCAGCGGCAGCGAAGGCCACCGTTAATTCCGTCTTCTAGTCGAAACGTGCAGAAAATTTCGGTTGCATTGACGTTTTTATTACTAAATTTTTTCAAACGAACAAATGAAGCCGCTAGAAACAGCGAAGTTCCGGAGCAGTGCCAGCAGCGCTACATACACTGGGTAAGATTGCCGTCTCTGGATTGCGGGACGTACGCGGCTTCTAGGCCACTGTAGCGGAATTGCGGAACTGCAGTAGCGAAACCACGAGGCACTGTATCGACATTTTCGACGTTATGGATATCGCAGGAACTGTGTCCAAGGCAGGCAGGTTTTCCTGCCGGCTGCCTGGGTGCCTTCCGTGCTGAGTTCGGTTCTGTTTTCCCGTGCCGAGTGCCAACCGGCGTTCAACGTGGTTCTGTATTTCTGAGTGTCAGCAACATAGGAGCAACATCGTGATGGCAGTGTTGTGCGTAGTGAACAGAAGACTGGAATTATCGCCGATGTGACCGTGTGTTCGCGTTTCAGTGGTGTAACAACAAGATGAGATGACGTAAACTGTCGGTCATTGATGCCGCTGGTCGGGCCGTGATCGGAGGGGGCGGGGTGTCGCAGGTAGACATTCCCCTTTACATTAAAGTGTTTAAGACCACTTGAGAAATTAGGTGCAGTCGATCGACGTGCGGATAATCATGTTGGAACGCTGGTCTGTACGGTAAGCTCCTATCGTACAGGGGCCAATGTGACTGTCGGTCCCCGAGAGCGATTGCGCTCTGGTGAAAAGACTGAACAGTACGAAATAATGACGGAAAGTACTATATTTACAATGAAATTTTAGCATAAAAAAGGTAAAATCGAAAAAAAGCTATCCTTTATTTTGTTGTTTAAATATACTACGGTTCCTGGAGAAACTGCCCTCCAAGTGGCGCGCTGGGATGAGCGCTAGACGTTTTTGAGCTCGCCACGGGGTAGCTCCGTACACTTAACATCTGCCGCAAGTCGCGGCTTTGACTGCATTCAAGTTGATCGAAAAGCGATTTCTCTGCCCGTGAAGCATCACTTCCAGCTGAGTGAATATCCGCTCTACACAGATTAATTCAAGCGAACAGCACAATTAGAAAAACAAAACTACAATAGAAATACTGGCCAGGAAGTGCCGTGCGGGGAAACAAACCCAGGCTTGGAACCTCATTGGAGCAACTCGATTTATTGGCTTTCAAATAATTACGGCATGATCGAGCGTTTTCTTTTTAATAAGAGATTCATCCCCTGAGCCATTAAAAATACTCTCAGATGTATGACATTGCTGGAAAAAAATCGACATGCTGGGAATATTTTTTATTGCTTAGGGAGTCACCGAAATATTCCGTACGTTTAAAACGACCAGTATAAAAGACGGAAACGCAGAGCTCGGGAGTAGTCATCGGGTTAGTGTGCTGTTGTATGCTGTTGAATTGATGTTTGTATGTATGTGTATGCGCTCTATTTATGTTCAGCAGATGCCTGTACCGTAGAACGCGTCGTGTGTCTACCTGTGGAAATAGAGGGTCCCGAAGCGCAATGGTGGCGTCAGAAAATAAAATATTTTTTGTAGAACATGAATTGGGCAGTAACTAGCGCCACTTAGAGCACTATAGCTCCTACGGAGCAGAGTAGCGCAATCCTTTGATCCGCGTGTTTTGCCGACAACATGGCCGACAGAGCAGCTCGGCGCGAGTCACGTGGTACTCAGGGTTCCAGGAGGCGGCCCGCCCTATGGGAGAATACATGGAGATCGACGCAACACGGCTAATTAAAAGTAATCGGCGAGTTCACACTTTTCAAAACTAGTCTGTCGTGAAGTTGGTAAAGCACTAAACACTTTATCAAAGTTTTAATGATATCGGATGCGTGTGCAAATTTTTAGAAGGCAATTTCCCAGGCAATGGCGTTTGAAGCAGACGAGTTTTGCACGCAGCGGAGATGGGCTCTTTGGGTTGGCCGGAGCGGGTCACGTGGACGCTGTGACGTCGCCGCGTCGTCTGCTTCATGATGCCGCTCGTGCAATTTTTAAAAACAAATTACGTCCTTACTTGGCACACAACTCAGCGCAAATGATTCTAAAATGTTCCTTTATTATGTCAAAAACAATTTCCGTCCCGTACATCTCCACAACATTGAAGAAACAACGATTTTCTCACGTTCCCCATGCATTTCTTACCGGAGTTGGAACCTCCGGGCGTTCGCCGCTAGTCGCCGAGAGAGGGCGTTCTAGATTGCGCTACTCTGCTCCGAAGGAGCTATATAGTGCTCTAGCGCCACCTAGCCTAGCTACTTGCGATCAATCTGCTTGACCCTGCCATCTGGTGGCAAGCGATTTAACCTTCTTTTACGCTACGCGGTTACGCCATAATTTCGTGTTACCGTGCTGAAACGAGCCAAGAGGCTGCTTCGGATTTGCTTTTTTTGAGAGCGGCTTTTGGTTTTGCGGGCGAATAGTTTACTACTCCTTCGTGATGTGCGGTTGACGCAACGTTTGACGAAAGAATTGTGGCTCGAGGAATAGCAAAAGTAAGACAAAGTGCGCGAACTGGGTGCCGGTTGTCTCCGTTTAACATCGCAGTGCTGACGATGAGACGACTGAGTGACTGCATGCTTTCGAAACGTAAGTTTCTTTACCTGCAGGGGAAGCCGGCTTCGGAAATAAATACAGTTCGCGGAATGCTCGTGTTGCGTTTTGATTTGCTGCTTCTCTCGCTCCGTACAATAGACTTCGTGTTCTCGTTAAGCCTTATTGAGCTCGATTTGCTCGATTCGTGGCCGCCATATTGAGATGCAGGCGACGGAGGAACTTTTGCTCCCCTGCTTTAGGGACGAAAGTTTCTCCCTTTCCGTAGGAACATATTTGTCAAGAGCGTTCCTCCCTTTAGGGAGGACTATACTGACCCTTTTTTCTAAGAGTGCAGGCGAAGACGTCTTGCGCAACGGACGAAGAACGTCATCTTCGGCTGCAACGCCAGCGGGACGCCAAGCAGGTGAAGACGTTGCGGGAAACGGACGAAAAAGGCACTTCGCTATGAGGCGAGCGGGACGCCAAGTAGTGAAAGACGCCTTTCAAAAAGGACAAAGGACGTTACCTTCGGCTGCAAGGCAAGCGGAACGCAGAGCTGGCGAAGACGTCTCGGAAAACGGGCGAAGAGAGGCAACTTCGGTTATTCGCAACGTTTGCTTGTACGGTCTCTGAGCGCCACCATCTTGCTACTAGGGCACCAAGCTAATCCGATTACGACGCCTTAGCAAGGCGTAGTAGTCGGATTATGGCCGCCCCCAAGCGCACCCCAAGCGAGCAAGGTGACGACGCCCGGAGGCCGTACTTGCAAAAGTGTATAGGGGGCGCTGCGGAAATCAAAAATGGCGTTCAAGAGGGCAATCGGTTCGCCGTGGGCATGGAGAATAGAAGGGTAGGAGACGGCATGACGTCAGCCGCGTAGCCTCCACAAGCCATGCTCCCTTGACGCCTCGCCTCTTCCTCATTTTCCTCCTTACTCACCTCTCTTTCCAGCCCAACATGACAACATCACGTGACCGTAGCTAGACTTCGTCTAGCCTTCGATCTGATAAAACCTACCGGACGGAGCGCGCGCAAGCCTGCAAGGAATCCTCCTACAATCAACCACCCATCTCGCACGTGACAAGTCACGCGCACCAATCGCCAGAGGTCTGCGGTCACGCTGAGCACAAAATCGTTTAAACTTTTTATGACTAGGCTTCACCTATATTGCAATATGCCCCCTCGTATACTCCGTTTCATACTTAGTATGCAACGCTGTCAAAGCTACTGGCGCGAGCGCGTGGCTTTGTCTATGGTTTCGTTCGCGCGAGCGCTCGTGCAAATGATCAATGATATCAAGCCTCATGCTTGCGCCAGTAGCTTTGACAGCGTTGTACGCTATGTGTGAAACAGAGTAGTACTTCTAACCTCCTTGGCCGTGGGCGATGAAATCGACGTGTTTTGCGACATATAATACTGTGCGATCGACTTCTGAAATTTATTACGGTATTTTATTTTTTAAGATCACCGCGCAGCTAATGAAACATCTAACAGCACCCTGTAGGTGCAGGCCACGCAACGCAAGGATGAAAACAATCGGCACCGGCGCAGTCGAGAGACTGCATATGTTTTATTTACACCCAAATGTATGTCCTGCATGGGTCTTGGGTCGTGTCGCTGTGGTGGGCATTATGGTCCAGCAGGATAGACAATCTTCCGACACGAAGTGTGGCGCTACGGACAGTCGATATTTTTTATCACGCACGGGTAGCTATACTCCGTTTCACGATAACTTGGCGAACTGTGGAGGCTGCGGCCCCCGCGATCCAATAAGGACACCGGAGCAAGGCACGTGATAACACTCCATAAACGAGGACTCGAGGCCATCGGGGCCTCGTTACCTCCACAGCAACAGAGGTCCCCGTGACAAAAAGTAGTTCTAGGCTTCTTTTTCTTATTACGGCAATTGAACTCGCGCGATTCTATCTATAACGAGAAGATATGAAGAATAGAGTATACAAAAATCACGAATTTATGAGTTTCAACTATATTTAAACAAAAAAGTGACACCGCATCCGTATCCGGTCGGTTTTTTTCTTTTTTTCGCCTTGTAGCGCCGTGGCCGTTGGCGATCGCCGGTGATCGCAGCCGTGTAATCGGCTGTTTCAGCTCAAAACATTGCACTGCTCGCTATTCTAGCGGACCGATATGTTGCTGCGGTGAACGTTCATCCGACGTTGATTGGTTTTGGAGCAGGTGACTCTTAGCTAGCAGACGACAGCCAGTTCCTCCGGGCCTCGTGCATCGCATTTGGTGTGGTGACGCAAATAAAAAATGAGTGCCGCGACCACATCGGTACGCCGTAATTCAGCAGTACGCTCGTATCATAGATACTAAACGAGGCACTCTTGAGTTAAACGGCATTTCTTTTATGTTGAGCACTGATAACCAACAAATTGTAGAGTAGCAAACGACAGACAGACATTTCGCGAGACGAGCGAACGAACCTTGACCAATGCCCTCTTTGGGGAAGTGCCAAAAAAATTGCGGTGGCTTGGCTCGGCTTATGCGCACAAAATGAGAGGCGCTATCAAGCGGCTCCGGTGCAGCGTCAGACTTGGCTACTGCGCAACGGAGGCGGACAGCTGGGCACGCGGAGGCGCCAGTGCGTCTGCCGCGGTTATGACGTCACTCCTCTGGAATGCTCAGACCGGCGAGGCGGGCGAGGCGGCGGCGGGGCGCGCGGCGGCGGCGGCTCCGGCGCGCCAGCTGTGCGCCGTGTGACGTCACTGCTCCTCGCGCATGCGCAGCACGGAGCACGGCTCATTATGCGAGCCACGCGAAACTGCTCAACCTCGGCCGTGTAGCTCACACTACGAAACGTTCGGAAACGGCGGACGACCGAACGAACAAACCAGGCGAACTGCCGGCTAAAGCGCGAGCTCCAGGCTTTCAGCGTCCCTGCCAAGCACGCGCGCTCATGCAGTGCAAGCACTGTTCAGGGCCACATGCCCGCGGTTGTAGCATCGGGTGCGTCTGGAATTAAGCTGAAGCCAAGTATAGTTCACGGCAATTTAGTGAACACTGTCCAAACTTTTGCTTACGCGCATATTGCAATACGGTGGACCCAAATTGGATCGCTACATTGGCATTCTGCAAGGACAAATAGCTTTACAGAAGCCCCAAATCACTCGCATAAATTTTGCTCAATACCACAACCATTTTGTTCATTACGCACGGCAACACGCGTCCAAACATCGATATAATCATTTTACAGATGTCCATAAACATCAAGGAGACAAACCCTGAATTCATAACACTTTATTTGATGTCAAGAAGCATAATTTCAAGTCGTTAGAAGCAGGGGCGGCACCAGAATTTTTTTTCTTGATTGGGGGGGGATATTTTATGGTAGTTGTTTATGTTTACTTTCATAGCAGGCTGTCGCAATAGGCAGAACGCTTTCTGCTGACGAGCATGAATAATCAATCAATCAATGTTTATTAAAGTGTCGAGGAACAACCAATAGGCCTTAGTGCTGGCACACTCAAATATAAAAAATAAATAATAATAATAATAATAATAATAATAATAATAATAATAATAATAATAATAATAATAATAATAATAATAATAATAATAATAATAAATTTATTGCAGGTGCTTAAACGTCCTCAAAGTATCATTTCGGGACCGTCAAAGTCCTAAAGACTTGTAGGACTGATCCCAACAAAATATCTACAAAAACACACATAACGATAAAAAAAGCACGCACACAAAAAGCACAGAACAAAGAAGTTACAGAGACTCAGAGACGCGACAAGGTAAATATCGTTAAAGACGAATTGTAAAGTACAAACTCATTACAAAAAGTCTTGAAGGTTTACACTATTGTCCTATGGACGAGCACATAGTCTTCAGTTTTCTTTTTAACTTTCCACGAGATGTGATGTCACTCAGCACAGGTGGGAGTTTGTTAAAGGTGTTTGGAACATAATAACTCCGAATGCATATCCCAAAATGAGTACTGATTTGCGGTGGGGCATATGGTGCCACTTTCCGAAGGTCACGACAAACCACGTTGGGAACCTTGAAGGTATTGTCCCAGTAATGTCGGAGTATAACGGTATGCATAAATAGGGCTCGAAAGGATGGTAAAGAGAGATCGTCAAAGATGTTGTCGGATGTTTGAATATTGGAGCCATATGCCACGCTACGCAAGATGCCCTTAGGAGAGAATTCACTTTAGTTTCTAATAGGTTTGTACACTGCCCGAACAAGGTTATTCCATATCGAAGCACACTGTAAACGAGTGCGTGCACAATGAGTCTTCGGGTTGACATGGGGATAAATGTTCTTATATTGTAGAGGGTGCAGGATGCTGCTCGCAGCTTTTTCATGATGTAGAAAAGATGGGAGTTCCACGATAAATCAGAGTCAAAATAAATTCCTAAGTATTTTGTAGTGTTCACGTAGCCTACAGGCACACATTCACATGAAGTACAGTCTGAAGCGTGCAGAAGTATTGGCTTGTTTAAACTTACTCTCTTAAGCGGACTAGAAAAGCACATTAGTTGCGTTTTTTTCGTGTTGACGCTAATGACATTTCTCGAAAACCAATCCATGATCTTAATTGAATCAAACTGCAGTAATTCTACTTCCTTACTATAATGTAAATGGCGATACTAAAACGGTATCTTCTGCATATTGATATATCTTACTGTATTTAACTACCTGGGAAAGGTCATTGACATAAATATTAAAAAGAAGAGGCGAGAGCAGAGACCCTTGAGGTACGCCAGATTTTAAAGATATTTTAGCACTGTATTGTCCAGATATCGAAACTACCTGTGTTCGGTTTGACAGAAGGTTTTTAAGCAGGGAATAAAATTGACCCCTAAACCCTAAGCTAAGGAGCTTTTTTCAAAAGAAATTTGTGTGACACAGAGTCGAAAGCTTTCGAAACATCTAAGAAAAGTGCACACGTAACAAGATTATTTTCAAAGGCAGTGTTTAGCAGATCGGAGAAGTCCTCAGAGAAGAGGTTGTGTGCCTTTTCCAATAACAAAACAAAACTGCTGTGGGGAATCGCAATATCGCAGAATAATAATAATAATAATAATAATAATAATAATAATAATAATAATAATAATAATAATAATAATAATTTATTTCAAAACCCCAGCATGTCCACGTCACAAGTCAGGTTCGTCAAAGCCATCCAGGGCTTGTATGACTGAACCTATCTGCAGTGGCCTCAAAAAATAACTATGCCACGTACTAAAGAAATTTGTGTCAGTTCTAATAACATTTGTGACACATTAAAAAGACTGACTCAAGGGAAAGCACCTATACACACACCTGCACATATGCACAAACACACAAGCCGGTCCTTGTCACAATTGAAGAAGGTCTTGATAGATGTTATGTTCTTGGTGTTGTGGATCTTGAAGCAGAAAAACTGGGTAGTGAAGTCGTGTTGATTCACTCAAACATAACCCAAATAAAATAAAATAATAAAATATGGTGTTAAGCATTCTTTAAAAAAATGCGAAAAATTGTGAAATAAAATTTTGACGGATTACAGGGCCTCGTTGGTAGATAAAAGATGGCGAAGCGCTTTTTTGAGTTTCTTTTTGGATGTGAAGTTGAAGAAGTCGGAAGGTAAAGAATTGAATATCTGAGGGACATAAAAGGATCGCAGGTTCTTGCCATAGCGGGTGTAATATACTGGAACAAGAAACCGTGAAACCGTTCTCAGTTCTCGTGAATTAGGTCGAAGTGTTCTAAAATCCTTTGTCCAATAGTGCCTTAGTATAACTGATTCCAAAAAGAGTGATTCGAAGGTGGGCATAAATAAGGCATGAAAAAGATTCACGTTTGGGGTTGTAGGTTTGTTATTAACCTCTCGTACAATACTTTTTAAGATATTATTTACTTTCTTATGCCATAATCCAGAACATTGGCCGAAAACTGTAATGCCATACCGAACTATACTATATCCTAAAGAGTAGGCTAAGAGCTTGCGAATTCCGAATGGCAAAAACGACTTAATCTTGTAGAGTAAGCATAGGACACTTCTTAGTTTTGAGCATACTATTGTCAGATGGGAATTCCATGCAAGGTCCGAATCAAAGTGGATGCCTAAGTATTTCACCGTCTCTGAGTAAGGAATTGGACTGCAATGACATCCTACGCAGTGTGATGTGTGGAGAAAAAAGGAATATTTGGAACCACCACTTTTAAAGGATTGCGAAAGCAGACCAGCTTTGTTTTGGAGATATTTATGTTTATCAGATTGATTTCAAACCATTCCATGAGTTTATGAGTACATTCCTGTAGCATTTGTATTGCTGTATGATAAGACCGATGGCTCGTTAGTAGGAGAGTATCATCCGCATATTGAAAGAGGGTACAGTTTGATACCATGGTCGACATATCATTCACATATATATTAAATAGAAGAGGAGAAAGAACGGAACCTTGAGGAACACCGGCTTTTAAGAAAACTTTGGCACTGTATACACCATCGATCGAAACCACTTGGGATCGATCTTGCAGAAAATTTTGTAATAGACACAGGAACGGTCCCCGGAAACCAACAGAAGAAAGTTTTTGTATCAAAATCGAATGGCTCACAGTGTCGAACGCCTTCGCAACATCGAGGAAGCATGCACAGCTAAACAGGTTGTGTTCAAAACCTAAACTTAGGTTGTCAGAGAGTGTTTCGAGCAGTGCTTGTGTACCCCGTCCTGGAATAAAACCATATTGAGAAGAAGCTATTATGTTATATTTATCAACGAAAGAAGCCATGGTTCTATAAATAAATTTTTCCAATATTTGAACTAGGCATGATAGAATAGATATTGGTCGATAGTTTTCTACTTTATCTCGTTGCCCTCCCTTGAAAAGTGGTTTTACAATGGCAGTTTTCATTTCATTTGGAATAGACCCAGTCTCGATTATTTCGTTAAACATAAGAAGAAGTGTGTCCTGTATATACCTTAAATTTCTGCGAAGATCAATAAGACATATACTATCGTGACCTGGAGCTTTATTAGGTTTGAGCCCTAATATGATCGACTCCAAGTCATTAATAGACATTTTAGGGAGAAATGCGGAAGTTGAGTTCGAATTTGGCAAAGAAGACGATGTGGCATTTGAGCGTGCTCTGGCCGAGAAGGAGGCGAAGAAGTTGTTAAAGATATTGGCCGTAGCTTGCGCACTATGTCCAAAAACACCATTGAAATTGTTTGCTTTTAAACGAGGCGATGTAGCTCCGCGCAATTCGTTAATTAAAGACCAGGTTTTAATTGAGTTGGATCGAGAGTCAGTGAACTGCTTCTGAAAATAGAGCCGCTTCGCAGATCGAATAAGCGCACTCACTCTGTTCCTTAATGTTCTGAAGTCATCACGTAGGCTGGTGTTATGAGGCGAGCGGCGACATCTTTTCCAGGCCAATTCCTTAAGTTTTATAGCATGTAGTATTTCGGTATTTAGCCAGGGGATATTTGTTTTCCTTTGCTTTAGCATAACAACCTTTTTTGAGGCTTGCGAGAACTCCTTAATTAGTAGAACAAAGGATGAGTAGATGTCAGATTGAGCTACCGATCTTTGAAAAGTATACCAATCATAAGTAGATATTAAGTGATCGAATTTTTTGTGATCTACAAGTTCAAGACGACGAAGCTTTTTGGGGATTGGTGCTGAAGCGCAAACTGCAAATTCCAAGTGGCAAGCTACAAAGTAATGGTCCGCTAGTTTGTGTGATATAACTGCGGCATTTGTTGTAGTGGATGAAGACCTTACATTGATATGGTCAATCGCCGAAATCACCAACTTGTCTCCCAAGATTTCTTCCCTTGTGGGTGCAAGTATCAGAGGTTCAATACCGTGATCGGCCAAAAGAGTAAGATATTCACAAACCAAAGATTTGGAAGGTTTCAAAAGGTCGATGTTAAAATCGCCTACAAGGCAGAGCGATGCATGATAATAATAATAATAATAATAATAATAATAATAATATATAATAATATTGTGAGGAAGCTCAAGGACAACACCCACTTCATCTTCATTATGATCATCATCACTGCCATTCCCAAATTATTCTATATTCACTTTCTCTTTCTCTGATCGTCTCGAGCACGGTCGTCCGTGCTTGGATTTTCCCGAGAGCAGTCGCTCAATAAATCTGTCCCCGGAACTGCTCATCTTGTCCTCACAACGTGGTGGAGGTGCTTCAATCTGACATCCCCGACCTCTGGCATAACGCTACAATCTGGAGCTGCGACACCGGACGCTTGCTACAATTTCCACGACCTCGGCGTCAACCCATATGCCTACTACGTCTTCTAGCACGATGACTGACAACGTGCCGATGCCAGTTTCACCAGCAGCTGCGTGGACTGTCCGAAGTCGGCAACGTGACCCTAAAGCCTTCGCCGGTCTTCGCGACGAGGACATAGAAGACTGGATTGACAGCTTCGAACGAGTGAGCAATTACAACCGATGGGATGACAACATCAAGTTGGCAAACGTCGCCTTCTATCTCGTAGACGTCGCCAAAACGTGGTTTTTGAATCACGAAGACGAGATCCCTAACTGGACATCTTTTACCACCAAGATTCGCGAAATTTTCGGCACTCCAACAAGTCGCAAAGAAAACGCAAAGAAGAAGCTCCAACATCGCCAACAACAAAATGAAGAGACGTACACCTCTTACATCGAGGACGTCCTGACGCTTTGCCGAAGAGCTGACGCTGACATGCGAGAGTCAGACCGCGTACGGCACATCCTCAAGGGCATCGCGGACACTGCCTTTAATGTCTTCCTAGTCCAGAACCCAACGTCAGTATCAGACATTACATCCGTATGTCAACACCTGGATGAGATGCGCACTGTACGATTACCTCATCGACCTCAGGTTGACAAAAACCCACCGACAACATCAGAACTACGACAAATGATCAGAGAAATCGTTCGCGAGGAAATGAAAAAACTGAACCCCGAAACATCTGTCACGAAAGACCATGGCGACCTCTCAACCGACCTTCGCGCACTCGTCCAGGAAGAACTGGCTTATGCTGCTTCCACCACACGTCCACGTGTGGAACCAAAGCAACCAATGTACGTTGAGATGGCAACACGACTCCCGACAACTCCGCAGGTGGTGCCTCAGCCACAATGTCTTCCTTCACCTACAATGGCTCCACTCACTCACGCACCCACAAACGCCATGACGTACCCACCTTGGAGACCGACCAATTCTACCCCCGTGTGCTACTACTGCGGCAATAGAGGACATATTGTTCGATATTGCCGAAAACGCCGAAGTGATGAGAGGTATGAATCTTCACGTTATCATCATGACAGAGAGCCCTATTGGTCTGACACATACAACCGTCCCCGTACGGCGAGTCCCTTCTCTGACAATCCCCGACAAAGCCGACAAATGACATTTAACAACCGGTCCCCTTCTCCCCGACGGCGTTCTGGATCACCAATGATATCTTCTAAGCAGACCTATCCCAAGTACACGACGGAAAACTAAGAACCGCAGTTCTTGGGGGAGAGCTGCGCAATTTCAATCCCATACAACTCCCCCTGTAGTCCCATTCAATTTAATCAAAGTTTGCGTTGAAGGTTTGGATATTTTGGCATTGGTGGATACCGGAGCGGCAGTTTCAGCCATTCGAGACGATATTTGTAAATCATTACATAAGGTCCGAACTCCTTTCTCGGGAACACCCTTACGCGGGGCCAGTACGGAATTAATACAGCCATCAGCCTATTGTACAGCTCGAGTTTTTATCGAGGACACTTTCTATCATATCCAGTTTATTGTACTGCCTAGTTGCTCGCATAAGATGATTCTCGGTTGGGACTTTCTTTCCAAAAATTCGGCTGTGATCGACTGTGAAAACTCAGAAATATTTCTAAGTGAACTCGAACTTGAGGAACCAGACAACCACAAATCTATCAGTTTTGAAGTTCAGAATGATTCTATTATCCACCCGCACACAAGCCAAATAGTGGCATTATTATCAACACGGCCGATTACTGCTGATGTTATTGTAAATCCTTCCAACTCATTTCTTTCGAAAGGCTTAGTACTTGCTCCGTCAATCATACGTTTCCTCAATGGTACAGCACTGATTGAAGTAGATAATACATCCGAAGAGTCACTCTTGATACCCCAGGGTACCAAACTAGTCACCGCTGCTCCACAGAGTGACCTACTACTCTCGGCTCTTACTGTCACTCAAACAAAGTTTCCTTCTCTAATAGGCAAGAGTAACAGCACCCTATTAGACACCATAAGCTCCGACCTTGATGCCACAAAGAAAAATGAGCTGCTATCTTTACTGCGGACATACCAAGAAAGCTTCGATTCCGTATCACCTAAGCTCAGTCGCACAAATGTCACACAACATCGCATTCAACTTGAAAGTCCTACCGTTGTTAGACGCCATCCCTACCGCGTCTCTCCATCTGAACGATCTATAATTCAAACACATGTCAATGACATGTTAGACAAAGGAATTATTCGGCCTTCTTCCAGTTCATATGCATCACCCGTAATTCTCGTTAAAAAGAAGGACGGAGGAATTCGCTTCTGCGTTGATTACCGCGGCCTTAATAGCATTACCCGTAAGGATGTATATCCACTGCCTAGAATAGATGATGCTCTCGATTCTCTTCAAGGTGCTGAATACTTCTCTTCCTTAGATTTGCGATCAGGGTACTGGCAAGTCCCCATGCATGAAAATGACAAGGAAAAAACCGCATTTATTACTCCCGATGGTTTATTTGAATTTAATGTAATGCCTTTCGGCTTGTGCAACGCGCCTGCCACCTTTGAGCGTATGATCGACACAATTCTTCGAGGCCTTAAATGGAAAACGTGTCTATGCTACCTAGATGATATAATCATATTTTCTGATACTTTTGATCATCATCTACAACGCCTCGCACAAGTACTTTCTTGCCTCGCCAACGCTGGTCTACAATTAAACACAAAAAAGTGCACATTCGCCGCAAAAACTATAAAGATATTAGGCCACCTTGTTTCCAAAGACGGTATACGCCCCGACCCGGATAAGATCACAGCCGTGTCAGATTTCCCGCGGCCAACAAAACAGAAAGAACTGCGCAGCTTCATGGGACTCTCCTCGTACTTCCGAAGATTTATCCGCGGTTTTGCTAGCATTGCTAGTCCACTAAATAATCTCCTAAAAAGCAACACCACATTTTCTTGGACACCCGCTTGTGAAGACGCTTTTAGAACCCTCAAGAAAGCTCTAACATCCGACCCGGTTCTTCAACATTTCAACAACGACGCCGAAACCATACTGCATACTGACGCTAGTGACATTGGCATCGGGGCAGTTCTCCTACAACGAGGGCCAGGTGCCATCGAACACGTTATCGCCTACGCAAGTCGCTCTCTAAGCAAAGCTGAATCCAACTACACCATCACGGAAAAAGAATGCCTCGCTGTCGTGTGGGCGATTGGCAAATTTCGGCCCTATCTATACGGCCGACATTTTAACGTCGTCACAGATCATAATGCGTTATGCTGGCTTGCCACGGTTAAAAACTTATCCGGTCGGCTCGGTAGGTGGACCCTACGTCTTCAGGAATATGACTTTTCCGTAACCTACAAGTCTGGCCGCACACACAGCGATGCAGACGCTCTATCTCGCTGCCCCGTTATTAAAACTCCTCTTGGTCTTCTTAACATCGAGCCAAACGCACCCGCGGATTTCAACCTTGACGTAACCACAATACAGCAGGAACAGCGCAGAGATCCGGAAATTCGAAAACTTATTGATAAAATGAACGGAACGTCAGAGCACACCAACAGCCGTTCCAGACGCCAGCAACGCCACTTCCGGCTTCACAACAACATATTGTACCGTATGGCGCACCGTGCTTTCACGAGGGCGCCTTTCAAACCATTTGGCCGCGAGGCAGCTATTTAGTTGCCTCGCCTCAGACACGATCACATGGTCGTGTCGCCGCGGGGTGGATCGGGATCTCGAATTCGGCTCCCGACGTGCCGCTTTCTCTCCTAGCCACTGGATGGCGCTGCAGGCGCCCCATGGCGGGCGAGGAGAAAACCTCCTCGCCCATCGGTCGATATTGCGGGTAACCGGGAGGCAAGAGTCTCTTAGGATTCCGGCCGGCGCTCAAGAAAGGCGAGTGCTAGCAACTGCTCTCGGGCAATAGCGGGACACGAGGCTCTAGAGACCCTCTTTGTGTTAAGCTTTGGGCTTAACGTACATTTGTGGGAATTTGCGTACCGCCGCCGATACGCCGTTCCCACGTGGTCCGTCAACAACCAGAGTCCAGCCTGGTTCTTTCACGGGAGCGGGATTCCGCTCCCCGTTTATTGGTACATAAAAACACAACGCTACAAAACACTCAATCTATACTACAAACACACGCGACATTACTCAAATATTTACAAACGTTAATGTCGCGTGTGTTTGTAGTATAGATTGAGTGTTTTGTAGCGTTGTGTTTTTATGTACCAATAAACGGGGAGCGGAATCCGCTCCCGTGAAAGAACCAGGCTGGACTCTGGTTGTTGACGGACCACGTGGGGAACGGCGTATCGGCGGCGGTACGCAAATTCCCACAAATGTACGTTAAGCCCAAAGCTTAACACAAAGAGGGCCTCCAGGCCTCGTGTCCCGCTATTGCCCGAGAGCAGTTGCTAGCACTCGCCTTTCTTGAGCGCCGGCCGGAATCCTAAGAGACTCTTGCCTCCCGGTTACCCGACAATATCGACCGATGGGCGAGGAGGTTTTCTCCTCGCCCGCCATGGGGCGCCTGCAGCGCCATCCAGTGGCTAGAGAGAAAGCGGCACGTCGGGAGCCGAATTCGAGATCCCGATCCACCCCGCGGCGACACGACCATGTGATCGTGTCTGAGGCGAGGCAACTAAATAGCTGCCTCGCGGCCAAATGGTTTGAAAGGCGCCCTCGTGAAAGCACGGTGCGCCATAACCCATAGCGCATCACACCAATGCCTTGAATGCCCAGTTACGACATACAGAAGACACACGTCACCTTGCACAACTTCGAACCAATGAACATCAACGGCACCGTAAACAATCTTACGATTCCCGACACACAACTACCGTCTTTCATCCAGGAGACCTCGTCATGGTCTCGTTGCCTACACGCCAACCAGGCCGTTGCGAAAAATTTCTCCCACACTACATTGGCCCCTACAGAGTGCTCGCCCAGACGTCCCCGGTAAGCTATCTCGTCGAGCCAGGACAGCTTCACTCGGATCGCAGACGTCGCGCCCACGAAGTTCTTCATGTTGGAAGGCTCAAACCATTCACTCCCCGCTAACGCACCCTACCTCTAAAACCAAATGGCCAGGAGGCCATACCTCAACCACCAGGGGGAACGTGTGAGGAAGCTCAAGTACAGTGAACTAGAATAGAAGTAGTGGAAAAATAGCCGGCCTCCAGGTGAGGCGCTTCGTGTAGAACCTACCAGGTAGCGCTGGTGTTCGATTCCGGAGCATTCCTGCCAGCGAAGTTCGCGCCAAGCTTAGCTGTTTTTGATCTTAGCGGTTCATTAGTGTGGCCTATGTATGCTTTATGGGTGTTTCAACGTCTATGAATTAATGTTTAATGCTTACTTGGGCAATGTAGTGAAAACCGGGGTAACCAGTCTTGCATGCTGGCGCGTAGCGGTGTGGATCCGTCTTCTTTCTCTTCGCTTTCACTTGCTTAGCGACAAGACTCGAACCTATGTAATCACAATGCCAAGCCCTTGACATTCACGAAAACAAATCGCGAAAACGACCACAGACACCACATGAACCATCTGAGAACGTACGCGACACCATATCCCATGTTACAGTAGCCAAGTCCTCCGGATTTCGACAACGGCGCCACTCGCGGCAGTCTACACTTCCGACTTCACACAGCCGATGGGTCGGCGCCGACGCTTTTCCACTACCCCTATATTCTAGTTCACTGTAGCTCAAGGACAACACCCACTTCATCTTCATTATGATCATCATCACTGCCATTCCCAAATTATTCTATATTCACTTTCTCTTTCTCTGATCGTCTCGAGCACGGTCGTCCGTGCTTGGATTTTCCCGAGAGCAGTCGCTCAATAAATCTGTCCCCAGAACTGCTCATCTTGTCCTCACAATATTTATTTCCGCACAAAAATATTATCCTGGGGGACGTGCAACGCTGTGCAGAAAGGTTAGAACCCATACCCGAGTGCGCCTGCCAGCCCGCCACCCAAGATTTAAATTGAAAAAAAAAATTTAGATAATTTGAGAAAAACACGCACAAAACAAATGTAGCCTAAAGTATATTTACGCAATTGAGAATGACTTGGCGCTGAATGTTGGTATCATCCGATCAAAATTTAGGTCGAACTTTTTTATTGGATATCAATTAATGCATATTTTACTCTTGTGTGCTTAAAATTGCCTTGTTTTGTTTGTTCTGTAATTAATCCCATCGAATATAATAGGACCCTCGGTATTTTTATGGCGTTTTGTCTATCGCAGTGAATCTCAAAATCATTTGAAAAACACTGCACACTCTAAACGAATGTGTGGTTTAAAAAAAGAAATATATAAATATAGGGTGGTCCAAGTCACCAGGCTCGATCTAAAATGGACCGTAAAAATCGACGCCTGCACGTAGCAATCTAAACTTTTTGTCAAAGGTGTATTTCACAGGTCGTTTTTTTTTCTCGTAAAATTACAAAGCGTAGTTCTCTTTCTGCAAAAAATAGGGCCAAGAAACTTGCCAGGGTCTATGGCGGGCAGCGACGCAGACGACCAAGTCTAGTAGCGGGCTGTGTTTGGCGTTCGTATTGATAGATGGCGTCGGGAGCAGCGTCCGAAGGTGCAGCCGACCAGCGAAAGAAAGCAGACAACACGCAGACGAAATCCGCTGGCAGCAAAAGCGCCGCCGTTATGCAGACGCGCTTTTTTACTTTAAGTTTTGCTTTCATTGTCCGCATTTATTTTTTAACCGAAGGAACATTTCAAAAGGATTATGTTCATTTTAATAAACCGCGGTGGTCGCGATAAGGAGATAGCGCCATCTATCAATACGAACGCCAAACACACCCCGTTACTGAACCCCTGTTGTCTGCGTCACTGCCCGCCGTAGACCCTGGCAAGTTTCTTGGCCTTATTTGTTACAGAGAAAGAACCACGCTTTGTAATGTTACAAGAAAAAACCGACCTGTGAAATACACCTTTGAGGAAAAGTTTAGATTGCTAAGTGCAGGCGTCGATTTTTACGGTCCATTCTAGATCGAGCCTGGTGACTTGGACCACCCTGTATAATGTTATCTCGGACGCGCGCAAGTTCGTCAGCAGAAAAACCACGAAAAGGATCGCACTGCGTTTTACAAACTTGAGCACACCAAGAGCCGACAAAACACAGCATGTTCATTGAAATAACAGTGAGGGCCTAGGCGACATGGTAAACTTTTGACATCTAGAAAGAACAAAACTAATTTTTGTGGAAGTTTTATTAGGCGTTTGGGAATGATTATGACCTCTGTTATTCACTATAAAACGCCTTGGTAATTGAATATATTCTTTTTGAGACTTCGTGGCGGTTGAATAAAACATGAGTAAAAAGAAGCCAAAGAATCAATTACCTAAGCTTCGCAGTGTGCACAAATGTATAATGCTGAAAACGTCACTCCTCGAAACTCCCGGCTCTCTATCACTCTCAGAAATATTGGTGTAGTGTTACACCCTTCTGTCCCATATAATACATCCCAAGACTTCCGTTCGACGTAGAGCGCACTGACGTTGAACTGACGGCCCCAACTTGTACGAAAGGCTTGATAAAGGTGCAATATAACTTATTAAACAGCTAAAGTACGTTTCAAAGACTGCAGAGAAAAAAAACTCAGGTTTTGTAGAAGGGTAAAAAAAAACATTTTCCCCCTTATTTTTTTGTAGTCTCACATTATCTATTTTAGTAAGTTGTACCACTCTGCTATCAAGCAGCTCGAGAAAGTTGGTACCGTCGGTTCGACGTCCATTCGCTGTTCGTCGAACTGAAGTTTTGGGGTGTATTATATGTAGGATTGTGTGTGTGTCTTCGGAGTTTATTTTTCATTAAATTTGGATGGTGTTTTTCGGAGTTTGTTTTTAGCCGAAAATTCAAAGTTTATCGGCGTTGTTCTTTTTTCATTTTTATTTTTATTTTTGCTTGATTTCCAGTTTTTTTTTAATTCTGAGTTTAATTTTGTAGTTTTTTCTATTACAAATTAATAAATAATATACGGGTGTAAACGTATGCTAGATAAAAAAAATTTGTAAAACGCGCTTGTCTCAATTAATATATCTGTAGCTGTATTTAGCGTGGGGGCCATTGCCATTGGCAATACTAACATGTCCCATGACAAAAGTTGCACACATGTGTTGCTTCGATAATTATCTATACCTTAAAATCAACACACTCCTGGCGGTAGACGTTGGGAAACTCGCATACATCACATTCTATTCCATCAATCTACCCCGCGGCCGCGGAAGGGGTGTAAGGAATGTATACAGTTTCAACAGTCCCTCTTCCCCATTCTACGCAATCTTTATGGTCCATAGACCATGGCTTTCACTTTTACAAAAACACAACGTATCCTTCCACTAAAGCACAAGTAGTATGGCCCAAACTGGAAACCGAACCAGTGGCTTTTGTCGTGACCCGCACGTACAATGACCTGTTGTCCTGAATGAACCTTGACGAGCTAAGCGGTAAACCCCTTGACAGTGGTCCGAGATTTGAAAGAAATCTGGTGGCATGCTTTTTCGCCGGACCATTAGGTCTGACCTTGTGCGCTAATCAAACTTATTTGTAAAACACTTTTTTTTCTTTTTTTTCTTTTTTTTTTGGGGGGGGGTGGCATTGGATCATAAAAATTCGGAGTTTACCAGATAAATATGAATTGACCAAAGTTTTTCCGGCGGGTGTTTTTCGGAGTTTTTTCGGGTTTATCAGAAAACACGGAACCCTTATTATATGGGACAAGAGATGCAAGACTATACCCTCTTTTTCTTTTTTTTTAGAGTGTATGTTGCTTTCAACGAAAACTTGGACGCCTTGGAATAATGTTTGGTTGAGGAAAAAGTTTCAAAAATGTTTTCAAACCATTACCATTTATTTGCAACCAACACACTGAAAAAGGGAATACCGAACACTCCGGTATAGATACAGGAACACGTAGCACGCACACATACAAAACCCAAAGTACACAGTCATGTGTGTACAATGATTCAAGTGAATCATGACCAGGATTAGCAATATACAAACCACAAAACGTAAAAAGAAAACACACACACACATTCTATATGGACTATGTGTGTTAAGGGCAACAGCCCTCGCACCTCCGTCCACACCACTGTCCGCAGCACTGTTCCACTGCAGTGTCCGCACAACTGTTCTAGAGAGCAGAGATGAACGGTGAATTTGCTAGTACATGTATATCAGTGTAGATGTAGACTTCGGTTATTGTGCGCAGCGTCGAACATATCGACGACACACTGTAGGCCTATCTTGTTAGCAAGAGCTCAACAGCAAGCATGGCTAAATTACTTAAACGGTTATTTGTCATATTGTACCGAAGGTACGTTTTCAGTCTTCTAAGACAGGAAAACGTGCGTTTGCAAAACGCTGATCATGTTAGTATCGTGACAGCGATAAACAAAATGCTTGTGTAGCTGGCAGGCGATCTTGAATTCTTCAAGGACTGTGACAAACTGCAGCAGTGTCTTCACCTCGCATTTTCTTTCGGCTTCAATGCGCTTAACAACCTTTGCAATCAGCTTGCATTCTACTGCAACACTATCAATGTCGCATGAATAGTGATCTCAAAAAGCCTTAAGCAAGGATATATCAAGAAACGTCTCTCTTCGTGGGTGGAGGGCATTCCCTCCGCTGGGGGTATCATTGTTTTCAGTTAACCTCCTAGTATATAGCTCGGCAATAATGTGGTCTATAACGTGAAGAAACACCCTTACTCTAAATGCCTCTTTTGTATAGCAAGTGTCGTGTTCACTCGGCCTTCCTTCAGCCAATACTGCAAATGGGAAGGTAGACATGTCGCACTTTATGCTTGTTTTGACGGCACGCCGTTTTCTTCAACGATCTTGCAGCCCGCCGTCCACGCAGAGCAAAATACATCTTCTGAATTTCTTATTTCAAAAACTCGTCAATGGCCAGCGCGCGCCATGATGCATGCTCAAGCGAGATCGCAGTCTTTGCCTTGGATGAAGTCCGAAAGAATCTTTAGGCAGCTAAAGACTCAGGTGAACAGACATAAGTGAAAAAAACACGAGATGTTGAGCTGCTAATGAATAACCCTATAGCCTCAGTTGTTCGCTTGCTGTTTGTCGCAATGATTTTAGCAAGAGACACGAGAATAGCAGGAAAGCTTTTCATTACTGCTGCGCATGCGGCGACTGCGAATACTACGACATTTTCGGATGTCCAGAAAGAAGGATTCGATAGTAGGTCCACTCATGAACACGTACAAACATTCCAAGAAAGCGAAAAACTGTCTTGCTGGTTTGACCGCCTTGCACACATCCACAATGACAAGGATTAGGCGATGGTCCATGCAATGTGCGTAAACCGCCTGAGGCATGGTGGGAAATACGCCAAAGGGACAAGGACAGAGAAGTGAGGCACACAGGACAGGGCGTATGTCCTAAGGCACTTCTTCCCTGGATAGTGCCTGGTCTCTCCTTGAGTTTCCACTCATGACACTGGCACCGTCGTATGTTTGCGGTGCGCAACGCACTTTGGGGGTTAATTCTACAACGATTTAATGTTTCCCGTATATGTAGGCTAAACGAGATCTCGCGTCCAATCGCTCCGCGTTGTAAAATCCAAGAAACCTCTCAAAAACGGCTCCACCCATGTAGTACCTGACTACAATAAACACTTGTTCTGTTTTGCTTATGCCTTTTATTTTATCAACCATCCAGACAAAGCACTGAGAACCCTTCATCTCTTCATTTATCGCCGTCAGCGTTAGGTAACTGAGTATGCCAAGAATCTCATCTTGAATCAAATGATGAACATACCTTTCGTTGGCTGGTCGATCTGTAAACTTCGGCTTCATGACCTCATCGTACTTTCCAAACAAGTTCAAGAGTTCGAGAAAGTTCCCCTTATTTTCACTTTTGGCACTTTCGTCGTGACCTTGTTGAGCTGTACAGCGGTAAATCTAAGGAGATCTGCCAATCTTGCAACATACATTCGTTTTTCTTGCACATGTCTGCAATGCACGTGGCTCAAACTTGTTGCCATTGACTCGCCCGGTCCTCTCGAGTTCATCTTTATGTAGGGAGCCCACGAAGCTTGACATGACTTATACGCGACTTAGTTTTTGTGCTTTCTAAAGCCAATAATTTGTCCAGAATTTTTTTTTATTATTTACAGTATTTATTGCTGACAAACGTGGATTTAATTCTCATTCTCTTTAGTAGATAACATTTCACAGGGATAGCAAAAAATTAAATCAGCTTGTGTGCTGTATTCTAGCCAGGCAAATAACCTGTACCAGACAGACTGAAAGCTTCTAGTCTCCTTTTCGGACATTTTCGATGGAAAAAGGTTCAGTATCGGCTGCATCGACGACTCCGTCTTATACTTGGAAATGTCCAACTGACCTGAAAGGTTGTTATTTCCATGCGGTGCATGTAGGCGCACAGCAAAGTTCGTCTCGTCTCACGCACGAAAAGAAAACTCTTCGTCGTCACTGTTCTGCTCCCCTTGTTCCGACGAAGGATGATGGACGTCGCTAGAAGCGGTCTGAAGGCCATCCCGAATGCTGAACGGCTGGAGGTGATCCTTTCATTGCTGCTGGATGCTTGGGTCTTCAGAAATTGAAGAGGGCGGTTCGGAAGGGTCGCCGTCCTGCTGCTTGACCCGCTTGTTGGAAGACCAAAAAAAATCGGCGATTGCTATTTTTTGTGACATTGTGTCTCCTTTAGACTCATTAAATTGGGCTCAGCTGCACATGTTCGGTTCAGCAACAAACATGTTGCGGCGCTTTTTTTTGTCTCCGTTATCATGAAGATTTTGGTAACACTTGCCGTTGACGCTGAGAACGTATAGCAGAGCAAGAATGGCCCTTAAAAATGACGTGTGTTAAAACCTTCGGGTTTTTTTTTTTGTTTTGTTTTTTTCCCGGAATTGGAAAGGTGGCCAGTGCGGTCCAGGTAACAGTTTATGGCCCCGCCCCTGGGACGGCCCTTGTATCCTTTGAAATGCTTTTCAATGATTTCCTAGTACTGGTTCTACAAGGAAATCCCAACAGACAAATAGACAAACCGGCGTTGTTTTCTAGGGCCTCGCTTAGAGTTCCGCTCACCTCTTTCCCCCTTGCTTTCGGCCTTTTCTGTATGAGCACTCAGCACTCGGTGCCGTCGCAGGGCAGACGGTGCATTCCGCGAGCACTATGGCCGCCGTGTCGCCGCTGAAGGTCGCGCGTCGATGGAACGCACCCAAAAGAGGAAGAACTTTCACGTTGCCTGGAACAGATTACATTCCCGAGGAAGCGAGCGGAACAATTGAGAGCCCACTTTCACCAGAACAGTCCAGTTGAAGGGAGGAAATTACGCTGGACGGCGGGATAACACGTCAAAGATCGCACTACTGGATCTCGCAGTCGTGCTAGTGAATGTTGAAGCCATAAGCGTCAACCAGGGAGGCGGGGTTCGCAAAACGGGCGCCTGCCTCCCCCCCCTTTGGCTCTTTGTTTTCAGCGCCGTCCGGCAGTTGAAGGAAGGAAATTACGCTGGACGGCGGGATAACACGTCAAAGATCGCACTACTGGATCTCGCAGTCGCGCTACTGAATGGTGAAGCCATAAGCGTCCACCAGGGAGGTGGGGGTTCGCAAAGGGGCGCCTGCCTTTCCCCCCTTGGCTCTTTGTTTTCGCGCCGTCCGGCAGTTGAAGGAAGGAAATTACGCTGGACGGCGGGATAACACGTCAAAGATCGCACTACTGGATCTCGCAGTCGTGCTGCTGAATGTTGAAGCCATAAGCGTCAACCAGAGAGGCGGGGGTTCGCAAAGGGGCGCCTGCCTCCCCCCCCTTGGCTCTTTGTTTTCGCGCCGTCCGGCAGTTGAAGGAAGGAAATTACGCTGGACGGCGGGATAACACGTCAAAAATCGCACTACTGGATCTCGCAGTTGTGCTATGTTGAAGCCATAAGCGTCAACCAGGGAGGCGGGGGTTCGCAAAGGGGCGCCTCCCTACCCCCCTTCCCTTGGCTCTTTGTTTTCAGCGCCGTCCGGCGGTTGAAGGAAGGAAATTACGCTGGACGACGGGATAACACGTCAAAGATCGCACTACTGGATCTCGCAGTCGTGCTACTGAATGTTGAAGCCATAAGCGTCAACCAGGGAGGGTGGAGGGGGTTCGCAAAGGGGCGCCTGCCTCAACCCCCCCCCCCTTGGCTCTTTGTTTTCGCGCCGTCCGGCAGTTGAAAGAAGGAAATTACGCTGGACGGCGGGATAACACGTCAAAGATCGCACTAGTGGATCTCGCAGTCGTGCTACTGAATATTGAAGCCATAAGCGTCAACCAGGGAGGGGGGAGGGGTTTCGCAAAGGGGCGCCTGCCTCAACCCCCCCCCCTTGGCTCTTTGTTTTCGCGCCGTCCGGCAGTTGAAGGAAGGAAATTACGCTGGACGGCGGGATAACACGTCAAAGATCGCACTACATGATCTCACAGTCGTGCTACTGAATGTTGAAGCCATAAGCGTCAACCAGGGAGGTGGGGGTTCACAAAGGGGCGCCTCCCTACCCCCCCCCTTGGCTCTTTGTTTTCGCACCGTACGGCAGTTGAAGGAAGGAAATTACGCTGGACGGCGGGATAACAAGTCAAAGATCGCACTACTGGATCTAGCAGTCGTGCTACTGAATGTTGAAGCCATAAGCGTCAACCAGGGAGGCGGGGGTTCGCAAAGGGGCGCCTGCCTCCCCCCCCTTCCTTGGCTCTTTGCTTTCGCGCCGTCCGGCGGTTGAAGGAAGGAAATTACGCTGGACGACGGGATAACACGTCAAAGATCGCATTACTGGATCTCGCAGTCGTGCTACTGAATGTTGAAGCCATAAGCGTCAACCAGGGAGGGGTGGGAGGGGATTCGCAAAGGGGCGCCTGCCTCAAACCCGCCCCCCCCCCTTGGCTCTTTGTTTTCACGCCGTCCGGCAGTTGAAGGAAGGAAATTACGCTGGTTGGCGGGATAACACGTCAAAGATCGCACTACTGGATCTCGCAGTCGTGCTACTGAATGTTGAAGCCATAAGCGTCAACCAGGGAGGCGGGGGTTCGCAAAGGGGCGCCTCCCTACCTCTTTGTTTTCGCGCCGTCCGGCGGTTGAAGGAAGGAAATTACGCTGGACGACGGGATAACACGTCAAAGATCGCACTACTGGATCTCGCAGTCGTGCTACTGAATGTTGAAGCCATAAGCGTTAAGCAGGGAGGCGGGGGTTCGCGAAGGGGCGCCTGCCTCCCCCTTCCTTGGCTCTTTGTTTTCGCGCCGTCCGGCAGTTGAAGGAAGGAAATTACGCTGGACGGCGGGATAACACGTCAAAGATCGCACTACTGGATCTCGCAGTCGTGCTACTGAATGTTGAAGCCATAAGCGTTAAGCAGAGAGGCGGGGGTTCGCAAAGGGGCGCCTGCCTCCCCCTTCCTTGGCTCTTTGTTTTCGCGCCGTCCGGCAGTTGAATGAAGGAAATTACGCTGGACGGCGGGATAACACATCAAAGGTCACACTACTGGATCTCGCAGTCGTGCTACTGAATGTTGGAGCCATAAGCGTTGACCAGGGAGGGAGTTCGCAAAGGGGCGCCTGCCTCCCCCCTTCCCCCCCCTTGGCTCTTTGTTTTCGCGCCGTCCGGGATGCCCGCTTTTCGTGCGCAATAGTTCACAGAATAGGTACTGGCTATGAACATTTAGCACAGCCGGACTTAGCATTTTGCTGGCCTAGGCAGCCAGGGAAGTTCCGGGAATTCGAGGCCTATGTGACAAAGAAGGGGAAGGGACTTAGAAACTATGCAGCATTGGAGTTGCGGGATAAAGCAGTGCATTTTTATGTTGCGGAGGACCAATCGATTATTAAATGGTAACCAGAACCGCGCACAGACGCGCAGACCAATTTAATAGCCCCTAAATGAAAGACCAATTGACATTCTTGAATAGTAAGCACAAACTGTGCCTCCAAGAGGCCTCGCCCATTTTCTTTTCAAGTAAAAACACATGCTGCTTTCCTTTTGATAAAAGTTTGCCTGACGCACGCGATCAGAGTAAATACGAAGGCTTTTCAATGGGCCGTATCAAAAAGCTAAAAGCTGCTTATAAAATACCCGATTACATTCGGCTGGCGGCGCGCAGTAAACGCTGAACCCACCGGGAAACGAGGGGCGTCTTCGTTCAGGCGAGCCGAAGATTATAAAAACTCAGCTCGCCGGAATGGAACCACCGTCACGCCAGGTGACACAGCTAAAGGGGTGTCCAAACAGGATACTACAAAACTCGTCGGGCGACACGACTCCGACAAATCGTGCGGCGCTCCGCTTCCGGCCGTTTTTCTTTGCCGGGGGAAACTTCCCTCCGTCAAATCTCCCCCTCGCTTCCTCCACGGCAATCTTGCTCTGCTCATCACGTGGGTCCGGAGAGCCACTCACACGCTTTGTTGGCTGTCGGTCAATCGCTCAAGGCCTCCGCCGTTTTTCAGGTCCCGAAAACGGGAAAGAGAATGACACGAAGGTGTCCTTCCTTTACCTGCTTGAAGCGAAACGCACGCTTCAACGCAGGAATGTGAGTGGCTCTCCGGACCCACGTGATGAGCAGAGCAAGGCCGCCGTGGAGGACATGGGCGAGACTGGACGGGGGAAATTTCCCCGGCAAAAAGAACAACCGGAAGCGGAGCGCCGAACGATTTGTTGGAGTCGTGTGGCCTGAAGATCTTTGTAGTGTCCTGTTTGGACCCGAGGGTTTTTGTTTCTTCTTCTGGGCCGTATGTTGCACTTTTTGGACTCCCACGGCGACTAGGAGAAGGAAGTGACGTCAACGACACAGCAAACACAGATTGGATGTTGACAGAAGAAAACAAAATCAACATCCAATCTGCGTTTGCTGCGTTGTTGACGTCACTTCCTTCTCCCTAGTCGCCGTGGGAGTCCAAAAGCGCAACATACGGCCACTGGTGGCCTCCCGTGTGGTTTAATGGATGGGCAGTGCCATTCAGCTCGGGGCTCTGGTGGGTGCCCGTTGTAAGGTGCGACTCAAGAGTAGCGGAAGACTAGAAAGGCGAGCTGGTTGTTCAAAACCGATTAGGTTAGCGAAACTGCGCACCCTTCTCGACTACACCGCCAGCTCACCTTGGCAAGCAATGTACACAAACACTGGTTTGACAACAGCTTGAAGCGTTTTACAACAAAGAGGAGGAATGTTAGCCCAGTAAAAACGATGACATTGCTTCGGTAAGTGTCTCCAAATGGGTGTCATTATGGCTGGCCTCAAGAGCGCCGGAAAAAGAACCTGATACGCTTCTTTGATTGGTCCGTAATATTTTAGAGAAGAAAAAGCGCCTGTGATGAAGTACCGAGAGAGGCGGATCCAACCAACACCAACCGTTTATTTAGCAGACACGCGGTATTGAAACACGCCCATCGAGACGTTTCAAGCAGGGAAAAGTTTGCGTCGAGCAAGCACGCGCTCGTTGCATTGACGGAATAGGCTGACATAATCGCTTCTGCAGTAAAACAGGTTTCAGGCGAATGAACCGAAAGAATAGAAATACTGACATGATCAATTAGTACGACAACATTTTCGGGAGGCGAACACTCTAGGAAGTTCAGAGCACGACATTTGTACCCTGCATCCTTTTGCCTTTTGTTCTAAATTTGAAACGTTATTGTATTGCTAAATATCCAAAGACTCGCTATAGGCAGGTATACGCACGGTTGTTTCTCCGCATAGTATTCAAATCCGTAATGCATATTTCTTCTTTAGGGTGAAGCGCACCTTCACTAACGTTTCAGCATTATCACGTTAAGCAGCAGTCTATAACGTTGAAGTTTGGGCTAGTTGGTATTTCATGGTTAAAATTAAAAACAGCGCTGTTCACGGACAAGAACGAGGAGGAGAAAACAGCGCTGTGTTCGTCTACCTTCTCGTTCTTGTCCGTGTCTTTGAGCAGTTTTGAATTTTTAGCAGTGTATAAAGGCGAACTAGGACTACTTAACGGCAGTAATTAGTGCTCAAAATTAAAATTGTATTTTGGGCGCGCGGCTGACCGGCGCACGCGTTACAAGAAGCCGTCATAAAGTTGGGAAAGGGAACGTTTTTCTTGCGCCATCTTGCCGCGAGCGACACTTAAAAGCATGATATCGCACAATGTGAAAGATCTCACTAGAAGCTTCAATCGATCATGACACCACCTTAGTTGCACTTCCTGATTGATGACCCATTTGCGAAAGGTACGGTGAGGTGCGCGGAAAGATAAAATTGTTTGTGCGACTGGGTACTGATGAGGATCACGAGTCACTTAATTTTATCGCAGCTGTGCGAATGTTATAGCTGACGAAATCATAAAATGATATGCCCACCGTCACAAACTTGGCAACAGGAGCCGAAATCCATGCGAGGCTTTCTATGCCACAGGGAGAGGAGCGCTAACCGTTTGGAGCGCTTCCACAACTCCGACGTTACCGCGCCGCCTCGAAGCGCCATCAGTCCGTTTGCGTCTCGCAGTCTGTCGTGAAGCGATGAGCGAACACCGAAGCGAGACAAAAGCGAACTCTCTCCTCCCACCCCCTACTCCCTCTGCCCTCCACAGCTGGTTGACACATTGCGAAGGGCGCTGGCAAGGAGGAGTCTGCAAGGACACCCCCCCTTTCCCACTAAGATGGCCCAGGAGCTCACGTGACCAACCCAGCCAAGATAATACCAGCGCTAACCGCGACTCATCATGGCCATGGTCCTCAGACTCACGTCACCACGCAGTCTAATGCAATCGTCGGACTCATATCCACCCTAAGACTCACGTCTTCATTCAGGCTCATGCTCATGAGTCTCAAAACTCACGATCACACTCAAGAGATCCCAAAACTCAAGCTCATGAATACTTCACTTGGAGCTCTAGCTCACACTCACACTCATGAGTGTTCAAAACTCCCGCTCACACTCACGCTCATCAGTTTTCAAAACTCACACTCAAACTCATGAGTTCTCAGGAATCGAACTCACACTCAAGAGTTCTGAGAATTAACGATCACACTCACGATCAAACTCACGCTCATGAGTTCGCAGGACTCACACTCACTCTCACACTCATGAGTTCTCAGAACTCACGATCACACTCACGATCAGACTCACGCTTATGGGTTCTCAGGACTCACACTCACACTCATGAGTTCCCAGAACTCACGATCACACTCACACTCACAATATTTCGAGACTCGCGGCCTCACTCACGATCACCTCAGATCTGACGGTGAGCGTGAGTGATCGTGAGTGATCGCACTCATGAGTGAGGATGCCCAGGTATTCTGGGAAGATACCTCTTCTGGCTCCAAACTCCCTCTGCGCAACTCCCACTACTTTCACCTCTCCCACTTGCTCCAGCTCTTTAATACTCTCCAACTTGGTGTGTGGTGCTCTCTGTTAGCACGTCTTGCAACTTCGATACTTTCGTTTTGCATGATGTCGTGGTGTGGCAGCACACAGGTTGCAAAGCTATGCAAAACTTGCAAGGCAACTTTTTTTTCTTTTTTTTTTACAGTGGAGTTGTAGTTTTTAAGGATCGTGTCCACCGTATCAGAAATAATGGCACCGAACTCTGGACAGCTACCGCCATCTATAAGCGACGGAGGAAACCAGAAAACTGGTTGCCGCCGTTGCTCATAAATGGCGGCAACCTTTCTTCGGAGGAAGAAGAGCGGTAGCGGAACGAACTGCGATGTGCGCAGCGGCGCGAATGGTTTCGCAACCACCGCGAAGCCGCTATCCCTTAATGTTCCACTACGTCAAGCGCTGCAGGTTCCCTTGCGAAAGAAGAGCAGATCGCTCGCCTGGAAAGCCACCGCCGAGAACAGAAGCTACAACTGCGCTGCTCTTCCTTCTTCACCAAAGTGAAAAGCTGAAAGTGTTTTTTTTTTTTACTGTGTTTTTGCTGGTTGTATTATGCTCGCCGTTAAAGAAGCAACGTCTGAAAATACCCTACTTTTGGCGAGGAAATGGCCGGACGGCCCTACATTGTACCAAAAATGCGTAAAATACCCTACAAGTAAGGTCATTACCATACGGTTGGCAACACTGGCAAGGTGTAGTACACCATAGCGTGGGTTCCGCATCAGTGGTTCCGCAATCCAGAGACGGCCATCTTAGCCCAGTGTACGTAGCGCTGGCACTGCCCCGGAACTTCGCTGTTTCTAGAAGTTTCGTTTGCTCGTTGATATAATTAGTCGTAAAAATGTCAATGCAACCGAAATGTTCTGCACGTTTGGACTGGGAGACGGAATTACGGGCGACCTTCGCTGCCGCTGAAGCGCTCAATCAACTCAACAAGATTTATTAAACAACGTGCACGACGTGCTCGAAAAACGAAAGCGAAAGGAGGCGAGTTGGGAGGGCGGAAGCTTTCTCCTTCTGCCTTGAGAAGGAAGAAAACTTCTCGTTCCTCCTTCTTCTCGTGTCCGCTTGGGGGCGCGTCAGTAAAAGGGAGGAAAACGCGCCGCCACTACCTTTCTCCACCATTTTTCTTGGAGTGTAGGCCATCTTGAAACGACGCCAGAAGATATATTGAACACGCGTGCAGCGCTATTTTGTCTGACCCGCGTGTGAAAATGGAGCGTGGCTACGATTCACCAAGCTCTTCCGAGTCAATTGGTGATTTAGAAATGTTACATGCATTCTCCATGTACATGCAAAATGCATGTAACACCCGCGGGTATCGCCTTCGAGAGAACGACCCGCATGTTGCGCCACCGATTCAGTGGATCCGCCGATATGTGGACCCAGGTCACTCTTCAGAGGCAATACTTTGCAAGCGTTCCTTGGCCGATCGGTGGCCATCGCAGTTGTGTATGCGCGAAATGGCATACGTTTGCTCGAAGCTAACGGCTGTTTTCGAGAAATATCCAGCTAAAATGTGCGACTTTTTTTTTTTTTTGAGCGCTTGGGAACTGCATTACAGGAAACGCATTTCAGTAGAAGGCTATATATATTTTAGGCTTTGTTTCGAATTATATAGCCTAGGACAGCGGCGTAGACTTTCCATTTTCCCGGTTCCCGGGGGAAGGGGGGGGGGGTGCTGCGCGTTATTTTTTCGTCAGAACTGGAGCTTGAAGCTAACGAAAGCACGCTGGGATTCCATTTCCTATGTATTTTGTCAATGAAGGCAACGTGGGCGTTATTTTGTTTACATACCACTACTAGAAGCTCGTTACATGGCACGTAAACAGCGTCTCGGTAAGGATCATGGCCCGGCCCCCCCCCCTCTCTTCCACCAGGGGGGCATGATCCCCGATGACCCCCGAAGTCTACGCCTATGGCCTAGGAGACTATATAATTCGAAACAAAATACAAGACGTCCATCGACCAACGCTTGTTGTCCCGACCATCTTTTGCGTTCTTTGACGTCACGCAGCAGATACGGATGTCAGCTTTAGATACTGGCGAAAGTCAAGGTGCAGTTTCGTGCACACGCTCATGAAAGGTTTAATTAATATTGGGACATCATATATCAAAATAAAAATGTTAAGTATTTCTGGTTTCGACCGGACACTGCGTAACACTACGTGACAAATGCGTACGTAACACTATACTAACAATTTACAGAATGCTGCGGAAATGTTTTGATTTGTTCGCTTAAGTATTTGGATTGCTTTGATGGATCGCAACATTTATCTGTATTGTATTAGTCATCGTTGTTACGTTGTTGTGCTGCACTGCTGAACTGTAGGGGGCAGAGGCCCTGTCAGGTACCGAGCCTTTATCTCTGTCCTTCACGCAAAAATATCCGCAAAACAATTTTTTTTTTAATTGGCACTTTTTTGTGTTTTTATATTGTGCGAGCGCGTCTTCGTATGTTGCCGTCTCGCTTGGCATCTGGCTCCCGCCCTGTTTTTAGCCGGGTTTCGTGAGTACGTTGTTCAGTTATGCTTTTCTTTTTAGTTCGTGTATAAATAGCGGGTTAACTACGAAACGATCGGGATGATAAATAAAAGTTTGTGAATGCAAACATTGCCTACTTGATATTTCTTGACTGGTGTGAACAAGCAAAGGTTCTGGCGCGGTTGTACGAGATGCACGCATTTTCCAATCAACTGCAAATTTTATGACACGACATTCAGCTCCTTTGTCAATATAAATCACGTGAAATAAATCATGAAAAGCAGCAGTGCCGCATTCTGTAATGTTAGGCACAACCAAGCAGACGTTACGTGCGGCCTAATAACTAATGTACATTGAAAAGCTTTCTTTTTTTGCATTTTACATAATTTAAAAGATCATAAAAATTGCACTTGACTGCACGCGTGTTTTCGGAAAAGGCATGGTGAACCACTTCGCCGTCTGCAATTGAGCACGATGATGTTTGTTTGACCGCCACTTTCTATCACTTTCCAGTCCGATCCGAACGCCGAAGTGGCCGAAGCTCCAAAGTTCTAAGTTTGAGATGTCAAAATAAGGATCAAGAAATATTTTGATGGGTGACGTCAAAATAATTTTAAAAATCGTTTCCCGTCTTTGGAAAGTGGCGTTAGGACGTCAAAATAATATTTCAAAGTATTTTAAATGTGGACGTCGAAATAGCCACTGCCGCCACGACAGTAGGCTAGACAACGAGCTTGAGTCTTACTTTAGAGCGGTATAATAATAATAATAATAAACTTTATTCAGACTCAGTAGTCTTGGCTGGTGGGGCAAAAGGCGATCTACACGCCGCCTGACGAGGCTCCACCAACCGTGTACATCGTTCAGCAGCTGAGGGGAATAAAAAATAAAAAAATATAATAAAACAAAATATAAAAAATTTAACAGCATTTAGACAATGATAGGACAAAGTCTAAAATATTAGCGCTAGTAGTAATATAAATACACATAACACTCGGGTACCATCCAAATCAAAATTAATAATACATTCACATGAACGCACGTCATACCGTCTACGACACAACCGTACAATCAACAATAGAGAAAAAACACTTGCCAAAATTCAACAAGAAGTAAGCTTTCACCTGGGGCGGATTTAGAGGGGGGTCCGGATGTCCTGACCCCCTCTTGATTTCTGCATGTGGAAAATTTAGGGCGTAAAACGATGGAGAGGGGGAGGGTGTTCCTTAACACATGACACGCTGACCAACACCTGACCCCCCCCCCCCCTCAGGAAATACCTGCATCCGCCCCTGGCTTTCACACTCTTTTTAAAGCTATAAGACGATACAGCATCTTTAACTATTTCTTCTATTTCCAAATACTTATTTAAAAATTCAGGAACTTGATGTGCTAATCTTTGTAAACCGTGATTAGTTCGAGATTTCGGTGTCATATAATTTTGGTCCCCGAGATTATAAGGTGTACTTTTACGTTGATAGAGCTCGTAGAATGCCGCCTGGTCACTACTGGTTTATTTACATATTTCTACCGCAAGCTTAAAGGGCAACTCCGGCCAAAACTCAAAATGAAATAAGTTACTGGTATCGCTGTAGTGACACAAAATACGACCCCAGCCAAAGTATTACGTCCGTGGGACGCCGACCCGCCGCGAGCCGCTGTTCCTTAGCGGGCGGCCAGCGCGTTGCCGATCGCTAAAGCAACATTGGGCCGTGACGTCAGTATCGTTCTCTTTTTTTCCTCCGGTTCGGGCGTTGCGCGGAGTGCGCTTCTTTGAGCCGCTATCACTAGGGGTGTCGCGAACTTTTGTCGAACCAGATTTTTAGGTCGAACTTTCGGGGTTCGACTGGGTCGAACTCGGTTCCACGAACCTTCGAACTTTTCACCAGATTCGACCGGTTCGACTTTGTGGACAGTGTGGCCAGACCTTGATACAAGCATGTCTAAGTTTGGTGAACTTTTTTTTATGAAAATGGTTATTTTATTTTATAAACAGTTGCAATTAAAAGAAACTAATTCTAATCACTGAAGAAGTTAATAACTTATTTGTTCTTGTACTGTATTAACTGAAATAACCAATCAACGCTGCCCTTAATTCGTCCCTCAGCCATTACCATCCAATCCGAAGCCAACTGGCCAGCCTGTCGCGCATGCGCACACGAGTCGAACCTCAATACAAGGTTCGTCGAATTTCCCACTAAAAGTTCGAAAAAGTCGGAACCTGGTCGAACTCGAACCTCGGCCGGTTCGCGACACCCTATAGCTATCACCGCTACTTCGGCTTGTGATTGGCGTGTTTAGCCGTTGATTTATCTGTAGCCCGTGTAGCTTCGGTATAGCCTTTTGTTTATTTGCTTGTAAGGACTACAAGACTCTTTTTAGCGAGCAACTCAGTGCGCCCAAAACTGCCCAGCTGTTCCTCGAAAGATGCCGAGTACAACTTGGAGCGCTGTGGGCTGCTCAAACAACCCGCTGCGCAACCAGGAGGTTCTTTTTCACAAGTTTCCAACGGACTGGAAATCGGAGAAGGTGTGGCTGAACGCTGTTCGACGAGTGGACTTTGGACTTCGGCTTTTACGCGCCCGAGGAAAAAGAACGAAAAAACAGACGTGTACGGCCCAGCACACGTGTGTCCGGGCGGCGCGGCCCGCGCCGGAGAGCCTCAAAGCTTCGTGTCTGGGACTGACCCGCAGCGCGAAAGCGAGAGGGCCCCCAGTACTCTACGTCACTGGCAGCGCGGCGTAGAGCAACGCCGCTCCATCCACGGAGCCCCGATGACCATTTAGGCCTAGCGACGAGTACGGAAGACGGCACACACTGCGACAGCCGCCGAGTACGGCACCGAACGAGTTCACTCGTTTTCCTGTCGCTAGCTTTTGGGTATACAAGCGACGAACACGGCATAGCGCACGCACGGCCGCGGCCGCCGAGTACGGCACCGTACGAGCTTACGGGTTTTCCAGTCGCTAGCTTTTGGGTATTTGCGACTCCAGCGACCCATATGGGGGGCGCCAGGGGGCGCCACTACAGTGTTCTAGAGGATGTAGTGGCAAGAGCGACGCCCGCTTACAATGGGCCGCGTGAAGACGGCCAACGTAGATGCCGCGAGTGGCGCTGGAGTTCCGTGCCCTAGGAGAATTTGTGGCAGAAGGCAGATGTGCGATGAGCGAAGAAGACGACAAAGCTGAGGCGGTACGCTTTTCCCGAACTACAGCAATATCTAGGAAGCACGAGACGAGGCCATGTCTGCTGGGCCTATACTCCGCTTCACCCTATGTTGTACCGCAGCGAAGGTTAGAAGCGCGAGCTCCATAGCGTTGGCAGCTGCCCTTGGTGCACGAGAGCTCGTGCCGCCGAGGTGTGCCATAGAGCAAGGAGCTCGCGCTTGTAGCCTTTTCTGCGGTACAACACAAGGTGAAACAAAGTATAGACATGAAGCGCGTGTGTCACCGGCGCTTCGTTCTTCTTTATTCAAGCCTCTTGCCCCAGTTTCTGGGGCTCAGAACAGCAGCGCTACGATGTCGTCTACGCGCAAAATCTTCACGCGGTGGCCGCCGCTCTTGCCACTACAACTCTCTAGAACACCGTAGCGCCACCACCAAACAAACATGGCGGCTGAGTCCAGGTAGCGTCGGCTCGGCCGGGCCGCCTGAACGGGTGGCGCATTCAATGTAACAGATTTTCTTTTGTTAAATGCCCACTTTTATGGGTATTTGAACTGAGACGGTTAAGTGTAGCCGGTGCACATAAACTTACAGACCACAGTTTTGTTTTCCCGGTGTTTTTTGTTCTTTTCATGTCTAACTTTCGTTTCGCAGATTTCGTTCAAAAACGAAACTATGGGCTCCGGAGAGACGGTACTACACTCTAATCAGTTTTGATCACCTAAGGAAAGCCACTCTAATCAGTTTTGATCATCTAAGGAAAGCGGCGATGACTACAGAATTGTTCCACCGAGAGTAATTTTCACCTAGCTCGCATGCCTCGACCATGCGACTTATCTGTCCGCGAAATCGAGCTTTTGTGCGTATCCGCGTTTAAGCCACAGCTCCAGTCGTCTGCTTGGTCAACAACACAGGTACCAGGAAAATTACGAAAATTAAGCAAGCGCTTCTTCAGCCAAGGAGCATGTTAACCCACTGGCGCCTCACTAAGCAGCTGATACTCGTATTTCAATTCAGGTTTTAGTAGCAATCGAGAAGTCATTTTGACGAGCTGGTTATGTATTATATTACGTACTATGACCCACTAAAGTGATATTAGTATATTCTTCTGGTTGAATTATGAGCTTAGTTGACAAGCTATTAGGTGAACTGCTGAATAAAAGTATATTTGACAGACAGAGATATACTACTTAAACTCAACCAAATGGTTCCAGCCGGTAGCACGGGGACGAATGCGGTCAAACTGAAGAGAGTCTTCATCGGAGATTCACGCAGAACCTCTCTGCATTGAAATTGAATTCGAATCCTGAACGGAGAAAATTAGTGTTTTTTGTGGCCGGTCAACCTGAGCAATATAGACGTATGCTGCTGCTGGCTTCGACGGGGGTATAATATAAATGTTGGAGGCGAAATAGATCCTAATGCCGTGACAACTTCTAACTTTGCGAGACGCGTCCCCCACCTTTTGAAAGCAGACAATTTCCCTCATTGATCATATACTGCGAACAGGTTTTCCTGAATCAAGTAATTGCGAAATCAGCCCAACTCTTTCAGTGTGGTCCAGAGGCTTTTTCGGCGAAAAGCAGCCAAGATTAATAGCCAACGCACCGAGCGGCGTGGGTGGCTCAAACTTGAATCTAATCGAGCACAACCAAACTCAAGAAAAGCAGCTATCGAACCTTCACATTCACTTAACTGCAACATTGGTGTTCCCTCCAGTGAAACACCTCATCTGTTGTCCTCAGTCCGCTGTTCTACATCCTTATAGAAAATAAAAAAGAACACTTAACAGTTACCAAGTAGTCGTCACTTTGAATGTGATTCGAGACAGACAAGAAATTAAAACGTTTTTCCGTGATTCCTCCCCATCCAAGAAATCAAAAGCACGCGACCGTGTGTTGTGGAGTAAACGGGCTTCAAACACGTGATGGAAGGAAACAATCTACTGTGGCTTCACCACACTAATGAACACTCAGGCAAACTTAAAAGAAATTTCCGGACCTTCGTCAAATTACATTGTTCGCCACCGCGCCGACAACACGTGTCCGCGAAAGCCAGGAGAGAGGCGGAGGGGCGCGGAGTGACCTGGTCCGGCTGGTTCCCGGTTTTCCCGCTTGGTGGCGTCCGTTTTGCTGGACTCTTCCTAGATATGCTGTATAACTACCACGTATACAGAATTAAAACAAAATCAACTTACCTCCTATCTTTAGACGGCTAGCGCAACAGAGGTAGGTGCCGCTCGGACTGCGTACTCGTTGAACGAGAACGATCCTGAAGTCACGTTCACATAGCGGTTGATTTCCAGTGTTGCCGGGGCCTCGAGCGGCCAGTTTCGGTTTTGTTGGCCGCGCCCCAAACAAAACTTTGAGGCGTCGATATCTTTAAAACTACGCACAATAACGAGAAAAAGTACACCTTGCAATTCAGGGATGCTGACTGCACTAAGAACAGTCATAATCCCAAAATCGAAAGTATGAACCGGAGTTGCCCTTTAACATTGAAAACCTGATCATTACGCAGTATTCGCGACTCCAGCGACCTATAGGGGACGCCACTATCGGGCAAATATGGCGGTCGAATCCAGGTCGTGCCGTGCCATGTGCCAGCTCAACGCACAACGCTGGGGCATCAGCGAGCGGGAATTGGACTCCAAATGGTTCGCCCCGCTTTTTATTCTCCACGTTTCGAACCTCCGGCGATGTGTTGGGGTAAGCGAGCTTCCAGAGGCTTGACTTTCTTCGAGGAAACGAGGAAAGGACTGCAAACTGTCCTTCCACTGTGCTGATGAACGTTGAGAAACGCAGAATGTCTGGCTCACGCGGTTCCATAGGTCGCGTGCAGAGCAACCTGGGTCACAAGGTGATACTACGGTTACGACACAGAAACCGGTAGAACTGTTCTGTCGCGCAATCCACCGACAACATGCAAACACGGAAGCCAGAGGAGACGAGCAGAAATCGCGAAAGGACCTGGTCCGGCCAGTTCAGTGTTTTCCCGCTAGGTGTCCTTCATTTTGCTGGAGTCGCGAATACGATACTTCGAAAAATAAACCGGAACCCACTGCCTGCAGCGGAAATGGCACCCCTGCTTGCCACCATCTTGCCCGTTTGCCAAATTAGTGATGACGGGACGTTAATATGGCTGCGTCCAGAGGATGACCAGATCACGGTCAGCAGATGGGCACCTCGCCGCCATCTTGCTCCCCAGGGAGGAAGACAAAAGGGGCCGCAGCTCACACGCTCAAACCTGGTAGCTTCAGTGGCGTACCAACTTGTCTTTGAGTAGGGGGAAAACCAGACCCCTCCCCTTCCAGGGCCGGGGCCGTGCCCTTGGTATTTCTGTGGCACCGCCGGCTAGTGCTTGCCCTGCATGCCCAGTGGCGGCTGTTTCGGGGGGGGGGGGGGGCGGCAAAACACATGCCTTGCCCCCAGTGGCGTCACGAGGATCAGCGGCGCCCGGGGCGGTAACCCGCCGCGACACCCCTTCACCCCCCTCCCCCCCCCCGCTCTCGCGTGGCCCACAGCGACCCCCCGCCACCCCCCGCTCTCGTGGCCCGCCGCGACACCCCTTGAGCGCTGCACCCGGGGCGGTTGCCCCCCCCCCTTGTGACGCCACTGCTTGCCCCCTACTCTGAAAACTGGGGGGCAAGAGCCCCCTTGCCCCCCCCCCCCCCCCCCGGTTGGTACGCCCATGGCTAGCTTCGCCAAATATTTGAGCTAGCTAGTGTAATAGAAAACTGAGTTTATTTAGGAACAGTTGTAATAACGTACATTGGTACAAAGTTCAAACTCGGAAAACTTGGGACGAGCCGGATGCCCATCCGGCCGCCTCAAAGGTCTCGGTAAACACAATATGGCGGATACTCGAAAGGGGGTGATGTCCATCACGCTAATGCTGACGCTAACACTTGCATATGCCGAGGCCAGAAAAATATGTCTTGCACTCTATACGGCTTGATCAAGGGCTCACAACGGTGTGGACCCTTCTTTTGAGGCAAGGCCAGGTTTCAGAGCAACATAACTGCTGAGAGTCTTAGTGTCACTCTTCCACCTGGATCACGCGAGTCTGACAGATATCGCCAAAGGGCGCTCTGACTACATGGCGCGCGGGTTTCAGAGCAGCATAACCTCCGAAACTCTTAGAGTCAGTCCTCCACCCACATACTGTCACAGTGCGCCTCAGACCGCGTAGCGCCACCGCCATGAACGCAAAACTATAGTGTCGTTCTTGGAAAACAACAACAGGCTGCAGGAGTACGTTGGCATCATGCAGATATGAATCTTCCCCGAAGAAAACCCTCCACGCCCACTGCAATACCAGCAGTGAATACAGCGCGCGCGTCACCAGTATGCAAACTGCTTCTCGACGCCGACGGTTACGCGGCCCGGCTCCCGGAGCCCGTCAGTAGCAGTACCAGCTATCTATATCGACGTTATTGGCAGGCGCACTGGGCGCACCGTCCGACTTTTTCTGAGAGTCCGCGACCATGGGCGTCGGCGGGGGGTGCAAAAGTGGCAGTTGCCCCCTTCCCAAGCCAGAGTACCTACCCCCCTCCCTCCCTTCCCCAGCTCTCTCGGGTACGGGGGATCTGAACGACGTCGCGAAATAGCTTTTCTAGCAAACGGAGAAACCGAAAGCTATCCTAAAAATAAAATCCACGCACTTTTGTCTCCTTGGATCCTTCAGCAATAAACACAAAAAAGAATAAGGTCTCCCTCGGTCAGTTGCAATCAGCCGCGCCCAGCTGGCAAAAAAGAAAAAAAAAACTTAGGGAGGAACATTTACTTTTGAGAACACCGCAGTCCTGTGTTGTGAGGAATCACAGACATTCGGGTGAAAGTCAGTAAAATGCCCCCAAAACAGAGCTGTCTTCTATACTTCGCTTCACCTTAAGGCTGAACTCCATGGAACGAATTATGTGACGAATAACTGGCGAACGCCGCCCGATGGCACGCTCGCTTAGCGCGCGACGTAGCAGCCACTGTGCTGATTCTAGGGATGTCGCGAACCACCCTAGGTTCGATTTCGAAAGGTTTCGATATTTTCGAAGCGAACTGAGGTTCGCATTCGAAAAATTTCGATATTTTCGTACCGACCGAGATTCGAAGTCGAAAAATTCGCAACTTTCGATCACAGTGGAGTTTCGAATTCGAAAAGTTCGAAGCTTCCATGGTTTCTAAAGTTTCGGGTTCGAATATTTCGAATATTGTTTTACTTGAGGTTCGATAAATTCGAAGATTTCGAACTTTCCTAACTTAAAAATTCGACATATTCGAAAAATTCAAATTTCTTGGGATCTGAAGTTCGAAAAATTCGAAGATATCGAAATTCTTTGGATATAAAATTCGAAAAATTCGAACGCTTCGAATTTTTGTAGACATAAAATTCGAAAACTTCGAAGATTGCGAATTTTTTTCTACATAAAGTTCGAAAAGTTCGAAGGTTTCGATTCTTCTTTAAAGCTAATATTGAAAAAAAAAACTTCGAAGATTTTGAATCTTTTTTTTTTATGTGCTGGAATATTTGCCAGTGCAGAGTGACGTGTCACCATGGATCAGTAATTTTGACCGCCAGCCCGGGGGGGGGGGGTCTTTAACGTGCATAGCGCAGTAGTGATCACACGAACGCACTGTTTTACGATACTCATCCAGTTCGAAACGGCCAGGGGCGGGCAGGAGGTTGAGGCTCAAAAAACCTTGAAGCGACCTGGCAAAGTACCTCCCCACCCCTTGCACGCTGGTAGTAATCCGATCGAACGCCGCCCGAGTGACGCTGGCATATAGTAAGTTTAGTTTGTAATTGTCCTGGAGGTTTATTTTCCGGGACGGAGGAAACGCCCCGCAAAAAGCACAGAAGCCGACACAACTCGAGGTCGAGGAGCGTTCTACAATACAAGTGGCGTCGGAGGAGGAAAAACGGGGGAGGGAGGAGGTGCTCTAGCCCCATTCCCCACTTCCAGATATTTCGGACTGTTAAAGAAAACAATACGGGGAAAGAGGGCGTGGTCCTGCTTATTTTAATCTGAAATTATTTATGTATATGTATAGCTACTGTCGCTCTTCACTGCATAAAAGGTCGCGTAGAATCGTCATTTTCGGAAACTCGTTGTCAGAAGGCACTACTTGCCACATGCTTAGAGGTTCGGAAGTTCAAAGCTATGTCTTTTCGACCTAAATAACTGTGCCATTGGTAAAAGAAAAATAAACATAACAATGAATGGGGGATAAAAAGCTGGAGAAAAAAAAAGAAACTATAAAGATCCCGCCGGAAGTGTTGTATTCTTGCATATTCAGAAGCTCAGAACTTCGAAACAAGTTTCTCCTACCAAAATGTCTACAGGCTAGAAGAAACACTTCCCAAAAACGTAACGCAATAAAAAAAATTTTTTTAATGACGTGGAACTTGATTAATATCAGAAATCTTCGCTTATGAGTTAATTTATTCCTCATTTCACATTATTTTGTATTCTGCAGATGGCAATTATATGTACTGTCTGGGTCTGTGGTGTTAATTTAAATGCGATACCTCAAACAACTTAGAGGAAGAAAAAAACACCACGTTTAGGACATAATTGCCAGTAGATACATGTTTGAACATTTCTTCGAAACTCATATTTAATAACAATAATCACATCTTAAGACGACACTTACCTAGGCTATACATAGATCCTTCTTAAAAAGTTTAACATCTCTACCGTAAATAGCTTCGGCTTTAGCGCGCTTCAAAAATGGCACAAACGACAATCGTCAAAAACCCGTCGTCCTTCCTCGCCCCTTCGGGAATTTATTTCTTTAAAACTGAGCTTGCCAGAACATTGTTATAAGCGGCATTGTCTTTCGTAAGGAACGCAGCACCGCATGTAAAAATTCGAGAAAAACAAATTACGATTGTACCTCACTACTCACTACTTGAATTCAAATGAAACCGTCCGCCGGTCTTTCGAAGTTCGACGAACGTCGAACTTGTACCCTACAAGTTCGAAGTTCGTCGAACTTTGGACTTTTCAGGATTCGAAAGTTCGAAACTTTTCGAATTCTCTTGATAAATAAGTTCGAAAGTTCGAAAATTATCGAATTCCTTGGCGTAGGAAGTTCGAAAGTTCGAAAAGCTTCGAACTTTTTAGTGCAAGAAATTCGAAAGTTCGAAAATCATCGAAGTTTTTGGTCTATCAAGTTCGAAAGTTCGACAAGCATCGAATTTTGCAGCATAATAAATTCGAAAGTTCGAAAAGGATCGATTTTTCTAGCATAATAAGTTCGACGGTTCGAAAAGCGTCGAACTTCTTAGTTTTACAAGTTCGAAAATTCGATTTCCGTCGAATTTTACGATATAGAAAGTTCGAAAATTCGAAATATTTCGAACCTTTCGAACCGCTCGATTCGATCATCGAAACTTCGGTTCGAAAAAGTTCGCGGCATCCCTAGTTGATTCCACGCGCAGAGCAAAATCCGCCGGGCAAAATTCGTCGGTTATTCGCAGCATATTCGTCCCATGGAGTTCAGCCTTTATGTTGTACCGCAGCGAAAGGTAGAAGCGCGTGCTCATACACTCTAATCATGGTAACCTAAAATCGGGCTGGCCCCGATTTTGACCCCCCTCTTCTCCTTTCCCATGACCGCAACATTCTACGGGCAAAGAAGAAGAAAAACCCAAAGGCACATATACAAAACAGAGCACTGGCGTCGACAGGGGATTGGTTTGGGTGGTCGAAACCCCCTAAAATGCCGAAGCGACCCCTCTCTTCCCCCGGGGCCCGCTCGCTCCACTCCTTACGCAGACAGAGCGAAGGGGAGCGCGGACTGTCTCCAACCCGTAGCTACGCCGATTTGTTCTGTTGGATTTGGAAGAATCTTGCTCTGTGTATGCTCTGTTTCACCTTATGATGTACCGCAGGAAAGGCTACAAGCGCGAGCTCCTTGCTCCGAGGCACATCTCGGTGGCACAAGCTCTCGTGACTAAGAGTGGCTGCCAGCGCTTCACTCTAATCATGGTAACCTTTAACGTAACTTTTAGTAGTGAGTAACCTATAAAATAAAGGTTACAAGTCGTTTATTTTTCGTGTTTTCGTTATTCTTGCGGTGACTAAAGGTTACAACAGCCAAAATTTGACGATGCAAAGGTTACCATGAGAATTAGAGCCATGTACCTTTTGTGCAGTAACGTATGAATAACGTAGTAACCTATGCACTCTACTTCTTTCGCGTTAAAACTAAAACTATAAAAATGAAACCTCGGAGCCTTGGTGGCCTTGTCGACGCGCTCCTCTGCTGTTTCCCTCTCCTGGTGAAAGAGGGACTCTCATCAGGCGATGTTTTCTTTTTTTTTTTTTTCGGACGCCTTGCTGGCAGCATTCTTTCGCAATAAAAAGAAGAGCAAAGAAGAACAATGGCTGTGAAAGCCTGAGTTGCTTAGCGGTGTTGCATGCTGGGAAGCGGGAATGAGTAACCGCTGTCGCGGCTGTCTCGCGTGCGCCCGGGCCGTTTGAGCGCCATTTTTTGGCGGCACATTTCTTGCGCCAATACTCTGTTCGGAGCGAGTTGGAAGACTCTCGGTCTGTTTCGACAAACCACGGAAGCAGTTATGTCGCTAACCAGCAGGGACATGTGGGGTGTACTGCGCGGCAGTTGCAGGGAGCCTTTGTGTGACTGTCAGCGCTACGTCGTCGTGTGCCCATCAGACGAAAGCGCGGCAAAGATTCGTTGTGAGTTCTGCAATCACTGCCCAAGCATTCACGGAAGAATCACCGATTTGGGTAAGTGACGTTTCTTCCTAGCGGAACCGTTGCAGTAGCGACGTGCGAGCTCTCATTTTCAAAGCTCGTTATTTGTGTGCATTTAGGACCAAAATGATTCTGAGCCGTTTTATACGAGCGCATGTCTGTCCTCGTGGCACTCTGTGTCGATTTAGCTCTTTTTATGTGTAATGCCTGTAGATGAGCCCTGCCGTAGCTGTCTAGTGTCGTCAGTGAACGGTGTGGTGGTAATGCACGACTAATTACTGCCTATTTACATGCTTGCGCGCGCGGTGGGGATATGCGTGCTTTTGTGCATTTCACTAGGCGCAAGCTTGCAATGCACGGCTGCGGTATTATTATTTTTGGTAACTGAATTTTGTAACTCTGTACGTCTTATCACTCCTTGCGGAATGGCTTTTGCACCGAAACTTTTCGCACTACGTTCAGGGTACAAGAAAATATTTAATGTGTGGCATGCAGAATTGATATAGGCATATATCCCTGTTTTAGTCAAGAAATAAAACATCCTGCTCGTTTAAGGTGTGGTGCAGAATGAACGGTGTAGGACAAACAATTATCTCGTTTTGTTGTGCAATTATTCCGTCACGTTTATTTATTTATTTTTATTCTACCAATAGGTGACACAGAGCAAGGACTTACTGTGCCACCTATTCTACCAATAGTTGGCACAGGGATAAATGGACCGAGTGAAGTGCAACAGCCGTATCATCCTGATTGTTCGAAAGGTTGGTGGGCGCAACATGCTCGCAAATATATATTAAAAAATCCCGTTATTTTACTGAAAGTCGCGCCTTAATAGCCAATCACTGTGTCCTAAATGAACCGCTAGTTCGATGCAGATTTTTTTTATTGCTTTCTGATTTTTAAGTTTACATTTTACCGGTACGATAATAATTTACCACTAATTACTGCCAGATCACATGCCTTTGAGAAAAGTGGTACCGTGCATGCTTTTAATGCTTGATTTACGCAAGCCTTCAGTGTATCGCTATATAAGTGTTCAAGACGTAAGTTCTAGAATTCCGTTCATATTTTCGATGCTTATGGGCTTATTTATGCATGACAAGTTCTTGGTGCTGTATTCCGCGCACGAGGAAAATATTTCTTGCTTGGCTACAGAATGGATGTATGCATGGACCATGCTTTATTTAACATGCAATCCAGCCTGCTCGACTGAGTCATCAGTGCAGCATCGGCGGCGTGAAGCAACCAATAGTAAAGTAGTGCAATTTCCCGCTTCGTTGTGAACTGATCCCATCTGTTTTTACCCTTTGTTCTACCTACGGAACACAGACCACGAGAGAGAAGTTGCCGAAGTGCTGCAAGAGAGTGCACAGCCTGGCTGCTCGAAAGATGGCTCACTATGGGTGGAAGCTCCACCTCCTTCGGACCCTCCTGTAGACATGAGCCAGCAACTTGCCATTAATGAAGCTCCTGCGCCATCAAAACCTGCACCCAAGGTCAGCAAACACGTTTGTGTGGCGTGCAGGTTCACCAGCAGGCATTTTTATGCCTTTATGCGACATGTTCGGGAAGTGCACATGAACAAGGTTGCTTTGGTGTGCACTAGGTGTCGGAAGCGATTTGTCTGCATGGCTCAATATAAATTGCATACCAATTGTAGATGCACATCTTCAGAAAGCAATGATTACCGCGTTCTAAATAGGCATGAAAAGCAATATACTGTTGACTTGGCTGAGAATCGGACATCATTTTTTAATACAGCCGAAAGCTTAAGCAATGCTTCGTCAAGTGTTGCGTCTTGTTTTGAGGAAACTGATTTGGATTGTGACTTAGAAAGTGTTCCAAGCCCAGATATTCTTACAAAGCTGTCATGTCTGGCGAGACAGCTTGAGTCGCAATATCGCTGTCCGATTGTTGGAGTTGATGGAGTTGTTGCTAAAATAGCAGACATCTTACAGACTGCTGGTACCGCAATCGATGTGTCCGCACTCGAAAATGACCGCGCAAGAAAGGCCCTGTACACTTCTCAGGGGATTTATGTTCCACCAGAGGAAGTAAAACTTCCGCATGGTGAAAAAGCTTACTTTGTGCCACTCAAGAGACTAATTGAAAATTTGCTTCGTCATCCAACCTTTTCCCGCCACTTTCAGTCTCCATTGCAGACTTCAAACAGTGCGTTGCTAAAAGATTTTACTGATGGCATGCGAGTTCAAATGCACCCAGTAGCAAGCACCCAAGAGAAGAACACTATTGTGATGCTTTTGTATTGCGATGACATTGAATTGGCCAATCCACTAGGCATGAAAAGAGGTCGCAGAGGCAAGCTAACAGTATTTTATGTCTCTTTTGTAAACCTACCACCATCAGAACGGTCCAAGCTAGCCAACATTTTTTTGCTTGGAGTGGGGCAAGCAAAAGCTCTTAAATCATTAGAAGCAAAACATATGCTTCTTCAAGACTTCATTGCCACTCTAAATTTACTTCACAGAGGCTGCACGTTAAAAACTGTATGTGGTGAAAAGCTCTTTTTTGGTTTTTTGCTTGCCTATATTGGAGACGCATTGGCATGTCACAATATAGCAGGCTTTAAGGAAAGCTTCAGCAAAAATGTTCGCCTTGCTTGTCGAACTTGCACTGTACCCACATCTGAATTTCATAATTTTCACTATGAAATTCAATGTCCACTACGTACAGAGTCTCAATATGAAGAGAACCTTAGGGCAATTGAGGCAGCTAGCTCAAAGAAAGACCGTACTGAATTGTCAGCACAGTGCGGGATTAAGTCAAAATCAGTCCTCGCAGAAATTCCTAATTTCTCAATACTCACGGACTTGCTGTATGACCCTATGCACATTTTGTTGGAGGGAGTCATTCCTCTGGAGTTGACACTTTTCAGTAAGTTCATTGTAAGGGAGGCAGCATGGATGACCTTAAGCCAGCTTAACACTGCCTTGTCTCGGTTCTGCTTTCATAGGCAAGTGAGTAAGAGTGACTATCCTCGCAGCTTTGAATCCGACTTCAGTTTTCCATTTGCAGCAAGCTCCAGTTTAATACTCCATCTTCATTTTCTTTTTATTATTGATGAATATCTGCCTGAAGAGGCTTCGGAAGAACCACATTGTGAATGTTTTGTGCTGCTTTGCATCATCACACAGTTATTTCTTTCTCCTGCTATCTCCCCAGATGCACTTGGAGACATTGAGTGCCTAGTAGCACGCCATAATGAGCTTTTTGTGCAGCTGTATGGTTCCAGCTCATTTAAACCGAAATTGCACATGCTGGTGCACATGGTCACTCAGATACGGCGCTTCGGTCCTTCCCATCATCATTGGACAATGAGATTCGAAAGTAAAAACGCTCTTCCAAAGTCGAAGAAGTTCTGGAATTTCAAAAATATTCCATTATCTGTCGCAAATTACTTTCAGATGAAAATGTCAAGTGACCTGTGGTTAGGACCAGGGCAGCCTAAGCTGAGCTTTGCACAATGTGACACTGCACCAGCAGCCGGTGTACCAGTCAGCTTAACATCTGATTTTTTGCCATGTGGACTGCAGCCTAATGCTGTTGGTCAAACTGTTATGTCCGTACGTTCTGCCTTTATCTCTGGTGTCAAGATCTCTATTTCTGATGTGGTTGTGTTTGAACAAAATGACCATGCAATGTTTGGGGAAATAGAAACAATTGTACCTTGGCAAGGCAAGATTTTCATCGCTGTTCTGGTTCTGGTCAAAGTGAGCTATTCAAAGCGACTGAATGCATTTATTCTTCTCAAGACACCACACGCCATAGTGATTAAACCTGACGATCTTTTGTATCCTTGGCCACTGTATACATATGCTAAAAATGAGGCTTTTTATGCTATTACAAAATGTATTCATGAGTCACCTCTGTAGTGATGCCTGCTGTTTTTTAGCGATTTTTTTCGCAACGTGGCTTATTGTAAATTAAGTGAGCCTGTTTGTTGTGACAGGTGTTTTGGGAATAAAGCTTGGTTTATTTCCTCTTAGGTATTCTGTGACTGGCTCCTTGCTAACATGCCAGAATTCTCTGACTGTGTTCAGCCTATCCTGAAAGGGAAAGCTGTCTCGGAAAAGTCACAAACAAAACTGTCAAGACAGCTGCGTGCAGAAATGACGTTATTCCTGGAGTAAGTTCTCCTGTTTGCTCTTTGTTGAAGCTAACTATATCTTGTTGACATTTTTTATTGTTTTATATGGAGCTTCCAAAAATGCACCATAATATACGTGAGGTAGCGACTTTAGACTAACGGATGGACATTCTACAAATCTAGTCGGCCAATTCGCATCAGCCCCTGGTTTAGCATATAGCATACGGACAGGAAAGAAAGATGCGGTGCATGAGCAGATGATTGCATGGTATATTTTCAGATTTCATAGGCCTCCCTGAAAGTAGGGAAAGCTAACCCATAAAACACATAATGCCAGCATATTTTTAAACCTTACCTTAAGTCGCAAGCAACATTTGGTTATGTCAGTGGCCCTTGCCTATATAGTATATTTAAGCTCATTTTCACTTTCCTTTGGCGAAGGTTAGACAGAAACGTCTTAGTAGTGATAGTAGCTGCATTATTTCTCTTCTAGTGAGCATGATCTCATTACCACTGGGAACAAGGGCGAACGGCGCTCGATGTACAAAGCCCTTGGGGAGGCGCTTGCCACGAAATACCCACTTCTTTTGTGGGATGAGCCAAAACCTGAGAGCCATCTTGTTGACAAACGGACCCATGTTTACGTAAGTACCTGGACATAGCTTATTCCTAAAATAGACTAATGTTCCTATAGCAGTGAGGGTTGTCGTTTTATATACAGTTATTCATAGCAGTTTTGTTGTCTTAAGATAAATGTCTATCATAAGTATACTTGATATCAGAAGACACCCTATCGGTAAATTGTGTTCAGAGATGCGATTGCCTACCTTCCACTTTTCTTCCTCGCATATTTTGATGCATATGTGATATACAAAAAACTAATTTATTTATTCAAATACCCAAAAGGCTCGAGATATATAAGCAGTAGCGGTATTCATTATAATTCGTCTCGTGCAGCTTAAATGGATAGCTTTTATATTCCTTGGCATCTTTTGCCAATGCTGCTAGCTGTTTCTAAGCTTTTATACTGTTAAAATTTTAAATATAAAGTTTTTTATAGGACACCAGTGCAAGAACATTATTTTTTGTTGTTGCAAGAGGTACTGTACTTTTATTAATTTGCAGAGCCTATTCATAAGGAGGCTGACAGTGGCCCGAAAGGTGCGGAAGCACAGGAAGATGAGAAGTGCAGCTGCTGTAACTCCTTCCATGCCTACTCCAGCGCTCACAAAGGAGAGTGCTGTCGCCGAGCTGGAGGTTCGCATAATTTTCATTTCACATTTATTTTTTACATATGTTGCTCAAATGTTTCTTGTTGCACTGTTCCAGGCTCTCAGATCGGCTGACCTGAGCACCGTGGCACTGGATATAGAAAGAATGAAATGCCTTCTTGAGGTCACTTACGAAGATCGCTGCAAGCGTCACGATGATCCTTTGCCTCAATATTTCTTGTTAGAAAGCATTGTAAGTGCATATTTATTTACGAATATTAAAAGAACACAAAAACTCGGCATTGCCTAATATTCTGCTCTAAAACAGAGAACCGATCATATAATTATAATTTGTGGTATGGGTCAAGCTTTGCCTTCTGCTCAATTGTAAATGAACCGATTTATAATTATTTTTTTTTCGTTTTTGGTTGTGATGGCACGAAGGATATCAAAAGGCACTTTTGCGAGAAATATATATATATATATATATATATATATATATATATATATATATATATATATATATATATATATATGTGTGTATATATATTTCATTTCATTTCATTTCATTGCACCACCTCTTCTTCAGGGATGTCTGATTTGCAATTAATGACTGATTTTACTTCCTTGTACCAACTTTTCTCAGCTCTGCATTGAAGTCGAACTCCGATTTAAGTGCAAGGTTGGGGACCTGGAGAAAAAGGTGAAAGCGGTGGTGGAAGCGTTTTCACATAAAGAAGAACGGGAATGCACATTCGTCGACATTGGCAAGCATTTACAAGGCCATTCTAGGCACACACTCATCAACGAGGTTTGTGGAATTATTTTCATGCATCCATCTATTAGTTTTTGTGACATCCAGTGCATTTTTGTGCTTTAAGATTCATTTAAATGAAGGTTAAGTGATATCTAAATGCTCTTCCAAAGACTGTTTTGTGCGACACTTATTTCACTTATGCGGGGAACTTTGTTGATTACTGGATGCTCATGGAATATAATCTGCCATTCCACAGAATGCAATGCCTAATAACCTGCAAGTCACAGCACCTCATGTGTATATATACTGCGCTGAACGCACTTGCGTTTATGCTGGCAGTACTGAAGAAGTCATCTGGATCTCGGGTGGAAATCTAGAGCGAGCTCTGATTTTCTGCCTGCTGACGTACTACATTAAGAACCTTGACTACCCACCAGCGTTCTCAACGGTGCTCGTCTTACTGCAGAAGATAACTCTACCTGACACAAAAGTGCCCCGTGGACTGCTCACGAACCGGCTGAAAAATTTGCTCATTATGTTGAAGAAGAACAATTTGTGTTAACTTTTCGAAAGCAAATACCATTAAAAATAGGTTGCGTCCTGAGATGGGGAAGTAAATGTCGTCTGGTTCCTTGACTTCTTTCTTCTGAATCGCAGAATACTTTTTCTTGTCTTGCAGTGAATGTTGTCATTTTTAAAGTGCCGTTCACTTTAAGTTCACCTTATTCTACCGAATCATGGTTTAGGTTTTACTAACAGGTTCATGTGTTATAATATAGGGTAAGAGACCATAAAAAAATTAACAACTCTATAGCTCATACACTTGTGTTTTCCGTGCTGCCTATATATCCATTTCAGAGCTCTTAATTTAGTTTCCCTTTAACAACTGTGATGTACTTTATAGTTACAGTTTTGAATTATTTTTTAGCACTTGTATTTTATGTTCATTATGTCTATCGTACAGCAGCTAAACTGTGTTTACACATCGTTTTACATAAGTCATTTTTTTCCTGTTCGGTTCTGTTGTACGAGTGCCAGTGTGGTTTCGTAACTATATAGATGTAAAGGCCATGCTGGTTAAGCCGAAGCTTCTGTCGAAGTGAGATTTAACGTGAGTTTATTTGCTTTCTTTAAGCGAATTTTCAACTTTTTTGTGTGCGGCTAGCACTGATATAATATGGCCTTAGATTCTAAAGTGCTTTGTACACCGTTCAACAGCGCTCTTTGTGATGCATATATGCTACGATACCTGCTAACCGCTTACGATAATAGTGCCTTTACATTATGGACGTAATTTATATCACAGCTTTTTATTGATGTATCCCAGACTCGGGAATTTGTGATTATGTATATTGTGATACTTCGGAATCAATTGCCGTTTTTGTATATTACAGTATTTTTTTTTGTTCTCTAGTTTTTCACTATTTTATGGGTTGTCCTATTTTTGTACGGGTCAAATCACAATCGAGCAGGATGCTTTTTGTGAATTTTCGCCAAAAATGCCATTTTTAATAAAAGGATTTCTTATTCCAGCTGTTGCTTCACTCAAAGGTTACACGAACACATGGAAGTTACCTATAACTTTCTGGCGGGCAGATACCTTTATAAAGGTTACAATGCTAACGAGATTGTAACCTTTCTATAAGTAAATTAGAGGTAACCTTTGCCACTGTAACTTTTACAAAAGTTACATTAGCAAAGGTTACATTTGTGTAACCTTTAACTTATAGGTGCACAAAAATGTGAAAACGTGCACCTTTACAAAGGTTACCATGATTAGAGTGCACTCTAATCATGGTAACCTTTGTAAAGGTTACCATGATTACCATGGCAGGACGTCCGTGAAGGTTACCATGGCAGGACGTCCGTGAAAAATATAAAAGAGGCAAAGACCGATCTACTCTGTGCACGTTTCATCGCCGATTTCCACGACCCCAAGGCCGAAGGACGTTAATGTGAAAGATAACAATAAAATAAAACTTTGTGTCAAAAAAAAAACACGGAGATCTATTTACTGATAACCAGGAAAGCGGGACACGCACACTGACGCACACTGACGCCTCGGCGTGCAGAATGAAACAGGATACGGGCGCGCGCGGAAGAACACCTTGCGCAGTGCCGATCCGGCCGATCGCCGAAAGGACGATTTCGCATTTCGTGGACAGCAAGCGCCACCTCACGGGAGAGAGAGTTACCTTAAAAAAATGAAAACAAGCACTGACACCTTGGTTCTTTATATTCACAGTAGTTACGGAAGAGATCGACTTACGTGAATAATTTTCATATTATTCGATTCCGTAATAAATTTAGAAGACATTCAATGAAATACTTTTTTTGTTTGCATTGAAATAATTTTGTAAATTCGCTCCGAACGTAAGAGTGTCGAATTAGCCAATTTTGACCATTTTCATGATTTTTTAAAGAATATAATCAAATTTATAATAAAACATTTGTTCCATTGAATGTCTCGATAATGCCTCAATGTCTTTAGAGCCGAAATTTTCAAGAAGATCCGCGCAGCCGTTATTATTCGAGAAGTTTTCTAAGTTTGCGAAAAACCTCATGTATTCTCTATGGGGCTCTGAGGTGTGCCCCCTCTTAACGGTGACACAAAAGAACATAATCTCGGGCTTTCAGAAAACTGGAATTTGGCCTTTCAATAGCGAGCCCTTCACTTCGGATGACTACATGATGTCATCAGTCACTGACAGACCCTTAACGTCCGTAAGCGGAGAGGTGTCACGACAGACGGCCACCATCACCGAGAAAACGGACAGCGCAAGCCGACTGGAAAGTGATTTGAACTTTGAGACAAACGGCCATGGAGCTAGCAACGTCTCTACAGATGTCTTCCCACCTACTGTCGCCAACGCAGCCTCGACGTCAACTGCATCTCCCAGCCGGATTGTTCCGAGCGACCTAAGGCCCTACCCTAAGGCTGCACCGCGTAAGACAGGGCAAAAAGGAAGGAAGAAAGGTAGGACAAAAGTCCTTACGGATACACCCGAGAAGCATGCGATTGAACAAGAAGCTGCAGAGAGGCTGACACGACAGAGTCTGAAAAAAAGAGCGCTTATCACAGCTAAGACTGTCGCCACTACCCGCCCAAAAAAGAAACGGCGACTTCAGAAGGAGTTCAGTTCTTCAAGGAAAGACGACACTGTTGCCGTTGCATTTGATGATTCAGACAGTGACATGTCGGGTTCCGATAATGAGAGGCGGGACATTTCTGAGGCCGATTGCCCAAACAAAACTTTTCAAGTGACAAAAGGCGATTTTGTCCTTGTCAGATTTGGTAAGAAAAAATCTGACGTTTATTACACGGGTAGAGTCGAAAGTAGTGACAATATTGACGTCAGTGTCCAGTTCCTTCGAAAGAAAGAAGAGAGCTCAAAGTTTTACTTTCCTCCGCAGAAAGATATAGGGACTGTGCCAATAACGGATATTGTGATGAAGCTGCCAGCGCCAAAAACTATTGGGGGAACGAAGCGCCTGCAAGCTTGCTTCAAGTTTGATGTGGAACTATCGGCTTTTAATGTCCGCTGAAGACGTTGGGACCGATATTTTACTGGCGTCCCATTCCTCCCAAAGGATGTCCCACTCCACCCGAAGGGACGGGTGGAATGGGACAGATTTTAGCTGTTAGAAACTATTTTTTTGCAGTTGCTCTAGAAGTGGCAGTAACCTGTGTTTCGCAGAATTTGCACAGCTTGTTTCGACTTGTACTATAATCCATCAACCATCTTTTTGCGTTCAAAATAAACAAAACTAAAAATGCATTTGTGAAAAGCGTCCCATTCCTCCCGACTCTCCCCTATGCATCAAAATATGCGAGGAAGAAAAGTGGAAGGTAGGCAATCGCATCTCTGAACACAATTTACCGATAGGGTGTCTTCTGATATCAAGTATACTTATGATAGACATTTATCTTAAGACAACAAAACTGCTATGAATAACTGTATATAAAACGACAACCCTCACTGCTATAGGAACATTAGTCTATTTTAGGAATAAGCTATGTCCAGGTACTTATGTAAACATGGGTCCGTTTGTCAACAAGATGGCTCTCAGGTTTTGGCTCATCCCACAAAAGAAGTGGGTATTTCGTGGCAAGCGCCTCCCCAAGGGCTTTGTACATCGAGCGCCGTTCGCCCTTGTTCCCAGTGGTAATGAGATCATGCTCACTAGAAGAGAAATAATGCAGCTACTATCACTACTAAGACGTTTCTGTCTAACCTTCGCCAAAGGAAAGTGAAAATGAGCTTAAATATACTATATAGGCAAGGGCCACTGACATAACCAAATGTTGCTTGCGACTTAAGGTAAGGTTTAAAAATATGCTGGCATTATGTGTTTTATGGGTTAGCTTTCCCTACTTTCAGGGAGGCCTATGAAATCTGAAAATATACCATGCAATCATCTGCTCATGCACCGCATATTTCTTTCCTGTCCGTATGCTATATGCTAAACCAGGGGCTGATGCGAATTGGCCGACTAGATTTGTAGAATGTCCATCCGTTAGTCTAAAGTCGCTACCTCACGTATATTATGGTGCATTTTTGGAAGCTCCATATAAAACAATAAAAAATGTCAACAAGATATAGTTAGCTTCAACAAAGAGCAAACAGGAGAACTTACTCCAGGAATAACGTCATTTCTGCACGCAGCTGTCTTGACAGTTTTGTTTGTGACTTTTCCGAGACAGCTTTCCCTTTCAGGATAGGCTGAACACAGTCAGAGAATTCTGGCATGTTAGCAAGGAGCCAGTCACAGAATACCTAAGAGGAAATAAACCAAGCTTCATTCCCAAAACACCTGTCACAACAAACAGGCTCACTTAATTTACAATAAGCCACGTTGCGAAAAAAAATCGCTAAAAAACAGCAGGCATCACTACAGAGGTGACTCATGAATACATTTTGTAATAGCATAAAAAGCCTCATTTTTAGCATATGTATACAGTGGCCAAGGATACAAAAGATTGTCAGGTTTAATCACTATGGCGTGTGGTGTCTTGAGAAGAATAAATGCATTCAGTCGCTTTGAATAGCTCACTTTGACCAGAACCAGAACAGCGATGAAAATCTTGCCTTGCCAAGGTACAATTGTTTCTATTTCCCCAAACATTGCATGGTCATTTTGTTCAAACACAACCACATCAGAAATAGAGATCTTGACACCAGAGATAAAGGCAGAACGTACGGACATAACAGTTTGACCAACAGCATTAGGCTGCAGTCCACATGGCAAAAAATCAGATGTTAAGCTGACTGGTACACCGGCTGCTGGTGCAGTGTCACATTGTGCAAAGCTCAGCTTAGGCTGCCCTGGTCCTAACCACAGGTCACTTGACATTTTCATCTGAAAGTAATTTGCGACAGATAATGGAATATTTTTGAAATTCCAGAACTTCTTCGACTTTGGAAGAGCGTTTTTACTTTCGAATCTCATTGTCCAATGATGATGGGAACATAGAGTTATTACAATAAACGCTAGAGGCTCAGCTGGCGCTAGTGTGCTGTTGCATTTTGAAGCAGACAGCAAGCAGTCTAAATTTGACTTCCGGTAATGTATTCCTATGGGAAAAAGCGAGTGCATTTTCTCTCTGCGCTCGATTATAAGAGCAAATATCACGAATAACTTGTACGTACTAGGCACATTGGAACATTTCTCAGTCACGCAGACGAAATAAATGGTCAGTTACGGCGTTTTTCTTTCAAATTCATCGCATTAAAAACGGTGCTAAAACGGCTTCGTACGTGTATTTTTGTGCACTGTCGGACACTGTTAGCGCGAACACGGCGTCGACGCTTTCCAACATGGGAGATATACGTGCCAAACGAACGAAGGACATGTAGAAAACCGAGAGAGACGGCAAGAACTACACAGTAACACTGGTTAAGTAACTCCTTGTGCTTGCAGACGATCAAAATAAATTGAAAGTCACGTAATATAGTCAGATTTGCAATAAATAAGTACTGTGAAGATGCTTGTTCTGGGTTCAAATGGTTCAAAGCATCACCCGCACGTTCCAAATCTTTGCAAATAAGGGGAGCCAGAGAGCAGGTGCCCGATAAAAACTGCCCGACATAGGAAATAATAAAAAGACATACCTTTCGTAGCTCACGTGCTTTATTTTTTGCGTTCGAATGTTTCTTTAACCGATCGTAAAGATGCGCACGACGGAGTCATTTTCATCCAATGACAGGACGGGCATATTAGCAATATATAAGCACCACCGAAATGCTAGCGAACCTGAACACACACTATACATTCCTTTCGATCGTTAGTTTGCTAAGAACCGTCGCTCGTTTTCACATACCTTCCTTGAAACAGGGGTTTGGGCCTGAAATAGAGCGAAGTTTAACATCGCTCAGTGGTAAAGAAAATGCTGTAACTAAAGCAATTACACTTTCACAATACCAATAAAGGTACATACTATCCGTTACAACCGATATGACAAAAGTTATTCATGTTATTTTCCGGCGAAGAGACAAAATTCACGCGCGTTTTCCCATAGGAATACACAGGGAGGCTGGAAATGTAGACTGCATGCTGTCTGCTTCAATTTGCAACCGGAAGTCCCGTAGACACTAGCGCCAGCTGAGCCTCTAGCGTTTATTGTAATAACTCTATGGATGGGAAGGACCGAAGCGCCGTATCTGAGTGACCATGTGCACCAGCATGTGCAATTTCGGTTTAAATGAGCTGGAACCATACAGCTGCACAAAAAGCTCATTATGGCGTGCTACTAGGCACTCAATGTCTCGAAGTGCATCTGGGGAGATAGCAGGAGAAAGAAATAACTGTGTGATGATGCAAAGCAGCACAAAACATTCACAATGTGGGGGGATCGGTGGCCGAGTGGGCTAAAGCGCACACCCAGCTCGACGCGCGTGGAGCGAAAGCTCGCGCTGCAGAACCCAGGGATCCTGGGTTCGAGCCCCACCCCTGCCCGTTTCGATCTGGATGAGCATCGTACCGGCGTGCGGTCGTGTATCACTACTGCGTGTTGCACGTTAAAGACCCCAGGCTAGCGGTTGTACTGCACTGGCTAAATTGCTCATCTACAGCGAGTGACTCATCGCAACTTTAAATGGCTGACCAACTACACGCTGTATAAATATCCCCACAACCCCAATTTTTTTTTTTCACAATGTGGTTCTTCCGAAGCTTCTTCAGGCAGATATTCATCAATAATAAAAAATCAGCAGAACCCATCCTTTGGGAATGATTATCTACGTTAATGCGAATAGCATCAAACGGTGCGGAGTTATGCGCGTTCGTCAGGTGGCCGGCACACCCTAGATACGCCAGCCCACTCTTGAGGCGATTCTAAATTTGTTGACACTTTCACAGCCCTGCGCACGATCTCCGCAGCCCAGCACGTGCGTTTGCGTTTGTGTCACTTGGGAAGGCGAGCAAAGCACGCGCCATACGCACAAACACTCAAAATGGTACCGACCAGACTTTCTGGCGTCTCAGCTATACTTCGTTTCAGCTTGGGTCCATGCAGACGCAGCCGATGCTACGAGCGCGAGCGTGTGGCCCTGAACAGGGCTTGCATTGCACGAGCGCGCGTGCTTGGCAGGGACGCTGAAAGCCCGGAGCTCGCGCTTGTAGCATCGCCTGCGTCTGGACCCAAGCTGAAACGAAGTATAGTCTCAACCAACGGTACTCTAACCGGTTGTTTATATCTTTACCATAGGACGCGCTTTGCAGCGCTGTCACAGCTACCGGTGCGCGCGCGTTCCATGCACGAGGGCTCATTCCGCTCTCGTGAGGGTGAGCACGGCCGCTACATCACCCTCTCCCGAGCGCGGGAGAGGATGAGCTAGGGGCCGTGCTAAGCCTCACGAGAGCGGAATGAGCCCTCGTGCATGGAACGCGCGCGATGGTAAAGATATAAACAGGTGTTTAGAGTCCGTTGATTGACTGCCTTCATAGCTCTGTGGTTAGCGCGTCTGCCTGCTGATCAAAGGGTCAACGGTTCGAATCCCGCCGGCGCCGGTCTTTTTTATTTATTTATCGACCCGCGGCGTAAGAGGTTAGATAGCCAGATAGATATATAGATAGATAGATAGATAGATACATAGACGAAAAGTGCGTGAAGTATCCAAAGAATGCTATTCGCATTAATATTCGCATTAAAAGAAAATGAAGATGGAGTATTAAACTGGAGCTTGCTGCAAATGGAAAACTGAAGTCGGATTCAAAGCTGCGAGGATAGTCACTCTTACTCACTTGCCTATGAAAGCAGAACCGAGACAAGGCAGTGTTAAGCTGGCTTAAGGTCATCCATGCTGCCTCCCTTACAATGAACTTACTGAAAAGTGTCAACTCCAGAGGAATGACTCCCTCCAACAAAATGTGCATAGGGTCATACAGCAAGTCCGTGAGTATTGAGAAATTAGGAATTTCTGCGAGGACTGATTTTGACTTAATCCCGCACTGTGCTGACAATTCAGTACGGTCTTTCTTTGAGCTAGCTGCCTCAATTGCCCTAAGGTTCTCTTCATATTGAGACTCTGTACGTAGTGGACATTGAATTTCATAGTGAAAATTATGAAATTCAGATGTGGGTACAGTGCAAGTTCGACAAGCAAGGCGAACATTTTTGCTGAAGCTTTCCTTAAAGCCTGCTATATTGTGACATGCCAATGCGTCTCCAATATAGGCAAGCAAAAAACCAAAAAAGAGCTTTTCACCACATACAGTTTTTAACGTGCAGCCTCTGTGAAGTAAATTTAGAGTGGCAATGAAGTCTTGAAGAAGCATATGTTTTGCTTCTAATGATTTAAGAGCTTTTGCTTGCCCCACTCCAAGCAAAAAAATGTTGGCTAGCTTGGACCGTTCTGATGGTGGTAGGTTTACAAAAGAGACATAAAATACTGTTAGCTTGCCTCTGCGACCTCTTTTCATGCCTAGTGGATTGGCCAATTCAATGTCATCGCAATACAAAAGCATCACAATAGTGTTCTTCTCTTGGGTGCTTGCTACTGGGTGCATTTGAACTCGCATGCCATCAGTAAAATCTTTTAGCAACGCACTGTTTGAAGTCTGCAATGGAGACTGAAAGTGGCGGGAAAAGGTTGGATGACGAAGCAAATTTTCAATTAGTCTCTTGAGTGGCACAAAGTAAGCTTTTTCACCATGCGGAAGTTTTACTTCCTCTGGTGGAACATAAATCCCCTGAGAAGTGTACAGGGCCTTTCTTGCGCGGTCATTTTCGAGTGCGGACACATCGATTGCGGTACCAGCAGTCTGTAAGATGTCTGCTATTTTAGCAACAACTCCATCAACTCCAACAATCGGACAGCGATATTGCGACTCAAGCTGTCTCGCCAGACATGACAGCTTTGTAAGAATATCTGGGCTTGGAACACTTTCTAAGTCACAATCCAAATCAGTTTCCTCAAAACAAGACGCAACACTTGACGAAGCATTGCTTAAGCTTTCGGCTGTATTAAAAAATGATGTCCGATTCTCAGCCAAGTCAACAGTATATTGCTTTTCATGCCTATTTAGAACGCGGTAATCATTGCTTTCTGAAGATGTGCATCTACAATTGGTATGCAATTTATATTGAGCCATGCAGACAAATCGCTTCCGACACCTAGTGCACACCAAAGCAACCTTGTTCATGTGCACTTCCCGAACATGTCGCATAAAGGCATAAAAATGCCTGCTGGTGAACCTGCACGCCACACAAACGTGTTTGCTGACCTTGGGTGCAGGTTTTGATGGCGCAGGAGCTTCATTAATGGCAAGTTGCTGGCTCATGTCTACAGGAGGGTCCGAAGGAGGTGGAGCTTCCACCCATAGTGAGCCATCTTTCGAGCAGCCAGGCTGTGCACTCTCTTGCAGCACTTCGGCAACTTCTCTCTCGTGGTCTGTGTTCCGTAGGTAGAACAAAGGGTAAAAACAGATGGGATCAGTTCACAACGAAGCGGGAAATTGCACTACTTTACTATTGGTTGCTTCACGCCGCCGATGCTGCACTGATGACTCAGTCGAGCAGGCTGGATTGCATGTTAAATAAAGCATGGTCCATGCATACATCCATTCTGTAGCCAAGCAAGAAATATTTTCCTCGTGCGCGGAATACAGCACCAAGAACTTGTCATGCATAAATAAGCCCATAAGCATCGAAAATATGAACGGAATTCTAGAACTTACGTCTTGAACACTTATATAGCGATACACTGAAGGCTTGCGTAAATCAAGCATTAAAAGCATGCACGGTACCACTTTTCTCAAAGGCATGTGATCTGGCAGTAATTAGTGGTAAATTATTATCGTACCGGTAAAATGTAAACTTAAAAATCAGAAAGCAATAAAAAAAATCTGCATCGAACTAGCGGTTCATTTAGGACACAGTGATTGGCTATTAAGGCGCGACTTTCAGTAAAATAACGGGATTTTTTAATATATATTTGCGAGCATGTTGCGCCCACCAACCTTTCGAACAATCAGGATGATACGGCTGTTGCACTTCACTCGGTCCATTTATCCCTGTGCCAACTATTGGTAGAATAGGTGGCACAGTAAGTCCTTGCTCTGTGTCACCTATTGGTAGAATAAAAATAAATAAATAAACGTGACGGAATAATTGCACAACAAAACGAGATAATTGTTTGTCCTACACCGTTCATTCTGCACCACACCTTAAACGAGCAGGATGTTTTATTTCTTGACTAAAACAGGGATATATGCCTATATCAATTCTGCATGCCACACATTAAATATTTTCTTGTACCCTGAACGTAGTGCGAAAAGTTTCGGTGCAAAAGCCATTCCGCAAGGAGTGATAAGACGTACAGAGTTACAAAATTCAGTTACCAAAAATAATAATACCGCAGCCGTGCATTGCAAGCTTGCGCCTAGTAAAATGCACAAAAGCACGCATATCCCCACCGCGCGCGCAAGCATGTAAATAGGCAGTAATTAGTCGTGCATTACCACCACACCGTTCACTGACGACACTAGACAGCTACGGCAGGGCTCATCTACAGGCATTACACATAAAAAGAGCTAAATCGACACAGAGTGCCACGAGGACAGACATGCGCTCGTATAAAACGGCTCAGAATCATTTTGGTCCTAAATGCACACAAATAACGAGCTTTGAAAATGAGAGCTCGCACGTCGCTACTGCAACGGTTCCGCTAGGAAGAAACGTCACTTACCCAAATCGGTGATTCTTCCGTGAATGCTTGGGCAGTGATTGCAGAACTCACAACGAATCTTTGCCGCGCTTTCGTCTGATGGGCACACGACGACGTAGCGCTGACAGTCACACAAAGGCTCCCTGCAACTGCCGCGCAGTACACCCCACATGTCCCTGCTGGTTAGCGACATAACTGCTTCCGTGGTTTGTCGAAACAGACCGAGAGTCTTCCAACTCGCTCCGAACAGAGTATTGGCGCAAGAAATGTGCCGCCAAAAAATGGCGCTCAAACGGCCCGGGCGCACGCGAGACAGCCGCGACAGCGGTTACTCATTCCCGCTTCCCAGCATGCAACACCGCTAAGCAACTCAGGCTTTCACAGCCATTGTTCTTCTTTGCTCTTCTTTTTATTGCGAAAGAATGCTGCCAGCAAGGCGTCCGAAAAAAAAAAAAGAAAACATCGCCTGATGAGAGTCCCTCTTTCACCAGGAGAGGGAAACAGCAGAGGAGCGCGTCGACAAGGCCACCAAGGCTCCGAGGTTTCATTTTTATAGTTTTAGTTTTAACGCGAAAGAAGTAGAGTGCATAGGTTACTACGTTATTCATACGTTACTGCACAAAAGTTACATGGCTCTAATTCTCATGGTAACCTTTGCATCGTCAAATTTTGGCTGTTGTAACCTTTAGTCACCGCAAGAATAACGAAAACACGAAAAATAAACGACTTGTAACCTTTATTTTATAGGTTACTCACTACTAAAAGTTACGTTAAAGGTTACCATGATTAGAATGAAGCGCTGGCAGCCACTCTTAGTCACGAGAGCTTGTGCCACCGAGATGTGCCTCGGAGCAAGGAGCTCGCGCTTGTAGCCTTTCCTGCGGTACATCATAAGGTGAAACAGAGCATACACAGAGCAAGATTCTTCCAAATCCAACAGAACAAATCGGCGTAGCTACGAGTTGGAGACAGTCCGCGCTCCCCTTCGCTCTGTCTGCGTAAGGAGTGGAGCGAGCGGGCCCCGGGGGGAAGAGGGGGTCGCTTCGGCATTTTAGGGGGTTTCGACCACCCAAACCAATCCCCTGTCGACGCCAGTGCTCTGTTTTGTATATGTGCCTTTGGGTTTTTCTTCTTCTTTGCCCGTAGAATGTTGCGGTCATGGGAAAGGAGAAGAGGGGGGTCAAAATCGGGGCCAGCCAGGCGTTTTCTTTTGACAATGCAGTTCTGCGAAACTCTGTTCGCACCATGTAAACAACGATACTCCCCCGGGCCATAACTCACGCGGGAGAGGAGTGTCGGACCGTCCTCGTTGGCACCACCGTGTTAACACGCGTGACACTCGAATATCTGTGACAGGGTTGCACACTGTGCTGTTGCTGGCTCTCTCTTCCTGTCCCAGTTGCTTGAAAGGGCAACATTCCGCACCCAATCCCACTTTTCTTATATAACCGTGGGCTGATATGGGTCAGGAGGGAAATGGACATCAGAAGCTTTTTGAACGGAAAACTGACAGTGATAATGACAATCCATCTTGTGCAACGAAGAAGCATATGACCTTAGAGCCGTGTCATAACCCGGAATCTATCGATGCACCTGCTGTCTCCGTCACTCGTGATCATCCTCCGGAATTTAAAGAGCCAGCTGGCTTTGCCCTCAACTCAACTCTCACAGATATGTCAAACTCGTCTTTAACTGTGGGAATATTCATGCAAAGCTGAGCTTGATCAGATATATAACAACCAACATAAAGATAAGAACCAGCGGGCTAATATTTTACACCAGTTCTGAAATGAGACAGAGCGAGCATGGCTAGCTAAGGGAACCCGCGTCGAGGAAATACGGAAAGTTACAACGGTAACCAACCCCCGGTGGTAGCCCCGCCGTGATAGCTTTCCAACACAGCAGCTTTCAGATGTTTTCCACGGACCACTCACCCGGGAAATGCTTCGAATTAATATTCCGAGCGAAGACATTTTTGTGCAGAAAATTAGAGTTGTAAATTTGAGCAGAGGCCAACTTGGGGTAGCTTTTAAAAACTTGTATAAACGTAAAATATTTATTTATCTATTTATTTATTTATTTCACAATACTACTACCCCAAACATGGGGGCATTGTAGGAGAGGGTTACAACAAAGATATATAAATGAATACATTTCGACACAATAAGCAAGTCGCTTGCTTTAAGGCCGCCAGCCGGTGCAGGAAGTTTTCAAGTGAATCTGAATTAGTGATGCTGGGGTGAAGGCTGTTCCAATCAGATATAGTTCGTGGGAAAAAAACGAATTTTTAATGCAATTTATGCAATATGAAAACAAAAAGGTATTGTTCATTACTGTGACTTGCAGTCAGCACGCAAGACAGCGCGTGCGATTAATTGCGTGCACTGTCTTGCTATTTTATTGTGTACGGTACATTTATGATGCCAATACTTGTCTATAAAATCTTTGTGCTTTCTTATCTCTGAGATAATTATTAACTAAGTGGGCTGTTTTGTTGTTTTGCCGCGACATAAACCAATTTTATTTATTTACTTTTACTGTGCCTGTACCTAATTATAAAAATGCATTGTACTTTTTAAACCTGTTTCACAAAAAAAATGTATCTTGCAAGCTGTATTTAGCTCTTTCGTATTTTACTGTGGAACCCCCCCCCCTTTCTCCTTGAGCGCACACGCCCAAAAAGGGCTGTCAGTTTGCACCCCCAAGACAAAATCCTGCCGACGCCCATGTCCGCGACTACTCAGAGTCAAAGAAAACGCGAATATTTATATTCCCAGATTGCACAACGGATCCTTCGCTACTCTTTTCTGCCAAGCCTCGCTCCCCGCCGGACATAAAAGTCCACCCGGTTCTCAAAAACGCCATCGAAACTTCTATAGAGCTTTTCCTTTCAGGACAAGTTGTTGGTGGCGCGCTAGGAACCGAGATACACAAGGGTGAAGGGTTCGCCTCAAGCATGGAGAACAAAAGGCCTCCGCAACAACGAATGCTGCTTGACGAACGCAAATTCAAAACAGGAACGCATGCACAAATCACAATGCGCTTGCTCAAAGGAGTGGCACTGTTGGTTACCGATTCGGCATTAATCGCTCAACCATAAGTGGCGAGATCAGGACGCTCGTGGCACGGGGCGATAAGAGGCAAGGATGGTCGGCAAGTAGGCCGGACAAAGAGACGGAGGCCACGACCACGATAAAGGAAGCCGTGGCCCCACGTTGGGCGCCATTTTATGTGGGATTGGCCAGCTACCAACATAGGTACCGATAGAGTAACCAAAGGGTTATCTCAACAGCGGCGGCGATCTCAAAAGAGACGTCAAACCTAGTAACGCGGTGCCCACCAGAGTGTCGAACCGATATTTTTATCGGTTCGGTTCCGGTTCGGGTTCACGGCTTTCGGTTCAGTTCCGGTTCAGTTCCGGGGAGCAAAAAATAACGGTTCAAACCGGTTCGAACCGGTTCGAACCGGTTTGAACCGCAAAACTGAGAATTTATTTTCCGCGTTTTTTTGGCAATAGGCACTATTTCAACAGTGAAACGAGTAACTGTACACATTTTTTTTTATCATTCGTATAATCCACTTTTATTTACAGGTACCAAAAATAAATTTCGTTATTTAATTTCGATGAAACAGCAAAAGAAAAGCTATACTTCGTTCCAGCTTAGGTTAGAGCACGGCCGATGTTATGAGCCGAAGGGCCAATCAAACAGCGAAAAAGGCACAAGTTGATAGGACCAGCCGCTATTCGCCATCTCTCTCTGCGTGCTCCTACGCCGGCTAGTCCTATCAAGCGCAGAGAGCACGCCATGACGTCGCGCTTTTTGCGCAGTTTGATATTCCCTTCGGCTCATAGCATCGGCCACGCTCGGACCTAAGGTAAAATTTAGTATAGATTATCTTATATGATTAGACGTCTTTTTTTTACCTAAGTCGCATAAATTTTATTTTAATCGAAAGGTTATCAGTCTGGTAGGTCGCCTAAAAATCCCGTGATTGGTACAACTTTGCGTCGCAGTATTAAAAATCTAATCCTGTCGTGCTCTTGAACTGTGGAATTAATTGCGGTACTTAAAATCATGAAATAGGCACGTCCTTGTCATATATATCCTCAAATTTAGTTTATAAAGTACGTTTCACAATATGCATGAAGGACGCAACTGCGCTAAAAGCAATAATATTTTCAAAATGTCAAGAAAGGTTTAGGACAAACCCTTTCACTCTACTTTTTATCGAAACACTGGGCGACAATCACAACGCTTGCTTTTCTGAGCAACATTGTTTACACTCAGCACAATGATGCAGGCGAATAATCATGCAGAAAAGAGTGACCTTCGTACTGAAATAGGATCTGTCTTAAAATAGCGCGTACAGAACTGAACATTTCCAACATAGTTTGGCGTGTGAGGTTTGTTCTTGACAAAATGTTGGTCAGTTCAATTTAAAAAAAAAAAAGCATCACCCTTTATATTTTTTGTTGTTGTTGTTTTGTTAAATAAAACAAAGTAGTATTTCGTACTCTACTCGACATTGCAGCTACTTAATTGGTCACTTTCTGACGGCATGCGTGCGCAATCATCATAGTTCCGCCACGCGCCTCTTTGTACTTCGTTTTCGTACAGCCCACAAACACATAAAATTGTTGTTCATCACATCACCTCCATATGTTTGAGAAGTTGAATATGCGTCAGGAGCACATAAGTTTTTTAAATCAGATTAAAAAGATTGTTTAAGGTTTCCCCAAATCACTTATAGAAATGCCTACTGAGGATAAAAACGCCGGGAGAAATTTGCAGAGCGTATTTTATATAATTTGGTGGTGCATTTACTTGTGATGTATATCTTTAGGGTGATCGTCCCTTTATTTATGTGGTCATATCTTTAGGAAGTAAAAAATATATATTTTTATTGTCATCAATACATTTGATTGTATGAAGCTCACATAACCGCTTAACACCGACACGGGAGGACGATACTCAAAAATACGTCATCTGTTGAGTCTGCGAGAATGTGTTTTTATGTTCGCTGTTTGGCAGTGTGAAACGGGGTCGCGGGGTATTCCAAGAAGGACTGTGTGCTCACATTATCGATCTGAAGACAAGTACCCGAATTGTGCAGAAAGAAATATAATAAATGGTATTCTTCTAATTAATTCTATACAGGACGCCTTACTGCAAAAATGAATATATAGAGATGCATTTTTAAAGCGTAAACACGTTTGACGGAACTCCGTTTGGTGGGGTCAAAACATTGAGAAATACAGACCTTCACCAACCAAACCCTACATAGTTAGGAGCCCGACGTTTCAATAGGTCGGGTTAAATAGGTCGACAGGCACGTAACCATCGGCGTATGACAACGGACTAGGGCACTTGAAAAAGAAAACGTCAGTGAAGCAAACGACACACTGTAGATGGAAAAGAAGCTGATGCAAATAGTCGCCCCTGATGAAAAAAGCGCATCGGTTTTGAAACGTCGGGTTTTTAACTGTTTAGGACTTGGTTGGTTGTGGTCCGTATTCTCTAATAGAGATACGTGCAACAATATTCCTAATTACACATAAATAGGGCGAAGAACAGACAATATATTTCTAATTTAAATCACATTTGGACCCCGCTTAATTCCCGCTTAATTTACACGCGATGCTCTCGCCAAAGATGTACCCTTCTCACCTCAAGAGCTGCGCTTTAATTCGGCGTTACAGGGGATTGTAAACATCATTCATTTTTTGCTTAGAAAGTTCAATCCGGTGGCGCAAAATGCACTCTGCATTAACTGCGCTTAGAGTATCGGCACTCCGTTCCCCGACATTGTTGTAAGCGCCGCCATTTTGGGGCTAGTGGAAGCAGACTCAACTGCCGATCGTCATGATTCAAAAGTGAGACTTTCCCAGCATTATATTCGGTGTAAGGAAGCTTATGTGATATTGCTTTGCTCTGTCAAGAACGGTTTAAACATTTGTGGAGCGAGGACGGAAAACCATTTCTTGTGATTTCAGATAAAGCTTCAGAAAACTGGGGACCATGATTTTAAGCCACAACATGGCCAAATGTCATTACTCTGAAGCGTAGCTTATTTAGTGGCACGAGTGCAACCCATGTATTCAGAAACAAAAATTATTCTTGCTTGATGCTGCGTCGCGAGTGACGGCTCGAATGTTTCACACCACAAAAACGGGCTTTCTGGCAGGACTGATTTTTCAAAAGAAATAGCTTTGCAGGATTACACGGTCTGGGTAGCTAAACTCGTGGAGCAAAACATTCTTCGCTTTTTGACGTAGCGGGGGAGTGACCAAAAGAACGCCGCAAAGTTTCCTCCTCCCTGCGCGCGCTCAACTTCGCAACTTTTGACGAAAAATCCCCCGCGATCCCTAGGCGGTGCACGAGAGCACGAGACAGCGCGGGGAGGCGAGCGTTCACGCCGCTCGCTGTACGTTGTCTTTGAGCTCTCTAGCGCCGACAATCCCGTCATGCCTCGCCCAGGCGAGGAGCGAGAGCAGACGACGGGAGTTCGTCTGCTACGAGGCGGCATTCGCACAGCGGAGCTGAAAGAAAAAGTTGGTATTCTGCTCGAAATCGCGTCCCGCGGGCCACAAACTCAAGCGCGAGCTTGCATTGTAAGCGTCTGATATTCCACGAAGGGAGGAATCGACAACCCGTGTTTTCTTTGCAAAATTTGGGTCGCTTTGTTGCCGTACAAACGCTGAAACCTACCCGTGTGTAATGAAAGGCCCAGGACAAACACAGAGGCCGCGAGATCTCGCATCATCTGTGTGCAGGTGAAAAGTGGAACATTTTTCGACAAAGCTCCCACAGCAGAAACCTGTGACGCATTCACTCAGCGTCCGGGAAGGCTAAACATGGAGACGTTGCCCGAGGCTCAAGCACAGTCATATTTGAACGGCAGCTATCTTGCCCCGTCGTATTTTGTTTGAGAAAGCTCTCGTTCTCAATGCCCTCACCAGGGAAATAAGAAAAGTCTTACGAAACGTATTGCTAGATCTTCCAAAAAACTAGATTTAAGCAGTATCCTTTCAGTGGTTCACTGATAATACTATGCTTAAAGGGGCCCTGCAATGGCTTTTGTACTAATTTTTAATTTGCACCAAACCTGAGCGCACTGAACGTAGTAACTTAATGACACTTTTCTTTTCGCGAATTTCGATTTATTTCAGAAGTTATAGGCAAATTAAAATTACAAGAACAAGCAAAAAATAACCTCCTTCATGACGTCCTTGGTTGCTTGGGTGGCCGTGAACTAGACGAGGGGTGGTGAGCTGAGCGAGCGCTCACGGCTGCCGTACTCCGTGTTGACGGCGCGAGAGGGCGGCACTAAAGCGTGTTCTGGATAGGCTGTATGTAGCGGGCAGCTAGAGCGGCTCTCATTGCATTTGCTGCGCGATTAAACACAAATTCGGCATGACACTTCATTGGCCACAAACGACAGCAAACACGGGGTAAAGATCAGTTCAGAATGGGAGCCACTTCGCGCTGCCATACCGCGAAACGGCCAAACCGCAAGACAAAGCTGCTCACCGAAGGCCTTGGGAACGCTCAGAGCCGGCCGGGTCCTTCGGTCCCTACGGCCGCAGCGCCGCCGCGTACATCCGGGACCTTTCCGTGTCGGCGCCTGATCCCACTACTCCTTTCTAGTAGGCGCCGCCTTTTCCACCGATTGGTGGCGGGTATGTCGACGGATCATTTCTTGTTTCCGTACTTTATAAACTGCATTTGTTTCTTTTCTGATCTCGAATACTGAACAAAAACTACTTTTATAAATAATTGAAACGGTTCGCGCCACTTATATTTTGTATTTCGACTAAAAAGAAGCTTTTAGCGGCTCTGACCAGTAGTAAGCCCAGGACCTAAGACGTCACATTACGCGCGCTTTCGGTACCGCGGGTCGCCCCCGTCGGTGGAGGAGGTTTCCGCCTCGTCCGGTTAAAATATGACGCACTGATATTTAGTGACTCTCTCCGTGCCCGCTGGCTTGCCCGAACCCCAAGAGACGTGGAAACCGCAAAAAAGGTAGACGCTTAAATATGATTGCAGGGCCCCTTTAAAACGAAGCAAGCTTTTGCGGTACAATGCCATAAATTTTCTCAAGTGTATGCTGTTTTGTACTCAGCTGGTTTCGGAAACTTACGCCGTCTGTAGATATCTCTGACAGCCGAGTTCCTTAATTGAAAATCATCGCAAATATAAGTGACACGTTGCAGCAACCAACGTTTATAGATAAACGATGGCAGCGACTGCGCTCCCGCATTCCCACCCATCACGTCGAACAAAAAGGCGCTAGTTTCGGTTTGAGGTCGGTACTTTTCTACAACATCTATGGCGACAGCATCAGTCTGCACTAGGTGCATTCGGCAAGTTCGTCCGGGGCCTGTTCTCCGTGCAGCACTCCGCGGGTGCAATGCATTAGAACTCTCACAGTGCAAGTCTGGATCGCGGATCGAGAGCCCGTCACTGGCCTCACCGGCGGCCATTGCTTGACAACAGGCAATACGCCGCGTCCTGTCTAGTTCTCCCTTCGTTTTCGTCCTTGTTGTTTTGGCGTATTACACCATGAGGCAATACACGAAAGTCTAAGGGAGAAACACGCAAAAATAGGAAGCTTGTACGCGGTGCTCGAGGGCGAGTATTTTATGACGTGCTGCGATGATTATATCGGGTGCTTGGAGATCAACTAGACATTCGTCAAACGTTCGAACATTGATTATAAAAAAAAAATGGGCCGGAGCACCACCGACTTTACTGACGTCGCTTGCTTCGGTTGCTAAATAAACGGCACGTTCAGCGACTGAACGGCACGCTCCGAGTTTCAGTTTGTCACGGAAGCCCTCACAGCAGTTCAAAGAAAAAGCTTTCACCATGAAGTACTATGTACAAGCGGTTAAAACGATACGAATGTCCCCAGTAAAGGCCTTCCAACTTATCGTTTGCTGAGCTCTGATGACTCCGAGATCACGGATGACACCACAATAACTCTCGGTAGCCCTTGTCTCATTAAACACATCACAGTTAACGCCCAACAAAGTCGCCCTCGACCCTCAACCACACAACGTTTATTTAAACAAGATTGGTATTCTAACGCGTTTAATATTCTTGCCCACAATATTAACTGTTATTTGCGGAAACACGATAGAAGTTTCATGATCGAGAACAACCTACTAACGTAATAAAATTGAGTTTTCCCGTTTCTCCTATAGCATGCATTAAATCGTGTCAAGCGATGACTGCCGGTGGTGCCGCTCGACCCCAGCAATACAGGCCTTTATCCGCGATCCAGCCTAATAAGAGGTCAGTGGTGCTAGTCCTATTAGGCATAAGTCGTGTATTTGCATCGGTACACCCATACCTGCCGGATGTCGGGACGAGGCGCAAAACCGTACATCCGGCCAATATTGAAGCCAGTTTTCGGCCGAAGTTGCCTCGACACTCGCCAAGAAGCAACGTGTTGTTTCGGCGACTCGTTTGTATAATTTAATTTTTCAGTCATTTTATTGGGTCCCGGGCCACTGTGTACACCCCAAAAAAGGAATGTACTGTGTTAATTACACCTTGACGAGAAGGACGCACGTAGCCAGGATTTTGTTTTAGGGGGGGGGGGGGGGCGCCCATGACAAAGTGCTCTATGAGGGGGAGGGGGAAGAGGCGGCCCCAGCAAAATGAAAAATTTCGGGGGGGGGGGGGGCTTATGCCCCCCTTCCCTGGCTACGTGTCTGACGAGAAGGGGTATTGTAGTTTTACATCTTTATAAAAAGGTGTAGTGCATTATCACACGTTTTAAGAAACGTGTTTACAAAATCACACATTTTTAAAGGTGTGAGGTTTACATTTTTTTATAAGGTCTATTGCTACACTTATTAGGGGTTAGTTATTGGACACCCCACTTACATGTATAAAGGTGTGAAAATGTTTAATTTGTATATACCTCTAACGGAAGAAAATCTCTTTCATGTGATTACATCGCGTGCCGATGAAACGATCTGTCGATGACACGTCGTTCGATGAACTGATTTGACCGCCAATGAGTGACGACTGCCAGTAAAATTTCGGGGAAATAATTCTGCCGGCTGCCGGGAGACTCGAACCTACCCAAGAATTATCCCGGTTTTGTTTGTTTTCCAACATTCTGAATTGTATACCAGCTTATTAGTACCTCTTCGGATATTGCAGAAAAAAAATGATTGCAGCCGCAAAAACTCTGACAGCCCGGCTCACAGTCATGTGGGAGACTGACAGGTGCTCGTCAGTCGCCAGCATGCCTTGAAAGCTACCGGTTTCGAAGAACCGGAGCGCGCAAAGAACTTGTGGTTCCACGGTCATGGTAGACGCGATTGTCCGCCGCCTCGAAGTCCGGGCGCCGAACGAAGCTCGTCGCAGAGTCAACGCACAACGGCTTTCGATAGCCGGTACTGTCGCCGAAAGTCGTCGTCGGGGTGTTGAAAGGCGTCCCCGGTGGTCTCAGTAGCGACGCCGATGGTGGCGGAAGATAAGCTCAACCGCAGCGTACGGCACCGCCATGTTGACAAAGTTTAACTTCGCCTCGATCCGAAGCGAAGATCTCGAGCTAAAACCACGGCTCTCGCAAAGTTCGGAAACGTCATTTTGACGTCAGCGACAACTTCGACAAACGAGGTTTCTTTTTTACACAAACTTCGGAGGGATTTTGAGCGTCAGCAGGTCGCCTAGGGACAATCTGTAAAGCATTAATTTTAGCTTGGCGTAGGGATGTAGGGACAAACGGGCGCTACGTCATCGGCGAAGCCGTTCAATCAGCGGGCTCCTCGCGCCCCTCACGCGCCGCACGCGCGCCTCGATGAACTTTGCTACATTCTGCCTCTCTCAAAGAAATGAGCGTTCGAATGATTGACACCTCGCTCGGCGCGACGTCAGTGTCGCGAGAGTCCAATCAGCACGTTCCGCAAACTTCGGGCACAAAGTTGTGCTTGACGAGTTTAGCGACCCAGGTCTGTGCCGAAGATGTTAAGCAGAGGAAACTTTACACCACAGTATGTTTTTAGACCCCCCCCCCCCTTCTTTTCTTTTTACGATGCCCTCCAGAGAATACTTTTTAATTCTGAGGGACTCCCTCGTCCGTATAGGGGTACCAATCCGACAATTATATTCGTGTCATTTGTTAACAGTAATTCTTCATTTCTTTTATTTTGTACCCCAAAAACTGCGAAGTTTAAACAATATTTCGAGAATTTAGGCGGCTGCCAACGTTCGGCTGTCTCTCTGAGGCTACAATAATCTTTCTTTTCAGGTACCCCTGCCGTACACGTGCAGTTCTGTTCATCGTCGGATTAATAGGCCATATTTAGCCTTTTCAATGCTTCTATTCTCGGGGACAACTTTCTGAGAAAGTTCAGCAACAACGAAAATATGTTTGGGTGTCTCAATGATGTATACATGTAAAATAGTTCGTGCAACAATTTTTGTATTTACAGCAAACATCGCTAAGTGGTAATCCCTGACGTTGATAACTTGCAAAATCACTCATGAGGTTTCCTCTTTTCTCAATGGCGGATGGCGAAAAAATAGAGGAAAGAAACAGTTGTTCCACCTCAACTCGCTATTAGAACAAGCGGCCACGTGATCTGACGCCAATTATAGTATACCGTCAGTGTTCACCACAGTCATGCGATGCGGTTGGCAAAGAATAAAGCATTGGTTGAGCTTTAGACATTGTTAGAGTTCGGTATCATCTTTGATTGAACACGAGCCAACACGAATGTTTGGCGACGCTGATTGTAAAGAACCAGAGCAGTCGACTCGGGCTCACGACAATCTGGTACGTCATGGTGTCACGTGACTCGCGAGGAGAAGTCGTGATGGCATGTGACGTCACGCTGTCAACAACGCTAATATATCTAGAGGCGTTCTCAATTTAAGTCGACTTCACGCGGTGAGTCACGCGGCTACGTCACGGGGCCACGTGACGTGACATTATTTGACAGCATGTCTTGGCACCATGACGTCACGTGACAACGTGACACATAATTAATCGCAGTGCCAATACAAAAGCGCCACGAAAACCTATAATTTCTCATACATTGCAAATCGGTGCATGACAATTTTATCAATACATAGAAATACAGCTGCACCCTTTTACTTCTCAAATGCTCATTTTGTAACAAAAGAAATAATAAAAATATTACCGTGAACCGTTTTGAACCGGTTACCGTTATATTTTTTCCGGTTCAGTTCCGGTTCAGTTCCAAGATGGCGGCAAAAATTTCGGTTCGGTTCAGTTCCGGTTCGGCTGAAAATAACGGTTACGTTCCGGTTTTCGGTTCGGTTCGGTTCCGGTTCGACACTCTGGTGCCCACATCTCCGCGGCAATATAGACGACGTTTAGGGCTACATTACCGGGGGTCGGTTCGATAAATTACCTCCGTCGGTGCCAATGATCCACAACCTTGTCTCACTCTCTCGAACATAGCGGAAGAGAAGACACACGTACCAAAGTAATAAATGCTCTTGGACTCTGTCCTTATAAGTAATAAATGCTCTTGGACTCTGTCCTTAGTCCAAGAGCATTTATTAAAACTCTGTTAATGAACTACTATGTCCCAATGCAAAATGCTCCCCGCGTTGGCAAGGTAAGAAAAGGTCCTTACCTGCCAGACCCGGGGTTCGGAGAACAAGATGGGGGAAACATCGGAGAAGTCGCCGACACATGTCCTATCTCTTTTGCGGTCACCGGACGAGTCCCTTTCTCGAAAGCGGGAAAACAAGAGGCGAAACCTTCTGGCCTGTCAGCAGTGATCCGCATCCGAGCGGGAGATCGGAAAGAGGTCCCCCCGAGAGAGATTGAGGGGAGAACCCTCCAAGACAGGGGACCCTCCACTTCACGAACAGGTCGGAGCTCACGGCGAAAGAGACCGATCGTTCCGACCCGCGGCCGTTATCGCAGCCATCGGGAAGGGAAACCACAGGAATCCCCACCAGCGGCGTAGACTTTCCATTTTCCCGGAGGGGGCAGGCTGAGAAGTTCCCCGGGGGGGGGGGGGGGGGTGCTGCGCGTTATGTTTTTGCCAGAACCGGAGATTGAAGCTAACGCAAGCACGCTGGGATTCCATTTCCCACGTATTTTGTCAATAAAGGCAACGTGGGCGTTATTTTGTTTACATCCTACTACTAGAAGCTCGTTACATGGCACGTAAACAGCGTCTCGGAAATAATAATAATAATAATAATGGTTTATTTTCCAGTGCCCACAAACAACTTAGCGTTCTATTGTGTGGTGCACAAACATGGGTGAAGTATTATACATTTAAGACAAAATACAAATTATCAAAGACAAACTAACAACAAACACAAGCAAAAAAAAAAAGTCAAGGCCCGGGCCCGGAGAGGCTCTGCCCCCCTGGATCTCACCAGGGGGGCACGAGCCCCGTTGCCCCCCATAGTCTACGCCTATGATCCCCACATATACAGTGTGTCCCAAAGAAAATTTACACGGTCTTTTTTACCGCAAAAATAAACTATACTTCGTTTCAGCTTCGGTCCAGACGCAGCCAAAGCTACAAGCGTGAGCTCCGGGCTTTTAGCATCCCTGCCAAGCACGCGCGCTCGTGCAGTGCAAGCACTGTTCTGGGCCACATGCTCGCGCTTGTAGCATCGGCTGCGTCTGGACCGAAGCTGAAACGAAGTATAAGCATCGCCGAACGCTCATTCTCCGCCCAAAGGTAGCGCTAGAGGTCACAACCAGATGCCAAAGTTTCAGCCCGATCCGATAACTTAATCAAAAGTTATAAGTGATTTTCTGAAAATTTCAATGGGAAAATGGCGGCCGACGGAGTTTTCAAACACATGGGGCTCTATGGCACCAGAAACCGAAAACGGGCAAAAATGGGCTCCATTTTCCCATTGAAATTTTTAGAAAATCACTATAACTTTTCATTAAGTTATCGGATCGGGCTGAAACTTTGGCATCTGGCTGTGACCTCTAGCTCTACCTTTGGGCGGAGAATGAGCGTTCGGCGATGCCTAGTTTATTTTTGCGGTAAAAAAGACTGTGTAAATTTTCTTTTGTGACACCCTGTATATATATCGGCCACAAAGTTCTGGATCGTCCAGCTGTTCCGGTGTGTTGCTATCAATAAAGGGGGGGGGGGAGTGATTTTTACGTGCTTTTATATACTATTAACCTACCAAATCCACACTAATGGATTACGTGGGTGCACGAATAGAGCAACGTTGTGGAGCAAGGAGGGTTTTCGAAGGCAAAAGTACAAGACGGCGAGAATGAAAACTTTGGTGGTGCTCGTGGTGCTCGCCGTTGGTGTTGAGTCCACAACAAACAAAGCAAAAGTAACACGATGAAACTACTAAAAAAAAAGAGCTTCACTTTTTTTTTTCAGCTGCACGTTACACGTTTGTTTATATGCTTTCGCGGCGTTGGTAGGAACTAAGAACAAAAGAGAGGAAAAGAATAACGTAGTACAGCTCACACTTCCCGGTAAAGAAGAGTCGAACGCTGCAGTCTGCTTCGTGCTAGCAGTGTGTAACCTGTTTTTGTTTTTGCTTTCTAATTTCTTTTCCCAGTGACTTTGGCCCGTTGTTTGTTTGCTCGCTTGGCGCAGCAGGTCAAGAGTACATTCCAGTACTTGGCGTACATATCCAGGCAATCCCTGCACACCGTGCCTTTGTTTTGAGTGTCGATCAGCGACCTCAAGTGCGTTTTCAGCTGAACTCTTGTTTGGTGAAATATTCGTCTGTTGAGGCGTCAGTGGCGATTTTGAAGCCAGATTTGGATAGTTCTTCCAGTTTAATTTGAAGTAACTTAATTACTCACCTTTGTTCGGTCTTCGGGAAGCGGAGAAAGGATTTTCCACCACATCACAAAAACTTGTTTTTGCATCAGAGATGGCAACTACATGGCTTGCCTGTAATCTCCCAAGTATGCGCTGATGTATGCCCGAAGGCGGCCGGTTGATCAACCAACGATGACCCATAACAGAAGTGACCGCGTACCTAATAAAATCCGAATAGAAATGTGTAACGAGCTTACACATATTTATTAAGTATCAAAAAGTACATATGAAGATTTCGGATCAGAAACTCAATCGAAGGCGAACATAGGCGGTTATCACCGGTTATCACAGACGACAGTAAAAAAACATATATAAAACAATAACAACAAAGTTGCAGACGGCCCTCCAGATGTCCGGCACGCGTCCGGGCATAGCGTGGCAGACGAACCGGTGGTAGTAAGCGACGAAGCGAAGGAAAGAAAGTAAAAACTAAGCCAAACAAGGCAAAGCAAAATACGCGATGGTTCGAACGTCAAGTAAGCACAAGAAAGAGAAAAAGCAAACAAAAATCATAAATGCAGGACAAAGAAAGATCGCGGCGCCGTAGCGTCGCCTCAAACATTAAAAAAAAAGAGAGTCTTGAAAATTGAAGAGAGTGCACGACCGTCCATCTGGTGTTCTTTTTGTAACTCCGCTTTTATTAGTTTCAGGATAGCGTCAGGTTTGCACGTACGCAATCGTCTTCTTCCAGAACATACTAACATCGCAGTAACGTACGTGGCTCGAAATTGCCTTTTGCTTCTTCATCCGTAGACGATCGGGATGCGCCAGCTCGCCTATTCGTCGAAATGGTTTTAAGCAATACATTCATGAGAAGTTGAATGGGGATAATAATAATTAATAATAATTTTATTTGCACTTCCAGGGGCGCGAGGTGGTGGTGTGCGGGGCTGGACGAGATGGGTGAGAAGGATCTCACCTTCCATCTCGTAAGCAGCAAGGGATTCTCACAAAACGAATTGATCGATATGAACATTAAAGTGGAAACGTAGCAATGTTCTGAAAAAAATTTTTGCATTGCCCTTTTCAAAGAAGCTCAGGGCGAAGGTACGCTCGTGTTTTGCCTGGCCTACGCAAGTTCTGGCAGAGTGAGCTCTTCACGAGAGCCTCGAAAATTGCACCCTACAAGCTGCAACATCTTTCCCACGCGAGAGAAAATGTCCTTGACTCATGAGGTGGAACCTACTTTTTTGACATTCAAAGCCGCGACAACCCGTGACATTTGTTTCATTGGTCACCTCGCACGGAGATAGGCAAAACCAATGTGTTGAAGGAATTCGTCTGCTAGCGAAGACTCCGAGCCGCCGGGGCGCTGCGATCATTTTCTCGCCTCGCTGACACTGCAGGAGCTGCCAGTACTGGCTTACATCAATGATCTCATCGAGATCAGAGGCTTACATGGGTACTTGGTCTCCTCCGTCCAATCCACGACCATGTCTCGTTTCAGCTTGGGTCCAGACGCAGCCGATGCTACGAGCGCGAGCGTGGTGGCACCTGAACAGTGCTTGCATTGCACGAGCTGCGCGTGCTTGGCAGGGGACGCTGAAAGCCCGGAGCGCGCGCTTGTAGCATCGCCTGCGTCTGGACCCAAGCTGAAACGACGTATACTACGACCTCGCGGTCGTGGTCCAATCTAGGATATCTTCGACCGGATCGTAACAGATGGCGCCGTATTTCAACCAATCCTCTGTTTGAGACATTTGTTTCCATCACGGCTACTTCCATTTCCGCCATCATGTCAATTTGGCGTCCATTCACTTTCACGTGTTCATTTGTTTTTGTTCGCATTGTATCTGTCGACTTCCCAGACTTCCTGACGGAAAGGCTCACACCGTTTGGAGTGAAAGCCGGGTGCATGAAAAGTAACCATACATTAGCGAAGACGTAACTGCAGCGCGTTACTTGCGGGTTCGTGGCCCGGCATGCACGCCTTCTGGAATGTCGGCAGGCCGGCGGAGCCCTCCAGATGACGATCTCTTCTGCTGCTGCAGAGTACGGAGTCCGAGTTGGGAGAAACGCACCCCATTTGTTGGCATGGCCTCTGCGATTGCGAGGCCAGGGACGACGCCTTTGAAAGGCGGAGGAATGACTCCGAAAGCGCAAAAACGTACGCGGAGCGCGAGCTTACGAAACAAATGCCTCTCGGATCGCCTTCGGGTAGCCGAGCCGTGACGTAATTGGCGTCCTCTCCGTGGCTGTTTCTATCTCAACGCTTCCGCAACCACCACACATTTATTGTCGTGTGGAGCCCAATTATTGTGCTAAAGGCGCTCGTCCTCATCGAACACTGTACTGATTACTCGCCGGCGGTTAGGCACTGTTGTCGCAGAAACAAAGGGGTTTGAATCACGCCCGGTCGTGGCGCAAACAAGCGATGAAGGAAGAATGGCATGAAAGTGTCAAGATGCTCGTGAGCCCGTAGCAATAAGTCACGCACAAAAAGAAAGTCAAGGGAAAAAATGCAGTTGAGCAAGGGAATTGGTTAATCCCGTAAATGGGACTCATTCGCGCATTTCTTGAACATTGACGTCCGTTTGTCTAAAAACATTGCAGGATCGTGACCCGTCGTCCGGTCCCCCCGTCTACTGGTCCCGGATTTCCAGCACAGTGATGGACCGTGAATCGGGTGCCCTGGTTCGGGGGTGCAAGGCGTGTCGAGCCCGACGTCCTGTCTGCTGTCGTCCTGCTGCCCACTGTAAGTTGTACGCTAGCATGCCATAGCTGGACTGTCCTCTCTTTAGTCAGCATTTTCGCTGCTAAACTTCAGTGTGCCTCATTCTCATTCACTCGGCGAGCTTCCAAGAAACGGTAAGACGAGGACAAGGCACGCTCGTTATGCAACTTCAGGCACCAGCTATTGACATAATAAAGGAAACTGGAGGGTCCCGGTGTTGCAGCCTGCAGGGTCACCGTGCTCCATCTCTGTGTCTGGACCTTGTGAAGCCGATCTTTGTTCAGCGTATTTGAAGCATCAATACTGATCCATAAAGGTCCAAAAGCCACGAGCTTCTCCTTTAGCTCTGGATTCTGGCTTCTTCATAACATCACAGCCTAATCAAGGGGAGTAATGGGGCCCTTTGTATCCAAGTGAGCAATAGTACTTTCTTTCCCCATCAGCTAGCATTGGGAATTCATTCAGCACTACTGAGTTGCTAATGGGCACACATGCACAATTTAATTCCACACTGGAATCTACATGTGCAGATGGATAGTGCATCTTATATTGCCACGCGTGTGTCGCTGAGCAGGGAGGCGCCAGATGTGTGGCCGAATGGTTACCGTGCTTGGCTGTCGCATGGAAGATCTGGGTTCGATTCCAGGTAGACGTGAATGTTCTTTTATTTATTCTTTCTGCCTAAGGCATTCTGCAATTTGAGAACTTCCTGGTCTGATTGAGTTACAAATGTTCTGAAGCGCGCTCGAACGTTCGAGGGCCGAATGTTCCAGAGACCCACGCGGCCACAAAGGGTGCTCTCCGTAACAAGCCGCAGTAAGTCTCGCCCCAGCGTTCGATCCAAGCGGCTGTGCTGCCATCGACGCCCGTGAC